>KK115982.1:1465512-1477171 GCA_000611955.2 Stegodyphus mimosarum
CTCTGTCATCTATGGCCCGTGGTGCACCACATTTGCCACGTCGCTGATTTTGGACAGTCCCATTTTGCCATGCACGGTACACTTTTACCACGGCGGCACGCGAACAGTTCACAAACTCAGCCGTTTCGGAAATGCTTCCACCCTTGGCCCGAAAGCCAATGATCATGCCCTTTTGGCAGTCGGATAAATCGCTTCGTTTCTGCATTACGTCAACGATTGAAATGTTTTCCGAAGCCCTCACACACCCTTTATATACGCTCAACTGCACTGTGCTGCCACCTGCCTTCTGTGATTGGTTATTTAACTCTGACATGGAAAGTACGTGGTGGTCACATTAATGTGACTGGACTGTGTATGATGCATCACGACATGCTGAGCTGTGATAAGCTTATCAAATCTGCACTTGAAGCTACCGCAGCGATTAGTTTTATAAGAAATGCACCTGCTATATTTTGAAGGAAATGACGGAAATATTATTCGGCAGATCTTGTTCAAAATTAGCTCATAATAGATTCACTTTTGGGTTTTCACAAATATGTTTCCTCTAGAAGAATCTAAGGTCTACTGACAGCCGTACAGTAAAGGAACACCTGAGAGAAATTGCACAGAATATTTTCACCGATGACTAAAAAAAAATTACATCTGTTTGTTTTCCGCAACATAATTTTATTTAATTATGTTTTTTGTATTGCATGTAATTATTTAACTGTATAGTCTGGTGTAATCACGTTCATTACTCAAACGATAAAAGCAAGAGGAAGGATATCTGTGCTAATTACATCCACGTTGGTGCAGTGTGTAAATTGTTTCAAACATTTCTTTTTTGTAACAGTAAAGTAAATGAAATGCTTGTAAAATAGACTAAATGTTAGCTTAAAAAGAAATTACGTAACGTATATTCCTGTGTATAACGCGCACCGGTGTATAACATATATTCCTGTGTATAACGTATATTCACACCTCTAATCCCAAACTACATTTTTTTTAATTTTTAGGTATATTCGCTACATAACACGCACCTCTTTCTTTACAAAGAAATCTGAAAGAAACATGTACGATGCTGTTACCTTTTGAAGTCATTCATCCGAAGATTTTTTTCACGCTAACAGTCGTATACTGAATTGACAAGCGGTACTGGTAATAATATTTTGTGGGGAAAATGCTCGAGGGAGTAGACAATTCTGCAAAGAGGGTGAGTTGTACTCAATACAGATGTGCACAAGAATGTTATTTTATGTTTTCTAGAAAGGGTACATAATTTGGGGTAAGAATGCACTTCCGACTCGATTTAACTCGCAGAATTAGGAGCCATGTGTTTTCTCTTTCTGTAGTTACTTGAAGCGGTGATTTTGAAGTGAATATCGAAGCCTTTAGTAAATCGCATTTGCTTTAATTGAAATAGAGTTGATCCAGTGTTCCTTTCAGTAGTAAATATGGCTCCCTCGAAACGAAACAAATACAGTACTGGTTTCAAATACAAAGTCATTCAGTTTGAAGAGAAACTAGAAATCGTGCTTCAGCAAGTATGTTTGATGTTAATGAAAGCTCCATACCTGTGTGGAACAAAAATGAAATCACAATAACTAATGGGTGAAACAGTAAATGCGCTTCACGTAAAGGAGTAACGAAATGGCCTATCCTAGAAGAAGGTGTTGCGAACTGGTTCCTACAAAATAGCCAGATTGGCTTAACTGTAGTAAGTAAGAGTAAAGTAGATAAAAAAGAATGCAAATGAAAGTGAAGACATTACAGCAACTTTGAATTGGTGTATTCGATTTACAGCATGAAATAATGTAGTTCTACGAGGGAAAGCAAGTTTCGCAAAGGCTTCCAAAAGATTTGTACAACAAATTGATAAATTTCCACAAGTATGTTATCGACCTACGAAGTAGAAAAAAATATTTACTGTCACATACTGGAAATATGAATGAAACTCCAGTAATGTTTGATGTGATAGGAAATAAAACTATTGATTTTAAAGAAACAAAAATTGTTTAATAAAAACAAGAGGTTACGAAAATTTTCACCTCATCGTAATGCTTTCCTGCTCAGTGGAGGGTACAAAATTAAAACCCACGGTTATTTTTAAAAGAAAGACGATGCGGAAATATAATTTTCCAAATGGTATTTTCATTTATCTTCATGAGAAAGGATGGAGGGACGAATACGGTTTGAAATTGTGGATAAGATGTGTTTTGTAAAAGGGTTTTGTCGCCTTAAAGAATCCAGAAAATCTTTTAGTGTGGGACATGTTCAGATTCCATCTAAAGAAATTGTTGAAAGAGTGGCTGCAGTTATTACATGCCAAGGCAGTTATTACAGGCGGATTAACGCCATTGATTTAGCCTTTAGATATGTCTGTCAATAAACCATTCAAAGAATATTTGAAACGACAATGTAATGCGTGGGTATTAGAAGGGTGAAAAAACATTTACAAAAGGATGCCAAATGCACCATGCCAGTCTAGAAATAGTGTGCGTGTGTGGATAATAAAACCATGGAATGAATTAAAACCTGACATAATTCAAAAGTCATTTAAAAATATGGTGTATCTGACAATCTAGATGGAACGAAAGATGATTATTATTAAAGATGAGCATTCAACGCTATCCCACAAAGTATGTACAGTAACAGCAGCTTATTAAATCACTAATTAATAAAGTCAGCCACTTATTACCTTCTAATTTTCAGAAATCAAAGCAAATACATACTAATAAATATAAAAATCGCCGTTTATTAAATTCATCGCACAGCTTATTAAACTCAGATTGCGAAAGACTGATTCCTTAGTGCCAAAATATCCTCCATGTACCTATCAGAGCTTTTCGTAGTTTATCTATTTAACGTAATTATTGTAGACCGTGGCTTTATCATTCAAGTATATAGTGTTTCAATAAAATGAGTTTGACCGAAAATTTCCAATCCTCAGTGCCTGTACCTGTGAGGCACAGCCTTTTTAATTCTTTGACTACACTAGACTTCAGAATAGCAGAATTTCCTAATCTTAATGTTAACAAAGTTCTCTAGAGGCAGTGTAAATGAGTGAGGGTTCCTTCTCAAAAACCAGCTGATCGGAGGTGAAAATGCAACTTCTGTATCTTATCTTTTACGGTTTCCACCTTCAAATTCCTCCGCTCGAGATAGATGCATTATATTCACAGAGAGTTGTGAAAAAATTCCCGAAATGTTTCTAAGCGTTACCGTACATTAAAAGCTTTAGAAAGAAAGGAAGTGGTAACTGTAAACTGAAGAAAACGCAAGGAAAGCATCGGTTTTGGTTGTAATCATGAAATGGCAGATCGTCTAAAACAAAGCAGAGCTTTTCTACTGCCTAGAACATTTTGAAATTTGAATAAATCAAGACGTAAGCCTGCAAGAAAGGCGTAAGTTTTTAAAAGATTTTAATTTTCTCGTAACTGCAACCAGAGAAAACTACAGTTACTGTTACGATAACCACATAGTGTTGGCGATAACCACTACTAGAGCATCCAGTAGTATTACCAACCATTAACTGTGGTTGGCAATACACTGACTACCAATAAGTATTTGGACACCTGTTATAGAAAAGAAAAACTAACTTTATTCAAAATCAATAGTTGGTAGAGCCTCCACGAGAGGTCATTACAGCGTGGACCCTCCGGGGCATACTTTCCACAAGTCTTTGTATGACAGCTAGCGGTATTTTCTTCTACTCGGCTTGGAGAAGACATAGAAGTTCCTTCATCGATTTTGCACGGGTAGTGCACCCCTGAATTCGGCGATACAACTCGTTCCACAGGTTCTCGATAGTGTTCAGGTCTGGAATCTGGGCAGACCAATCCATTCGATGAACTCTATTGGCACCATACCAAGCCTTGTTTAACGTCGAAACATGACAACTGGCATTGTCGTCCTGAAAGTAACAGGGGTCAAACCCGTAAAACTGCCACAACGTAGGAAGCACATTGTCATCCAAAAAAGCGCAGTAGGCATCGGAGTTGAGCTTACCATGAACAGGGACCAAGAGTCCCAGCCCATACCAGAAGAAACACCCCCAAACCATAATTCCACCTCTGCCGAACTTGACTGTTGGCACAATGCATTCTGGCAGGAGACGTTCTCTAGGTAGACGCCAGATCCAGACTCTGCCATCCGAACGGTAAAGGGTGAACCTTGATTCGGCACTCCAAAGAACCCGTTTCCACTGATCTATGGTTCAATTTCGATGTTCTTTGCACCACATTAACCGAGCAGCGCGGTTGGACTTTGTGATCAAAGGCTTATGGGCAGCAGTACGACCATGAAAACCAAGCAGATGTGCTTCCTTACGGATGGTATTCATTGAAACAATACTCCAGGATGCCTGTTAAAACTCCTCGTGGATGAGGGCCATCGGTTGGGTGCGGTTCTTCCGAATTTCTCTGGACAGCACTCGTTGGTCTCTATCTCACAGTTTCGTTTGTCTGCCGACTCGGGGCACACTCCGACAATCATCGCTCACCTTCCACTTCTTAATCACATAGGCCACTGTCGATTTTGGGTACTTCAGATCGCTAGATATGTCCCTTAAGGATCGGCCACATTTGTGATACCCGATAGTTATACCTTTCTCGAAATCAGAGAGCTCCGAACTGCGAGGCATTTTGCATGCGACTAAAGCCGATGCTGTTTCCTACACGATATATACCGGCGGAGTCCATGACGTACCTTAGGCCCGCAGATATCGTCATTTGCATAGATGTCCAAATACTTATTGGTAGTCAATGTATTATTGCATTTAGTGCCCTCTTCAGGAAAGATAAGTAATTTCCGAAATTTATGTCTTGTCACTCTGTCATACATAGGAAGCTTTGTGTGGTAGAATTTTGTTCTTCGGACGTCCTTCATCAAAATAGTTACAATAATAGTAAACTTTACTTGAACAGCCTGTTTGCAACACCACCTTTTCAAAGCACTACTAGAAAATCTTAAAGATTTTGATTTCATTCTGCATACTGAAGTACATGGCTTCAGTAAATTCAAAGTTCTTGCAAGATTCGTAAATTTAATTGAAGAAGTAAAACATTAGCTCAATACTAAATAAAAATCAAAATTTTGCTAACTTTCACTGGCTTACGAATTTAGGTTTTCTTGCACACACAACTGAAAAACTGAATTATTTAAACTTGGAACTGCAGGGAAAAGACAAACATATGACTTTAATGATAGGGTCTGTTAAGTCTTTAAAGCCAAACTGGTTTTTGTGGATATTTTACCTGCAGGTGAAGTCACTTGTGCATTTTCCAAACATGAGAAAAAAATAATTGGCAAAGTTGAAATTGATTTGCCCTGTTTTGTTACCAACCTTCAATTACTTCAAGACCAGTTTGAAAACGATAAAACGATTTCAACAGCTTAATATTATCGAGCCAATGGTAATCTTTTTCATCAATCCTTTTATTTGCCAAGTAAATGTAAACGAAATAGCTGCATACATTGTAAAGTTTATTCAAGCAAAAGCAGAACTGATTCTAGGAATTTTGGATCTTCAAAATGTCACTGTCTTAAAATACTACAATGTATTAGATGAGATCTTTTGGAATATATTTGACAGAAACAAATTCCCGTTCTTGAAAATAGTATCATACACGAGAAAATTAATTTTCGGTTTCATGTACTTGTGTGAATCATTTTTCTAAGCAATCAATATCATAAAATCAAAGTGCAGATCTCGACATACAGGTGAACATCTTAATGATTGCTTCCGAGCAGAAATGTCATCATACTGCCCTACGAGTAATTAGGAAGTAATGGCCAATGAAATGAAATGCTAAATATCACACTTGTAGAGTTTTTCTTATTTTGCATAACAAATTATTTTAAGTTTGACACCTTTCCTGAACCTCTCAGTTTCCCCTCGCATTTCCTTGCCAGGATGCAAATTTAAAGTTAAGTGAAATGAGTATTTAAACGGGTGAATCTTATAGTTTATTCAGTGTGTGTTTTCGTTAACCAGCTTTCCTTCCTGTTACGCGGAGCCACTGATACGCGTTTTGGCCATTTAATAATTATAACTCCAGGCAGGTTGTTGAGTCAGATTAGTTAGCCTTAACTTAAATTGTTAGTCTAGCACTACGCTTCATCTTTTGAATTTATTGTGTAACGATTCTAAAGTTCCACCGCAAGTTGTCGGTGTTATTGTAAGCACGAAGTAAGTGCCTTTTCTGTTGAGAGTTTGACGAATAATAAAGGGTTACTTTCACTCTTCTTCTGTGCTGGTATTCTTTACGCCTGTCACAGAAGTCGTCAGGTTCCTTAGTAGGATCTAGCGGAGTTTATGTTACGAAAGAGAGTGCGATCCTACACACTGACTTTAAGAATTTCAACTTTTACAGCAATGACTCGTTAATCAAAGAATTTGTAAACTGTGTCTATATTAGTTGGTAATCATTTATTTACATAAGAATATAATTAATAGTTTTAATACCATAAAATTATATTTTTTGGAATATTTTTCTAGTGCCAGAGGGGTTATTAGTCTCGAAACGCACTTTTTGTCTGTATTACTTTTAATCTCGCACAATTTTCAAATTGTCGCCGCCAAATTTGATTGCGATTAAATTATTTTAGTTACTCAAATTTATTATTTTAAGTATTAAAAAATTTAAATAACGAAGCATCTGTGTGCATGTGTGTATATTCCTCACACTGTGGAGAAACTACGCTCCCTACAACTACTAAATTTTTAATACACGTAAAGGTCGCTTGAAAATGGGCACTTCGAAGCCCAAATTTCGAATTTTTTTTCATTTATTTCATATTTTGCACAAATTTAAAGAATTTTTTAAAGGAACTCAGCGATGTGAAACGAAGAATTGGCAACACTTTTCGAAATAAACATTTTAATCTTCAGTTGCCAAGATTGTTGCCATTAGGTAAAATGTAAGATCATTTTTCAGTTTTAATCCACAAATTCGGCTATTTGAAAGCAATGTGTTGCCACTGCCTCAGATAGAATTCTTATTATCTCCTTGCACCAGCGTGTTGCCATTCAATGATACCACAAAACATGTTTAAATTTTTCTGTTATACACACCATTTCGTTACTCTTTCTTGATTACAATCCTTTAACGCTATCTGCAATATGATAGAAAAACTATAACAACAGAACTACGTTAATGATAAAATATTTCACATTCCTATCTTCCGGGGTTATTTCGTGGAATAGTTTTCCATCAAGGAAAGAAAATGATAAATATTTCATATTTCTGTCTTACGCTGTTGTTTCATGTAATAGTTTTGTATCAAGAAAAGACGTGATATATACGTTTTTCGAGGCCTCAAGTAATCTTTGCATTATTAAAATATTTTTCTAGAAAATAAATGTTTCAAATAAGTATTAAGCAACATTAATCTCTTTCTTTATACTTATTTAATTGCCATATAAAAGTAAGGACAGTTCTATTAATTTATAAGATATGTTAAAATAATAATATTTTAACTATTAAAGTGACATAAAATATGTAAACTGGACAGGATTTTGCGGGGAGGGGATAGAGAGTAGGGAAACTATAAACTGGAATAATCTTATCGACGCTTTTTCCGAGAACACCGAATTAATTATATTCATAATTTTCTATGTTTTGATGTAACATAGAATATACAGATACGTCTAAACAGGTGAAAAGTTATTCTTATTACGTGTCATTGATGCCCAATTTTGATACAGAACGCACAGATAGACAACATAGACCCCGTCCTGGATCTGACTAGCAAAGCATCTTGGGGTTGTGTATCTATAGTCCAGTGACCCTCGTCCAAGCGGGCGCAACCCCCGCAGTCCCCGTCCGGCTTTATAGAAAGCATAGGGCAAAGCAATAACACGAAGATAGGAAAACTACGCTAGTCATTTTGCCTTCGGACACCACTCCATCGGCAACATACGTCGAAAGTGCGCTTTGTCCACTCTGTCAGTTCCCGTCACGAGAACTGAATGGGGTCAAACCCCCGAGGACTAGGTCGGTGATCTCCGATCTAGCTCCACCACAGACAGAGGAACGGACACGACAGTACCAGTACGGTCCCTGCCAAGCCCGAACCAATCTTAGAATGAACTAGGACTCTAGTCCTGTGAAGTCAACTTATACTCCCCCGTGGTTGAGACTGCCCCCGTACATACGCCCCCGTGGTTGTAAGTACAGATCCTAGCCAGTACTTCCCAGGAATTCTTCCTGAGTCAACCCCGGGGGGGGGCAATTTTGATACAATTGCTGTAGTCTGAATATTAAACTAAAGACTACGATAACGCATCAGCGTGGTTTTTAAAAATCTTGTTTGATAATACTTTTAGCCTTCTCAATTTATTTCATACTTTACGGATGATGTTACTCTCATGGCTGTTTTGACACCTCTCATGCCAAAATCAGATTTTGTTGCCAAATGGGTAGCCTTAAATGTTACTATATGTATTTTTTATAAAAGAAAATGGTGGTCAACAGAAAGATGGAGAATTTCACTGTTTCGATCAAATTACTTTACTTGATAGACTTAAGCAAAAGGGAAAGTCTCACGGCAAAGATTACCTACCGCACGTGTTCAAAAGCCTTAAAAAATTAAACGCGTAAGCATCATGAAGTGAAATCAATAGAAATGTTTCCTTATTTCTAGCTGTTAATTATAGTAACAGATGTATAAAACCTACATATTTATTTAATATATTAATAAATATATATGAATACTATATAGTTATTAAATGTAATACATCTTAAATTTTGGAATAATTTTGTAATGTTCTAATATAAAACATTTAAAATTTTCAGTCTTGCATATTATTTAGAATCTACTACTTCAATGAAAAAAGGTTCTTCAGCGGAAATACCATTCTGGAACATATTGAGAAGAGGTGAATGGGGCAAAATACACTCTTAGACCAAAAAAAAAAAAAAAAAAAAAAAAAAAAAAAAAAAAAAAAAAAAAAAAAAACAAAAAGAAAAGACTCACCGAGAAGGAGTTATCCGAATTGGACGAAAATCGGTACAAGTGATGTACATGTACAGAAAAAAAATCGGTACAAATTATTACAGTTTCAGAAAAATTGAATGATTTATTGAAGTGATAAAGCTTCACAAAGTGAAAAAGTCAGTAACGCGTTTGTCTACTTCTTGCCCATACGCAAGCAATTATTCGGCTGGGAATCGATTGATAGAGGTTGCGGATGTCCTCCTGAGGGATATCGTGCCAAATTCTTTCCAACTGGCGCGTTAGATCGTCAACATCCCGAGCTGGTTCGAGGTTCCTGCCCATAATGCTCCAAACGTGATCAATAGGAGAGAGATCCGGTGACCTTGCTGGCTTAGGTAATGTTCGACAAGCGCTAAGGCAAGCAGTAGAAACATGTGCAGTGTGGAGGGCGGGCATTATCTTGCTGAAATGTAAGCCCAGGATGGCGTGACATGAAGAACAACACAACGGGGCTTAGAACTTCGTCGACGTACTGCTGTGCTGTAGGGTTGTGACGAATGACAACGAAAGGGATCCTACTATGAAATGAAATGGCACCCCAGACCATCACTCCTTGTTGTCGGCCTGTCTGCCGGAAAACAGTCAGGTTGGTATCACACCAATGTCCGGAGCGTCCCCAGACTCGCCTTCGCTGGTTATCGGGGCTGAGTTCAAAGCGGGACTCATCACTGAAGACTATTCTACTCCAGTCAGTGACATTCCAGTGCGAATGAGCCCGATACCACTGTAAACGGGCTTGACGTTGCACAGAGGCCAAGTCGCAGGTAGTCGGCGCAAGGGGCGCCGTGACCTCAGCCCCCTTTCTATGAGCCGTCTATGAATGGTACTTGCGGTCACTGAAGCACTAGTTGCACGTACAATCGATGATAATGATGCATCTGGGGCTGTGAGTGCCGATCTGACGATTGCTCGGTCTTCACGTTCTGTCGTTTCTCTAGGCCTACCGCTTCCTTCTTGACGCTGTGTGCGGCCATGGTTCACCCATTCCTGCCAACATCGTCTATTAGTGGCATCGCTCCTGCTCAAATGTCGAGCTATTCGCCGATAAGACCAACTGGCTTCTTTGAACCCAACTACACGACCTCTCTCAAATTCTGACATCTGCGCATATCGTTCGCGCACCTGTATGCGAGGCATAGTTACTGTCTACCAGAGTACACGGAATGAAATTCGTGAAGAATTTATGACCTGGAATCGTAATTTCTCCTCTTAAATATCCTGCCAGATGCGCTGTAGCGACAACCGTTTATTCATTGGCAGCCAAAACGTAAAATTTTGCATTTTCCGTCGAAACCTGTATGCATATCAATTTGTGTCCAATTTGCCTTATATCTTCTCGGTGAGTATTTTTTTTTCTAAACGTGTATGTTTAGAACCTAATAGGGGGAAATAGGCGAAATATACTCTTTGTAAAGCAAAGAATGAAACTTATTACCATGCGTGGTTTTCCACAATCTAAGCACAATACAAGGATGTTTTCAGACTTTCTACTAAAGTCTACCATGTTTAACGGTCTAGCCGTGATAATACTGGGACTGAGACACTTGTCTCAGTTTAAAAAAAAGGGGGAGCTCAAAATTAAGGTACAATAAGGCTTTAAATATAGATGTGAAAAGAAAGAAAATAGTATTTAGAGGCACACCTTTTAGTCCATCTCTTTCTGTTAATATCTGACTGTGTGACTCTGCTAAATAATTAATATTATAGTTGAATATTATGGTATTATAGTTTGTTGATTATATAATAATTTCTCCTAAACCAAAATGCCTCCGCTTGAAACCGGAAGTCTCCCATCGTCTGAGAATATCTATGCTAAATAAACTACTTCATGTTTTGATGGAAATACACTTTACATCTCAATCGTAGATTAAATCATTTCAAGTTTTCATATAGCAGTCTGCTAAGGCCTAAAGTATGCAAAAACTTTGCATGTAGTCTTTTAAAATTGCCTGCACCGACAAATTTTTTTATTTTAAATAGTTTGATGATGTAAACACACATCTGCATATTTGCATTATCAGTATATTTAGGATAAGCTTTAGTAAAAAAAGTATAAAAGGAATTAGTAATGATTTTCTGCAAAATAATACACTTCATGCGTTCATGAGGCAAACGCGCTCCCAAAATGTCATTGAATTTGCCATTTTATTTCATTTCATGTGTATGGTTGAACGTGGTTAAAAGTGTCTAAATGAGATACTTACTGCTCCCTTAAAGTAAAATTTCTAAAAGTTTACATAATAAAGGTTACATTTTAAAATAATTTCTTATATTTAATCTTCCATTTTGACAAAAAAATTTCGTTCAGTATATTAGCAGAAAATTAATTCAGTAAATAATTATGCACTTACTCTCTGAGTTTGTGTTTAATTTTCTTCCTACGAATTTAAAAGCAAAAATCTTTTCGTCTAATTTTCTCCCTTTTTAAATTTCTGTAGGCTGATCAGTTTATTTACTATTTTTGAAGTAAGAAGGAAAGGAAAAGAATAACCTCTTTTTACTCCGCCCTTTATTGCTGATTTTCTAAAGCTATGTTTCGCAAAATGTGCCACACCTTTTTCGTGCAATGTTCTTTACATACATTTATCTGCAGCTCACGTATTACCCAGTTTGCGGCGTCTGTATGTCGTGCTTTACAGGATATCTTTGTAACAAATACAACACGCATTTAGCAAACCTT
>KK115982.1:1477237-1498037 GCA_000611955.2 Stegodyphus mimosarum
TTCAGAAGCATATTTTTTAAACTTCAAAGAGAAGTTATATTAGAAAATAACAAGTATCAATAACATAAATTCGAAGTACGAATTTTTTCTTTTCCTATTTTCCCTTTCAAACACAGTTTAGAGGCTACAAAATATATAACTGATGTAGAACTATTGCCTTAAACTAATTTTTGCTTAAACCAAAACTAGTCTAAATTTCCAATTTGAAAGACAAACTTTTATCCCGGCTTTTTACTGCAATATCAAAATACTAAATGGAAAAGAAACTAAAATTTATTGTTGTTTATAGGTTAAAAACAAAAGTAAATAAATAACACTGATGGGTTACGACTTCTCGGGAATAAAAGGTAAATTCAGTTATCTACAGTTCTCACGCTTAAATTCTAGTCTAGCACATGACTCGGTAACTTTTACAAGCTATTGCTTGTAAAAGTTACAATACTACAGCGTCCAAAAGGGAAATTTTAAAAAATAAGTTACAGAATACAGCGTCCAAAAGGGAAACTAATCAACTCAAAGAAATATCGTTCACTTTCAAGACAACCTGAGGAGCGCTTTGTAGCTGTCTGACATTGCCAATCCTTATTATCTAAACTGTATTCTTTAGCTTTTCAGTCTTAGTTTTAATTAAAACTCATCTCATTTACATATTCCTCTGCAACAGAAGTAACAGTAGAAATTTCACACTGTTTTTAATAAACGAAAACGAGTTAGTCAAAAATAAACCTTACAAAAAAACTGAAACCTGGTTTCTTTCCCATTAATATCCTTTTTCGAAGTAAATGCTCTTCGTATTATAAAGAGTTGATTACTTTTCTAATATTATTGAAGTAACAAAATTTATTCTACATATAATCCACACATATTATTTCACAAATATATGAACATAAGTAATTAAGTTCAAAACGATGAGTTTCAAAATGTGAACTTTAAGTTGGTAGGTTTTTGGTGATGTTGAAAGTTTTGCATAGTGTAAAACGTGGTTGCCTACCAAAGGAGCATACTTGATCTAAGTGAAACATAAGTTTTAATGGGTGCTTATCTTGAGCTTTATAAAATAGACGAACGAGATATGTCAGCCTATGACACTTGAGGAAAAACATATGATGAGTAACAGGTGATTAACTTGACTGATATAAACTGCTACGCTATGTCAGTTAACTCTGCTTGCAATTCATTTAGGTCGGAAAGTACTTGGAGTCTCTTTCAGGCTATACTTTATATAAATACTGGACGGGATACTTTGCTAGATTTCTATTTCCATTCTAGTCTTCGGCAACTATACTTCAGGTCAGGATTCTGTGCATCGTATTACCGCACCTCGCTGGAGTGAATCACGGCTACTGGTTACGCAAATAACGGGACGACATATACCCCGGACGACCGACAGTCTTCACACATCTCATGATAGCAGGATAATTCGTTCCTGCTCTTGCCAGTATCCTCAGAGAATCCCAACTGGGCCTGACATATGATGAAGTCCGAAGATGAGAGTTCTCCATACGAGGTAGAATTGAAGAGTGATACAAGAAGCCCTTTGCTTCAATGTTTTCAAAGCAAAGCTTGAGACTGGTAACGTGGGATGTGGTGGCGAGAACACACCTCTTGTTCCAAGTTCCACTTTATGCGGGAGATATCGCACAGTTGGTGCGACGTTTTTTGGCTCCTTGAAATTAGGCCCCAAGGGCACTTGACAGTGATGTGTTCGTAAGCGTGGATTTCCGAAGAGCAGCAGCGAGGGGAGACACACCTCTTGGCTTCTACCGCGGGATTATATAGCACTGAACGTTTCAGCTCTTCAAGTACTGCGCAATCGCGAGGTAGATTGCAGATATCTCAACAAAATGCATGTAATAAATATAATTATATATTAAGATCAATTGATTTTATTTAAAATTTTAAATAAATATTGATATCTAATAAATGGTTCATGGTCAAAGTTTCACAAAATTACCTTAAGTGAACCAGAGATAATCGTGTAGACCGGCGGTTCTCAACGCTTAGTATGCGTACCCCTGTGGGTACCCTACGGCTTATTCAAGGGTACGCGTAAAAATTAATAACAATGGTGGAAACAACAAATGTTAAAAAAAAAAGAAAAATATTCAGAATGTTTATATTTGTCTTTGAATAACAAGGAAAGCAATTGCGAGGAATTTTGACGTGACTGTTACCGATCGAGATGAGCATGGAAGCAATGTAATTATAATTAGCTCAATCACACAATTTACCGTATTTCATAACGTAATTTTCCCCATTTTTAACTAATTTTTCTGTTCGAAAATCAAGCGGGGAAAATTATGCGAGTAGTTTAATTTCCGGAGAGCGCGGTTACAGTAAGAACATGGTCACAATATTATTTCTTTAAAATACGAGTTTTAACCTTTCACGCCCGAAGGCCACATCAATAAATTCGTAAAGATCCACGGGTTACACGTCTATCAACTAAGTAGCGTAAGTTTGTAGAAAAGAGGGAGGTTTACAAGATAACGATCCATTTTAAGGGGAAATGGCGTTGTTAATATTTATAATATCTAACATTTTGTGGTTTTTCGTGTTAAAAAGATAAAGTGTAGTGGAAGACATATCAATATACTTCATATTTTATTTTAATTATGAAAAAGAATGAACACTCACGTTACTGGCGAGATTGAAGTTGTTTCAATCTTAATGAGGAATTTGGCATTGCTTCTGCTTTATTAAAGCTTCGATATCCGGTAGGAACTGTGCTGTAGGAATTCTTAAAATATCCTTCAAATGTTGCTCTGTCGCACTTGTTCTTGTTTTTGATCTTATGTTCCTCATTTGACAAAACAACAATTCATATGTGCAGATACTGCCAATGATAGAATACATGAACAATGCATGTTTACTTACTAGTGGATACTTTTCTTCGGACACGTACTTCAAACTGCATTTTACTACAGAGTCACACTGAAAATCTGCGATTTCTAATTGAAGTTTAGGTGGAAGACTTTCGATGTTTACCGATAATAGCGAAGAGAACATTCTGATGAAAATTTCATTCACGCGAAAGTCGGAAAATCTGCTTTTGAATTCTATACTCAGATGTGACATGCATGACATTAGTCTCCGAGTTTCATGTAATTTTATTCACCAACTCCATCAATTCTAAAAAGTGAATGGAATTCGTGTTTGCGATTGACTTTCCCGTAGTATTGTTTTTCTCATCTTTCACAGAGTCATAAAGATCCACAAGTATAGACAAGTATGAACAGGTATAGACCTTCTCAGTAAGCGGTAGTTCAGATCATTGAGATGACCAGTTATACAGACAAGAAATGCAAAGTTTCTTAGCCACTTCTCATCATGGAGCTTCCAAATGGATTTTCCTTTAGATTCCATGGATTTCTGAACTTCATTCTTTAAAGAAAACAGGTGCTGAAGCAGCTTCCTTCAGTTTAACAACGTACTGTTATCTGGATTTTAACTTGCAGAATATATCTGCTGCCAGATCCTTCACGCATCTCGCGACTGTCACATCAGACAAGTTTTAATGTTCGAAATATCCACCTGCTTATTTGCCGACTGATTGCAACATTGGGAAAAATAGGATTCCATTCATTTTTCTTTCTTTCGCCCCTCTACGCTTTCGAAGAAATGCAGATGAAGGTATGAGAAAGACCCCGGGCAGGGTATTTCTTTTAGTCAAGAAGCTTAACACGGTGGAGGACTTAAAATGCATTGACCCTCAGCAAAAGCAGAATTGAGTGAGATAAATATTAAACATCTTGATAGTTCCTCTGTGGGGAAAAAGAAGAATAAAGAGTATGAGGCACTGACATTTTCATTTTTAACTTATCGAAAAGCTCGGCTGGCCGCGGGGTGAAGACTATACTTTGAAAGAAACCTACATTCCAATGAGAATGCCTAGTAACATTAACATTACAATATCTGATGAATATTGAACACTCCATGACGGATATCTGACTATAGTTGAGCAGGCTCAATTACCTTGTAAAAGCCCAAGTTCACCTCACATGAATGGATGATTATCGCAGTTCCCAAGAGGGACATCGGAAGAACGAAGAAAAGACCCAGATTTCGAAAGATCTAACCATTAGCAGTAGCTAAGGCTAAATAAACTGGAACGTCAGTAACAGAAGTAAGGTTAAAAGCACATGTTTAGAAAGTTTCTTAAGTAGGAAAAACCTACCACGTCTGGACTTAAGGAAGAACGTGCTCGAAATGCGTTTCAAATAATTAGTGCACGAGAAAATAAAAGAGATGCAATGCTAATACAAAATGCAAATGCATATTCAAGACACTGAATAAAAATAAAAATAATCAAGGAAACACAATTTACCGATAAACTAGCCATCAGGGAGAAAACTGTGTACAATACTGAAGGGGAAAAATTTTGCAAATATTTTTTAAATTTTGAGGACCTACCGCTAAAATGTTACTGGGGAATATACGATTCCTTACCCATTGCATATAATTCATTCCTTACCCACTGCACGTAAACACCCCCTTCCCTGTTCTGCAACATCTAATCTCAGGAAACGAAGTGACCATGTGAGATTTCTGGTAGTTCCGTCACAGCCGTCGGATATCGCAACGAAATTCTACATTTGTGCTTCCTTCTATAGCTGCCTCTTGTGCGTCCTTTTATCGTTGCATTGGGTACCGACGCTATATTTATGGGCGATAACACCCGACCGCATACAGCTCGAGTGATGCGGAGTTATCTGGAGAGTAAAACCATTTCTCGTCTACTGAAGCTTGCTAGATCACCGGCTCTGAATCCACACAGCATGTTAGGCACATAGCAGGTCACAGTGTGCCGCCAAGCACATTCCACGATCTCCGACATGCATTACTACAGAAATGAGCACTACTACCACAACAAGCGATCAGCGAAAACTATTGCCAACTTGCCTCGTCGTTGTAAAGCATGCGTTTCAGCTACAGAGCATCATATCTGTTATTAGAGTTACGTTTCCATTGCACTTTTTCCAACCCATTTGGTCTTTTGCTATGTGATAGTCATAGTATATGTGTATGGCTTTGCTTTATTGTTTGCTATGTGGTCTAGTAATGGCACATCAACCTTTCGGATCAATTTCCCGCATATCCATTAAATAGTTTCTGTTTTATTGTGTTTTGCCTTTGTCGCTTATTTTTTTAGCAGGAGTTTATTTATTAGCATTAAATGTAGTCTTGTAATTATTCTACATGTAACGAAAATAAGCTCATTATGAAAGCGAGCTTTTTTTATGAAGTAATTAAATGTTTGTTTCAATTTGTTCAATTACTTTTCAAATAAAAGGATGCTGCAGCCAAATGTTATCGCTACGCGTTATTTGTAGCGAAGTAATATAGCAAGTATGAATGCAGCGAATAAAAAAATATGGCACCAATTAACACTGTATTGGCAATTCTAAAGATAAGCTGATTTATGAAGATTTTATTGTTGAATTTTATATGGCATAAGTGCTAAGAAAGTAATATTTAATAAAACTAAATTTACAAATAAAAAATCTTATATGGATAGCACGTGACTTCCTTGTGCCGCCTTTAAATTATACGCTTTTTTGTTGCGCTTAATTTAAGCTTGTTTCCTTGAATAATTCTAACTTAATTTACCGGTCACTCAAGGCAAGTTCAAAATGAGGTCAAAAACTGCGAATTTTGACATTAAATATCCCCGCCAATTTTTGTTGTACGGACCATTAGCAGTATATATTTTAAAATTTTATTTTTTCATAAGAAGTATAAAACTTTCACAAATATAAGTATAGGAAGCGGGAGATCTCACTAAAATTTAAATTTCGTTATTTGAAGAAAATTAATTAATTCTTTTTAAATTTGACATTGCCGAAACATGAATATTTTCGTCATTTAAAACATTTCTGTAGCTGGAAGTATATGACTAAGACCAATGATTGCGGAAATGAAGGCCGGATGAGGAGACTTTATTCAAAACTCATATAATAACTTTTCTCACAGCTTCTAAATGAAGCAAGTTGGCTCGCCAGTGGTCGAGTGCATAGACCTCCGAAAAATATAACTCTGTACAGAAAACTAGACAAGAAAGCAATCTTAGTTTTACGTAGGTTTTAAATAAAATTCTATCAATTTCGAGGGCGATCAGACACAGGTCCTTCACTTCAGAAGCAAAAAATATATAGCTAAATGGGAGGCGCGACAACCTTATTTATATGGAAGGACTGGGGGGGGGGCAAAGCGACCATGAACGTAGCACCATCTGTCAAGAAAAAAAATAAGGAAACCTGAAAAATTAAGATACTATTAGAATTCTGATAGCAATGGGAAGGACTGGATTGGAATTAATGTCATTAGCTAAGAAGATAAACTTTTATGAATGTAAAATGCTTCAAGAATTCTAATTCATGAACTGAAGAAGATTTGTGAATAATTTTTGCTAACTAAAATCAAAAATTAAATGCTCAGCTATGATTAGCTATCAAAGACTTGCTTATTCCTCTTTTTGGAACATAAGATTCGTGTTCATTGACGCGAAATTTTAAAGCTGTTTTAATGCCGCATATAAAAGCCAAACCACACTGATAAAATGCGTTATAAATTCCCTAAGAATTCAAATCAGAGATTCGAACTTTAAGAATCAAGCAGCGAAGTTTACTGAAAAGTGCGAAAATTATCTGAAAGTCGAAGTTTTGGAGAGTCCATGCGACTTGCGTATTGTAAAAGCTGAAGTGGAATAACGACGTTGTTAGTACCTCTATTTTCTAATTGCGAAATGTCTTTTTGGAACGCAAGATGGAAATCTTTTCACGGACTCTATCAATTACTTTAGGAGAAAATCCTCTTTTAGTGGAAAACTGTTTCAAATAATTAGTTCACGGGACAATTATGTGATTATCTGAATTTTTTGTTGCCAAAATTATGCATAAATTCAAATTTCGGCTTCGTCACACAAAATTTTAGAATTGTCAGTTTCAGTGCCCTTTTCTGAGGTCTTACATCCGAGGTATCTAATTTCCTTTGTCGCAAATTTACATTTCTTGGGATTCATCTTGAAGCCGGCGCTTCATTTAATAATGAAAAAACTTCTTTTAAATGCTCGTCTATCGTTTCGCTTGTGATTATTATATCATCTAAATACATGAATGTATTTTTGCCTAAAACGGACCTTTTTACGATATCCATCACCTTCTGGAATGTAGCCGGAACTCCGCTAAAGCCAAACGGCATTCTCAAAAAGGCGTACACGCCTGACTTCGTTATGAAGGCTGTTTTCTCCACATCTTCGGGCTTTACTGCAATTTGAAAATATCCTGACGTCAGGTCTAGCGTAGTCATATGCTTAGTAGATCAAATTTTTCTAATTACCTCGTCAGTTATCAGAAGGGGATATGTAGGATATTTCGTCATGCTATTTAATTTACGGTAATCCACGGCAAATCTCTACGAATTCGGATCTGACGGTCGAAGGCCGTTTTTCTTCCTACATAAAACTACTGGCCTTGCGTAGGAGCTACTACTCGGAATAATTATTTTATTGGTCAGCGTCTGTTTAATGTGCTGCTCCAGAATGCTTTCCTTCATATGGTCATAGACGTCTGAAGGCCCGTCCACACGAGTACGCTCGCAACGTAGTTGCCGTAATTTTTTTTTCGCCGGCATAAATTCGCATTAAGGTGCGTCCACACGACTACGCCAGAGACGTAAATGACACAACGAAACGCACGTCTCCGGCGAAAAGTTGTCCAAACGAGGACGCGTGCGAAATCTGCGTTTAGCCAATAGAATTATTGAAGAGAAAAAAATCATATGATACTAATACACTCATGTCCATAAATTAAGGATAATTCGGAGTCACGCGGAAATCGAACTCTAAAATAAATATATCACCTGTAAAATCACTGCACACACCTCCAAGAATCATATGCAAATTTCAGGAAGTAACCAGATGACACCGATGGTGCGTCACAATGACAAGAGTGTAAGAGAGTGATATAAAAGGAGTACAGGCAAAGAAGTAAAATTGTTCGCAGCCGCTTTATAAGCATTTCAGTGCAATAACCGAATAGTTATGACACAAAGGACGCATTTCGATGATTTTTTACGTGGTAGAATTATCGGCCGTCTGGAATATGGGCGTACCCAACTGGAAGTATCAGACAAACTTGGAATTGCCCAGAGTGTCATCTCCAGGCTTTGGCAACGATTCCAAGATGATGATAATGTGAGTAGACGTTACAGCACAGGTCGCCCCAGAGTTACAACGCCGAATGAGGACCGGTATTTGGCAGTTACTGCCAAAAGAAACAGGCGGAGCACAGCCTCAAACCTGAGTCGTCAGCTCCCTTCAGCCACTGGTACCACAATTTCAAGGCAGACCGTGTACAGACGCTTAGGGCAGATTGGTCTATATGCTCGTAGACCTGCCAGATGCTTTCCACTTACTGCAACTCACTGTCGGCTGCAGTTAGCCTGGAGTGGAGAGCATGCATTGTGGACACCGCAACAGTGGGCTTGTGTGATGTTTTCCGACGAGTCAGGTTTAGCTTGCAGTCTGATTCTCGGCGGACTTCATATGGAGAACTCCAGGTACCCGTTACCACCAAGAAAACATCATTGAACGACACCGTTACGGTGGTGCATGAGTGCTCGTTTGGGGTGGAATTATTCTGGGTTCCAGAACTGACCTGCATGTTCAAATTGGAACCATGACAAGCCAAATCTATCGGGACGTCATTCTGGAACAACATGTACGTTTGTTTCGGGGCGCCATGGGCGCACAATTTGTGTTTATGGATGACAACGCCCGTCCTCACTGTGCAAACATCGTAAGCGAATGCCTTCAATCAGAGAACCCGTATGGACTGGCCAGCATTCTCACCGGACTTGAATCCAGTAGAGCACGTGTGGGACATGCTTGGCCGACGAGTTGCAGCCCGTCAACCTCCTCCTACATGTCTACCGGAACTTCGGAGAGCATTGCTTTTTGAGTGTTATATCCCCCAAGATCAGATCGATAATTTGATACTCAGGATGCCTAGGCGTTGTACGGACTGTATTTCATCGTCTGGGAGGCATACAATATATTAACAATCATACCAACCATGTAATATTGGTTTTTTGTAAATAGGTTGTTTTTGTAATTTGCTCCAGGGAGAAAAAATCGCTAATTTTTTTAATAATATCAAACATGTAGCATCTTTTTTTGCTCTTTACCTTTTGTTTAATAAATAAGCTTTACAAATAAGTCAAATTTGTTTTGCTTCTATTTCTTCCTTTGCCTGATTTTGCATTATCCTTAATTTATGGACATAAGTGTAGAAGGCTGGAAGTTTAAAGTGTTTCATCTTGCTGTTTCGTAGTTTGGTGAGAAGAATATCACACTCGATTCGTTTTATAATGAAATTTTGTTTATTAAGTAATTTAAGAAATCGGATAGTAAGGTTAAACAGTTATTATACGCACAAATCAGTTTTATCCAAATTAAGATTTATAATATTGTTTTGGTTGTTAAGATTTATAAAATTGTAAGAAATTTAAGTTTATAAAATTTATAAAGCCGTATATAAGGAGAATTAAATGACTTAAACAACATCCACCATATAATAAAATTAACTTCACATTTTTTAATCTTTCCCCCCTCCCTTGGCTTGCTTGTTTATGTTGTGGTATAGGATTTCCTGTAAGTTAATCTATGTAATAAGTAAAGTGTTCTATAATTTGATTATTCTGCATATATAATTACACAAATAAATTAGAAGAAAAATGTTCATCCAATAAAATTTCTAAAGACATGCTGTTTTAAATAATTTAACACAATGAGACATTAGCCCAAATGCTCTCAAAACATTTATGTGCCTATAAATGAAAGAAAAGAAAAAGCTCGTTTGGGAGTAACATAAAAATCTGAAATTCAGATTTTTTCTTTTTATTATTTCTTATTTTTATTTATTTTTGAATTTAGAATAAGATTCAAATTTTGGGCAGTTTATACAAAATTATGTGGAGAATAAAATATGCAATGAGATAAAAATAAAGAAATAATTTTTACAAGAGATGCCTATATATCATTACATAATGGGTTTATTGTTCCTAGTTACAGTGCGCATTTTTAAACTAAATTGAAAACAATAATACTAATAGATAAAATAAGAATAAAATTATTCATGATTAAATATATGAAACGCTTTTCAAAATGAGAAAAGCTACAGGTAAGGTTCGAACTCGCAACCTTGCAGTTCAGCGCGCTGACAACTCAGCTACATGTGATATCAGCTTCATTGAAAAATAAAGTAACAAATAGAAGTCACGGCAAAGGTAATTTAATTAATATTCAATAAATGTGTACAGTATGACTTAAGTTGTAACTGTCCTCGAAAATTTCGTAACCGTATTTTATTGAATCCTCTTTCACAGTCAATTACTTTATTTTAAAAGTTGTTATATTGCTGAAGTTAGTATTTGGTATATTTAATATTGGGATACTTATAGAGCTTCTTGTTACACATGAAATAACGAACATTTGTAATAATTAAGGAGAATTTTGTAAGGCAGAAAATTTGATTTCGTACAAAGTGTAATTTATTTAGGTTCCTGTTACCTACGGTATTACGTACAGGTGAAGCATATGGATATACTGGTCGGATGATTGGTTTATAAATATACAGTTTTTCTTCCTTAATGAGAATTTGAAATTTATACCAATCTATATGGTTCGCCGTTACAGCCTGTAACAGCGAAAATTCTTTTTAAAAAAAGTCTTGTGACAAAAACTGAATTTCCGGCAAGGCCAAATTTTGTACTACTACCATATTTAATTTAATTTCCGCGGAAGTTTTATTCACGGGGGGCTGACTGGACCCTCTTCTTGGCCAGCTTGATCAGTTTAAATCCTTTTGTTTCGCCCCTTGCTTCTGCTGCTTTTTTTTTTTGCGATCTTCAAATACTTTTGGTTGACCCATCTTCTTGCTGTCATCTTTTTCGATCTTCCCTGATTGCCAATAAGGATACTGCTTACTTTGAGATTTCTGTTGAGACGAAAACCTCGAATACTGGCGAAAATTTGTTGAATGCGCGTTTTCAGCTGCTCGCCCTGGAACTTCATGGCTAGTTGAAATAGACTTTCCAATGTCTGTGGGTTTCTCACCTCCAGGAAATCCTGAACTGAAGGAAGCAGGCGCGGCAAAATTACCTTGATTAGTTCTTTATCCGGCCTCTTTCCGTACAGTAGATTGAAGATATGTATTTAGAATATACATATTGAATACATCATGAAGATATGTATGAGAATAAAGTCGGTCAGATCTTCGGCATTCGTCTGGTATTTACTGAAGAGCTCTGCTTCCAATTTTGCTCGGTCTTTGACTACGGGAAACGCTTTTAGTTTTAAAATTTTCCAAGCTGTACGTTTCGGAACCTGGATCCCCCAACAGCAATTTTCCGATGCCCTCGAACCAACTAAGGGCTTGACCTTTTAGGTTGGCAGTTGCTATTGTGATCTTCTGCACCTGATTTACAGGATATAGTGTAAAATGTAGATCCAGCTGTTCTAGGAAGGTCATCACTGAACCTTTGCCATCAAACGTCGCGGCTGGCTTCATAGCTGCCCACATGGTTTCTATTATGAAACCAAATCCCTCCATAGGGTTTACTGGTGGCTCAGAGATTTGAAAGGTAGAAGGGGTCAGCGTAAATTTTCCATTTTCTAACGACATGGTTCGTTACAATGATTCGGGTTCCAAATGTAGGGTTCCTCACTTTTATTCTGTCAAATTAAGTGACGAGGAATCTAGTGGACTGCTAAGCGAATAATCGCTTAAGTCCAAGAACAGAAACGTAAACTCAAGAAGGGTTAATTACCCTTTATTTGTTCAAAATGAGATTAACAATCGGCCCCTTTCTTTGGGCGTACAACAAACCTCCACTTAGGCTTAAACTCAAAATGTAAAAAATAAGAACTAACTAATGACTAACTAAAGAGCTTTAGCCGAAGCTAACACAATCCTAAACTAGTTGGACCGTAATATTAAATTAGCCCGCGAACTATCAAAATGCATGTACTACGGCCGAGCGTAGTAACAGCTTAGAGAGACGTAGCCCAAAGGCAAAAGCGCTATTCAGGAATCCTAACTCTGTCTGTCGAAGTCAGTTGAATTTGACTTAAATATAATTCTCCTTCTCATTTGCATTTAATGCTATTCTAAAAACTCATTCTGGTAGGAAGTTGTAAGTTGAAACTAGTAGACATAGGAAATAAGCATTAAATTAAAATAACTGCTATAAAATTAAAATATAGCTTACAAATTCAATCATCTGATGCAATATATTTATGATACGGATAGAAAACTTTCAAATTTCGCAGTTCCTGACAAGACCATGGAGGGTCATAAGATGGTATTATATTACAGTTAATTAATAATGTATCTACTGATTAAGCTAGAACATAATCATATAGATTTACTTAATCAATATAGGATATATCGAATAAATTCCAAATTTACCCCATTACAATAAAGCATCGTTTATACGTTTCTAATTTTATATGTCTTTTAAAGTTATACATCATTTCATCTTTTTTCAACGATTCATTTATATTCATATTAACAGTAAAAGCTTTCATTTATACGATGCAAAGTTTCGTTTTATTCTTGATATAGTCATCGAAATTACACCTAAAATAGTTTCTCCAAAAACCCTTTCTTTTTCTCGGTATCATCTGGAAAGATGTACTCGTAAATGTGCATATGAAGGGTTGAAAAAAGTCCCTGGATATCTCGGATTGATATAGTAATCGAAGTTTAGTTGCTGAATGGAAGTAGGATCACTTCGAGGGATCAGTACAAAATAGGGTCTAGCGAAAAAGTCGGGTTTCATGATGGGAGACACTTTAATTCTATATCATTTGGTAAACGTATCTAACTTTACTCCCGTTTATCTACTGTTCGTCTTTAAATCTAATATATAGTTAAAATTTCTGAAAAATGAAAGGCATTCTTACTCAGCCTGAAAATATGCTAGCTGGATATATGAATGGGGGGGCTGCAAAAATGTCTGGAAAACCTACGTATTTCTGTGTCAACAATGAAAACACTGCTTTTGATAAAAGAAAAGTAGAAAAATGAGTTGAAGCTCTCAAAATACACCCACTTCATTGAAGTTGCATGACCAAAGCGAAACATTTTCCCAGGTTGAAGACATTTTTCTGAAGTGTTTCTTTGAATACATCTGTTAAAACAATTAACTGCGTTCCATTTTGTAGGTTCAGCTCTAGGTATCTTTTTCTCCATGAGCTGTTTAAGTGAGTGAATTCTTTTTGTAGACGTTGAAAAAAATGTAGGCACACCAGATACTGTTTTAAAAAATATGCGGCGATCCTTAATATTATATCGATTGTTGAAAAATCAAATTTAAAGCATAACTGTAACAATCTCTCTAGAGGCCTATGGAAATTTTCCTTGTACTTGTTTCTGCAATCCAATAATTTGCCTAGCCGTAACTGCTGCTTCATTACAAGCCTTTTAATTCAAAGTTAAATTTTGCAGAAATTTTGAATGTATGCTCATATAGCGCGCTAGCAGAACAATCGGCACTTACGTCAGAGAAACCTATAAATACTCCTTGGGGCTGTTTCTCGTCGTTTACATCTCTGAGGCATATATATATAACTGTGATTTACTAATTGAATCTATTGTTCTGTCTGGAAAGACTGAAATAAACTGAGAATTCGTTGTTTCCTTTTTTATAACATTCGTCAAAATTTTCGAAATGCAATTCATATATGTTTATTCTGAATAGAAGATGTCTGACGGAGAACTGTACTTTCTTTAAAGTGATTATCCAGCATATCGTCATACTAGATGAATAGATTTAGCAACCGTATGCCATTTCTTCCGTATATTGAATCTGTAGACATATCACGGCCTCTAAATGGCAGTTCTTGTTTTGCGAAGAAGCATGCAATCAATTAACCGTTTTGAAATTTCCCTGTTTTTTATTACTGTTTCGTTATGAAGCTTTATAGATATTTGTTTTTTTTTATTTAACTGGAGATCTGTTCTTAATAGCCCAAATGCGAAAAGTTAAATATTTGCTTTAATATGACTGTAGCGTCATTAGGATTTTTGATAGCAGGAAACGTGAAAAATGAGTAATGCCCTCGCCGAGACTCAAACCTCGGACCTCTCGAATACCCGCCGAGTGTGCTGACCATTACACCACAATAGCATGCTAAGAAGGCGGGAGAAATACCTTATATACTCCTCCTTCGAAAAGGCGACTGGGGTTAGAGAACCCAGTCGTCAAATCCTGCTGGTAGAGAATCATCATCAACCACCATTTTTAGTTCGGGCGCCATTGCATGCTAAGAAGGCGGGAGAAATGCCTTATATGGCAAATAAATTTTTCATGTGTTGAGACGTATACTAATAATACATTCAGACTACTAAATCTATCCGCGTATTTGTTTTTATACACCAAACAGCAAACAAGGCCAACAGAACAAATTTTCGTCAACATCATTTCCTGCTAACTAGCTAATTTTCTTGTACTGTGCATCCTAGTGATGCTTTAAAAATTTGTTTTTCATTTTATTTATTATATAATTTTTTAAAGAACGAGAAGGTCTACCTATTTTTTAATTATTCTTGTTTTTGAAGAAAATTCGAAGGCTAAATAGTTTTCGAAGTTCATATTGAGGTTCATAGTATCCGTTCCAAATTTAGACCATACTTGAACCGTTTTTAGACAAGATTCCATACTAACTATTATATCCGTAAAACACCGTTTTATGGAAATTCAAGGAAACACATATATAAAAAATTAATCAAACTTAAATAAAATATTCATTTCCCCGTGATAATAAACGTTCAGGCAGAAAAATTAAGATAGACGTAGCTAAAAGGTAACGATAAATTGCACTCAACGCTTATGAAACGACAATCTCTCTTTTCTCTATAGCTGTGAAGTTATCGCGTACGCAAGTCGACATTCGTGTCTTCTGATTCTCTTTGCTTTTTCTTTCTCCGTGCAACTCTTGGGATTGAAATGCTCGTGTAATGTAACTCATAATATTTTCCGACGTTAATGCAGTCCATTCAATAGCGTGCCACTCAAGCCAAGAGAATTCTCAAAAGAGGTCGAAGTACTCAAGGAAAAAGTGTGCGCACAGAGCTTCGCTCTTGTTAAATTATCCAGTTATCGATGCGATGATTTTGGTAAATTTATCCTTAATCCAAGCCCATAGTGTGTCCTTGTCAAACAATTGGAACGAGAACGGAGGAAACTTTTGGTCTGTTGTTAGTGCCCTTTCAATACATCAGGCTCTCTCAGTTTTATTCCTGGTATATTTATGCCTCAATTTGAACACCTCTGTGTTTTAAGTAAATAACAAATTCTAAAAGAACAAAAAGCACTGAATGAAAAGGTTTCAATTACTTTATCATCACAGATCGGCAAATTACTTTATCATCATAAATTCAATTACTCGAATAAGTAGCTGAGAGTATTCAATTACTTTATCATCATAAATGCATTGCTACTCTGCATTTAATTTTTAGTTAATTTGATCATTGAATTAATATTTATATCCAGGTGCAAGTAGAACTCGGCACAGAGGTTCCAACTGTCACTGAATATTTATTAATTTCTGCAATTTTGTACTTCAGAATGTTTGTTTTTTATTCCATTACATTTGTTTTAGTTTCTTTGGTAGTTTGAATCTTATATATACATTGCTCGACATTGAAAATGCAACACCAAGAAGGAGTGGTCAGAAATTTATGCAAATTTTAGAGTAGACGCACGTCACTGAGTTATGCGAATGATGTGAAATGCGCAGCTCTCCGACGCACGTGAAATAAGATATAAGGGAAGGAACGTGCAGAAGGGCATATATTCGTGTCATTATTTCTGCGAAGACGAATTATCGAAGAAAGTCGGTTTTTGTCCCGGAGAATACGTGTAATAGGAGTGAATGCCAGGCCGCCGCCAACGAAGGCACTTCCAGCAGATAGACAATTTACGAGGGGTATGGTGATCGGACTGGGAAGGGCGGTTGGTCCTGACGTCAAATCGCAGCTGATACTCACATGGATGCGAGCACGGTGGAATGTGGGAAGAGGGAGGGATGCAGGTGCAGGCAGAGTGACGTCATCACGCGTGGATCGAAGCATCCGCCGACAAGTTGTGGCGGTCCCGCAAGTCACTTGTACCGTGATTCTGCAGCATGTGCAAGATACCCTGGAAGTTCCCGTGTCAACCAGAACCATTTTCCGCCGATTGGTGGAACGTAGCCTGCACTCAGGACGTCCGTTAAGAAGACTGCCATTGACCCCACAGCATAGAGGCCAAAGTTTAGAATGGTGCCGGACTGGAGCGATGTGGATGACAGAATGGTGAAACGTCGTGTTCTCAGATGAGTCACGCTTCTGTTTATCCAGTGACAGTCGCCGCATACGTGTGTGGCGTAGACGTGGAGACAGATCTAATCTGGCAGTAACTGTGGAACGCCCCACCACGCGACAACATGGCATAATGGTTTGGGGCGCTATTGCCTACGATTCCAGGTCACCTCTAGTTCGTATTCAAGGCACTATGACGGCCCAACGATACTTGGATAATGTACTGCGGCCGGTGGCAATCCCCTACCTTCAGGGGCTGCCTAATGCTCGCATCCGCCAACATGCTGTGCAAGGTATACAGATGCTTCCCTACTCTGCAAGGTATACAGATGCATCTCTGGCCACCGTACTCTTCTGACCTGTCACCAATCGAACATTTGTGGGATGTGATTGGACGCCGTTTGCAAATTCTGCCCCTGCCTCGTTCAGAAGACGAACTGTGGCAAATGGTCGAAAGGGAATAGAGAGCCATCCCTCAGGACACCATCCGCACTCTTATTGACTCTATGCCTAAACGCGTTTCTTCGTGCATCGCTGTCTGAGGTGGTCCTACATCCTACTGAGCCAACGCCGTTCTCTCACTGTATTCTGACTATCAATTTGAAATAAAGATCACTTATTGCTGCTTGCTGTCTGTCTTTTTTCCAAATTTCATCACTTTCTGACCACTCCTTCTTGGTGTTGCATTTTCAATGTCGAGCAGTGTATGTGTTAATGCAACTAGTGCGTCATTTTATAGTTTTTATATTCCCTTAACTTATCACATTGTGTATTGTCCGTTTTGCATTATTCTGAAAAAGTTTTCTACATACTGTTTTAACTGTTTTCCAAGTTAATACTGATTACTTACTTGCAAAAATACATGCCTGAATAAGGTTTAGTAACCCTCTTAACGAATTTATGTAATGTATTTCTGACAATTCACAGTTATTAAATTGAGTAACTTTTAATTAAGATTTGATGTAATATAGCATTTGCCAACAAATAATTCTTAATTTCCGGTTAAATGACGATTTCTAGCTCAAGTAAGTTCTCGTTTAATCACTGTGAATTGCTGTAATTATTTTTCAACGCATAAAATGTTTGAAATGTTGGAAATGCATAACACTTGAATTTTGAATTATTCTTGTCGGATTTTACGTAAGTAAGATTTTTCTTTTCATTTATTTATTTTATATACGTATATGAATAGGTTTTGATTTATTTCGGTGTTTCTTTTGTGCGGGCTATGAATTTTTTGTAAACCCGTACCAATGGCTTCTAAAGATAAGTCCTCCTGACCATCATTATTAAATATTTCACATTCTATTATTAGGTATCCTGAAAATAATGCTGATTTTTCCAGATTCAATTACATTCTCCGAATTTCTGATAAAAGTAAGGACCAACTAAATGTCTTCAAAAATATAAAACTTAATGCCCAAGAACATATAGATATTCCTGGCCATTCAACAGCTTTTCATCAAATAGTGGTAGACCAAGAAATTCCTCTTCCAAAGCAGGGAGGCACTATCTCTGAACTGAAAGAACAACTGCCTCTTCAACATTCAAACACAGCAGTTATTCCTGAAGTGAGGGAATATTTTCAGCAATAACAACAACAACAACAAGTTAAAAAAATTATCGGAGGAAACTTTCTAGAATAATTTCCAAATTCCTATGTAGTTGCTCCGCCAAAAATATTCCTCTAGAACAGGCTGCAAAAAATCAAATTAAAGATTATATTCTATTCCTAAAACTTAAAGACTCAGAGAAAACACCTGAAGATATCAAAAATCAACTAAGTACGGCAATTAATCCACAAAAACTGCGTATTCGTATCAATAATATTCACACTACTAAGTAAGTCTAAAGAGCTTTTAATCAGTGTCGAAAAGAAAGCAGACTTAGAACATTTACACCACTCTGAATGGTGAAAACTCACAACTGCAAGCTTCCGTGTCTGCATGTACTTCAAAACCCAAAAGTACGAGGCCGATAGTGTTTAATGTACCCTCTTCAGCGCCTACTGAAGATATCAAGTCGGCTTTTCTGAAAATTACGTTAAACAATAATCGTGATATCTCTCCATATTCTCCTATTCGCCGATCTGAAAATACAAATAATTTGGACTGTAGAAATTTCCTCAGATTCTTGTGACTGTTTTACCTCATCAAGAGGCTTTATTGGATTCAACTCGTGTCCTTTCCGTCCTTACATTACACTTTCTGTTGACTTCATTGTCTAGGTCTTTGACACAATAATCGTAGTTGTCAAAATACCCCCTGCTGTTCCATTTCCGCAAAAGTACACGTCTCATAGATAGCGTTCCTCAAACGTAAAACTCTGAGTAAATTTTGTTCGCTGTAACCAAGAAACTTATTCGTCATTGCCTACTGATCACGATGCTCATGAAAAAAATCTGCCAGACTTATAGGAGTCAACTCAACAAATTATTATATCCGAACAAAGTCATAACCCTGCATGATGCCAACGTCCACAACTGAAAATTCTTCAGTTACAATTTACAAGCAAGAAAACAATTTAAAGAACAACGCTCCTATTCAAGATTTTAACATGGACAATAATGGGCAAAATAAACTACCTCCGGCCTCGTTAAAAATAATCCGACACTATTTTATTCAATTCAGTTTCTACAAATCAACTTACATAGGACAAAAACGGCATCTGACCATCTTGCGGAGTTCTTATTTCAAAACTATGAAGACTTTTGTTTAAATCCAAGAACCCTGTTGTGCTGAAGAGAAAGTAGGCAGCATTTCAATGTCTTCGAATGTCTTTCAATATTCTCCTCTGTCCCCTAATCAACATTCCAGATTAGCTATCATCAGTTTCAATCATAACTGGCACCCAATCCTAATTAGAGGCAAAGGAGGCCTAGTTACAATCTTTACTAATAGTTCCAACTCTCAACTGCTTATTTCGAGTATTTATGCATCTCCCTCTGAAGATGTTTCTCCATTGCTTCAAGATTTAGAAACAAATATCTTTTTTTTTCCTTTGAAGCTCCACACATTATTTGTGGAGACTTCAATTCACACATCAGCTTTGGGGTTACACCTCCACAAGTGCAAGAGGAAGGTCACTTGAGGAATTCTTCAGTCCACAAAATATTGTCATTCATAATCAAGCTTCGAAGACAACTCCCACTTAGGTCATAAATATATTACTTTTGAAAGAAAGAAAAACACTTTATTAAGCAAATTCATTAATCATGACTTCCTCCTTCCAACTTAGTTTGACAAAAGATCTAAATAAAGCTGTGGAGTTTCACCTTTTTATTGCTCACTTCAATATTCGAAACCCCTTACACTGATAAGAGAATAATCGCTTGAGTGTGTGAACAGAGACATAAGACTCAAGAAGTTTAACTACCCTTTATTTCTCAAAATAAGGATGACACAGTCAGCTCTAACTCGGAAACGTACAGCAAAGCCTCCACTGGGGCTTGAACTCAAATTAATATGAAATTAAACTTAACTAAAGCTTAACTAAAAGATATAGCCGAAGCTATCAAGATTCTAATTAGTTGGCCCCAAAATCTCAAGTCGGCGAAGCTAAACAAGGGCCTAAAGTCCCACATAGCACAAAATCATCCTCGAGATATCCTCAGGACATCCCGAAATATCCCCCGAACCTCCTAAACACATCCTCCTGAGTGCTTAATGTCACATCCCAGTATATCCTACCTAAATCCCATCGACAGCATACGGGATGTTGTTAGGATATGAAATCCTACTTACTACATCATCAGGACATCCCGGGATATCACATTAAGCTCCTAAACACATCCCATCTAGGTCCCATCGACAGCGTATGGGATCTACAGTCCTACTTACTATATCCTCCGGACATCCCGTAATATCCTAGTTGCCTCCTAAACTCATCCTCCTGAGTGCTCAATGTCACATCCCAGTATATCCTTAGGACATCCTATCTAGGTCCCATCAACAGCATATTGTATGTTATCAAGATTTGAAATACTAGTTATTATATCTCTGAATATCCCCTTAACCTCTTAAATACATACTCCCGACTGCTTAATGTTACATCCCAGTATATCCCCAGAAATCTTCCTCACATTCCAGTAACAGTGTGGGAAGGTGGACCTAAAGCCTACTTATTTTCCATAGATAGTCTCAGGTTCTCCTTTTATGGTTACTATGGAAAAATAAGAAATGTTGAGAATATTTATACAACTTTTTTAATTTTAATTTCAATTTATTTAATAATTTTTAAATACACTCACGTTTGTGAAAATTGCAACACCAAGAAGGAATCGTCATAATTCAATGCAATTTAATACACAGTTGAGTGGTAGTGGTACAAATAAATGATTAAATGTTCAAAGCAAACAAACAAGAACAAGAGATCAGAATCAGTATTTTGTGTGGCCACCACGCGCCGCAATAAGTGCTGCTACACGACGTGGC
>KK115982.1:1505134-1519671 GCA_000611955.2 Stegodyphus mimosarum
TTCAAATATCATCAAATATCATCTCCGAAATAACAATAGTGTTTTTCAAGCTAAACTGTCAGCCACAATAGCAGCAATTGAAATAGCCATTCTAAAAAATCTCGACGAATTTACCGTAAAACCTTCCCAAGCTCTTTTAGCGATTAGAAATCTGTTAACTTCCTCTCCATTGATTTCTGACCAAAATTTTCTTCTTGCTTTAATTCCAAACTTCGAAATTCAAATTTCATGAATCAAAGGTCACAGTGGTCATTTTGGTAATGACCAAGCAGATGAATTAGCCAAAGAAGCAGCTCTGAATCCAGATGCTGTTGAAATTACGCTTCAGTGGCCTCGTTCAAATTTCAAGTACCAACTAAAACAACTTGCTTCAAGATATTGGGAAGATTTTTGGAATAATTCTTCATAGGAAAAACGCACATATAACTTGATCCCCAATGTTAGCTTCGCATCTCTGTACTCGATTCCTTCTTCAAATTACTGTGTGACAGGGTATGGACCCTTCCCCACGTATTTCTCTGCAAGACGTATGGCGAACTGCGACATCTGTATACGTGAAGAATAGGGAACTCCTGATCATTACAATTGCTCGTGCCCCTTAACTGAAGATAATCACATAAAATCTCCACAAATTGATCTCCTGGCATTCCAAAGGTTTTTAGTTAAAGATAGACATCAACATTCGAAATTTCAAAAAAATTATGCAACGACTCTTTTCCTAAGCCTAAATCTTTGCCGAGTATAAGTTCTTATTCTCCATAAATGTAAATTTTTTTTAACATTTTCATGGGATGTAAAAGGTTTTCACATACTGTGAATATGCTCAAAAAAATTCCACTAATGAACTTTATAAACTGTAATAACAGCTCATTATAACATTCTGTATTTGTTATATTTATCTCATTATGTTCATTTGTTACTTTTGTTATATGGAAATTTACAAATTTTAAATTTAATTTGTGATGCTCAAACTGCATTGAAACTATGTATTGTAATCTCTTTATATCCTGAATCATTTTTTAATAAATACTGGATGCGGGGTGTACGGTGGGATAGCACGATGTACCATAATAAGTAAACTCTAAATCCTTTGGAAAGCTTGAGTTGCTCATTTCATCAACCTTTCATCGTAAACTCTTATAAAGCTTGCAAATTGTTTTAATAGTTAGTTAGTATGGGAAGTGATTACCAGTTCCCCCATGGTACATCACTGGTGTTCCCCATACTGTACCTGTGCCAAACAATTGAAAAGAAACTATGAGAAAAATTTGTTGCAACGAAGGCTTTCGGCCACAAATTTACATTTCCGTCGTATTCACTTTTAAACCTCTTCCTTTAGAAGCGAAAAACTTCATGCAAATCCTGAATGTGCTCATCAGTTGTGTTGTTTGTGACTATAATGTAATCTAAATATATGAATGTTGATTTAACAAGCACAGACCTTAATATTATGTCCATAGCCCTCTGAAACGTAGCGGGAGCTCAGCATAGGCTAAACGGCATTCTAAGAGAGGCATGAAACCCTGATTTAGCAATAAATGCAGTTTCTGGCACGTCATTTGGTTTCACACATATCTGAAAATATCCAGACGTGAGAATTTTCATCGTCATGTTTTGCAGATTTAATTTTGAGTATTATTTCCGAATTTATTGATTAGGGGTAAACCGGATATTTTGTTATAATATTTAGTTTTATGTAGTTAATAGCAAATCGCTATGCTTTAAAATCGCTGGGTGGAAGATTACATTTTTCCAGCATAGTACTTGAGTAGGAGATTATAGTACATATGGAGATTATAGTTTTGTGTTTAAGCGTGTTCGCAATATCATGTTTCCCATGACTTTCTCCTTAGCTTTGTCGTAGCAGTAAAGTTTTGCTCTGCAGAGAGGTTTACTTCCTGTTTCAATCGAGTGGCTGATCACACTTGTCAATACTGGATATCATCAAATAAATCTGAAAACGTTTTTACCAACTGATCCAATTTTTTTTCTGTTTGTAGTTCCTTCAGGTCCAAGACTCGTGGCTCTACTTGCTTCTCAACCGGCTTGTTCATATGCAACTGTATGGTGTCCCCCTGAAAGTGAATTTTCGTGGAACACATTAAAAAAAAACACCCGCTTTTTTATGTTTATTTTAACTCACCCACTTATAGTCACTCTGCCTAAGCATTCAAAATGTTTTTCTGTGCTGTTATACTTTAGCTCCAGCCATACCAAATACTCTTATATCTCCTAAAATTTCTCTCAAAACAGCTACTTTGCGCCCAGTAAAGCGTCTGAAGGTGTGCCCTTTACGACAGTTTGAATAATTATGAGCGACAGATTTTTAATTAGTAGCCTATTTAATTGGACATAAGAGGCTTTTTCTTCTATCTCACGTGACTGACTTCCCTGACCCACAGCACTCCTACCAAGTTTAGATCCGCTTTCCTTTTCGGAGAACTATCTTGGCGATTACCATAAGCGGAAGAAAAGTTCTGTCAATTACCAAACCTCCTCCTGTGCCAATTTAACACCTTTTTCGGCTACCAGGCTTCCGAAAATTTTCATTACCTTTTTCTTCCAATTCCCACCTACATATATTCACTGACATAACCGACTTTCAAATTTCACCGTTAGTTAGAAACACAGTTCTAGCGTAAGGGTTTCCAAGTTCCAAAAAACCTTGAATATATGGCAACAACCTCGGTAATATTATCTATAAATTCTGAATCTGGTTTTTAAACAAATAACAGTTTCATCACCTGAACTTTTCTTAAAATAAATCCGTTAACTCATTTGCCTTATCCTGGTATTTACTAGTTGCATTAACCTTATCTGTCTTATCCTGCTTTTAAGTCTACCTTATCCAGTTTTACCATTTAAGTGCGACTCTAACTTCCTACTGCCTTTCAACACAGGGAATCCTTTCGAAAGTGCAGTTTCAATTACTTCAAACTTGTAATTCGCAATGCCTATTCCCCGAGTAAATCTGTTTAAAACAATTTAGAATTTGGCCTCTCAGCGCAACAGTTGCTATGGGTTCCTTTTGAGATTCTCCAACCAGGTATATAAAAATTGCGTTTCCAAGCTTTGGAAGAAAGTTAACACCGAACTTCTACTGTCGAAACTATTGGATGGTTTCATCGATGCATGCATATTGCTCATAATAACTCCAAAGCCTTCCATGCGACTTAGTGATGTCGTAGGAACTTACTGAAGGACAATACTGAAGGAGTGATAGTGATGCTGAAGAAGATACTGAAAGAGATCTGAAATACTGAAGAGTCTTTGGGGGGCTAGGCCAAATTTTGCACTGTCTTGTGACATGTTTCCTGATATCGTGCTCGCCAAACGTAGGGCTCTACTGTGATTGGAAAGACCCTACTAGACTGGTTGAAAGTTATAACTGAGTTGGAAAACAATACTGAAGGAGATATATTGATGAAGAAGATACTGAAAGAGATCTGAAATACTGAAGAAGGTTAAAATAACCTTTTTATTTAGTTCTTAAACTGAACAGAACAGCCACAGCTTGTGCTAAAATGAACTTTCCCTGCTTTGTATGTATTTAAATTAATGTAGCAGAAAGTTAAGTATGAAACGTAGATAAAGACGTTGGGGGCTACAAACATAATATACAGATTAAGCTGGCTCAGAATTTTACCGGCGCATATTTTAGAACGTCGGATAGCAAAACGCTAAACCCGGAATATAACTTTAGGTCCTGCAGACCTGGCGAGAGTAGAGCTGGTGGGAGAAAATAACTGTAAGACGCAACTGCCCTGAAGCTCTGATCTGACATTTCAAAACCCTCAGCTTACACAAAAACTTAATTTATATTCTTGTAAGGAATATGGAAAAAAGTTATAGTAAAGGCTTAAATCATGATATTTGATTAATTAAAATAAAGTACCTTACGTGTATTGCTTAAATAACTTTTGGATGCCTCTTTGAATAATTTCATATATTTAATGATGTTTTTGATTTTTTTACAGGCGAGCCCATTTGCAGAAAACATTAGAACTCGAGAACATTACAGATATTATAAAACATCTTCTCGACGGTTATGATGTTCGACTTCGTCCAAACTTTGGTGGTAAGATTATTACCTATTTCAGTCACCAAATCGTATTAATATAAAACCTGTTTCACAATCTATTAATTCTTTTCTGTTTCTTTTTGGTAACTTAACAGTTGCTTTTGTTGATTTACTTCTAAATTAACTTAACAGTATGTTTAAAAATTAGGAAATCCTCTTTTTGTTGGAATGGATTTGCAAATTGCAAGTTTTGATGCCATATCTGAAGTGAACATGGTAGGTGTCTTTATACTTTATCTAATTTGACATTGTCTTTATACTTTATCTAATTTGACATTTATCTATATCTTTATTTAATGCCATAAATATTGTCTGAGGGATATTGCGTTTTAAGAATTATACCGAGTCCAAAGGTATACCAACACAATGCTTGCAGATCACCTGTCTTGCAGACACTGTACACATCAATGGCTGATTGGATAAAACTTTAACGCTGGTAGTTCGATCTAGGTTTGAATCCCAGTGAGCGAGCTGACTTCATAGGTGTTTTGTGGTTTCGCCAAATGGGAAGTAAGTTCGATCATTTTTCCTTAGACAGACCTTCACAAGCCATCCCTTTCTGTCGACAGATCCCCTTCACATGCTTTGCTGTTTCCAAATAAACAAAAATTATAAGCATTTCTATTTAGATTTCTATCTGCGCAGAATGTCTTCCATATTCGAATGACCCTCTTTTATTTTCGCTACTCGAATGATATCTTACGTCAAATTTTTTATAGTGTTATGATAATTGTTTCAGCACAAAGAATTTTATTAGTCTACTTATTTCTTCTGTTTCATTAAAGAAGAAAATCAAATGAAAATGCTTATGTGGAAGAAATTCTCAAGTGAAACAGATTTGTTCCACTTGAAAAGTGCAGAAAAAGTGCAGTTCATTTTTTCCCCCATTCCATTGCTTTTGCTCACTATCTCAAATTTATTGCCTAACTTGATTTATGTAAGAAAGTAGTAGCCACACAACTTTCAAAATAAGTTTAAATTTTACCCTTGACGATTAAGAGACTAACACTTTATAGTTTTTTTTTCTTTTACCAACGATTACATTCCTCCATAATTGTATCATGAGAAAGCAAAAGTTAACGCGTTATTTGAGGTATGCGCGAATACTTACATCTTTGAAACTACAAATGCTTCAATCAATCTAAATAGTGCATCATTTGATGGATGAAAGAGCGCATTATCAAGCACACACATACAGAAAAAAAAATTAAACTGGACAACGAGTGTACACATAGTAACGCGTCAAAAATAGCGAAATTTTGATGAAGTCGAAGCTCCGTGCGCATGCGCGACCGCATGGGAGTGACTAGGTCGTCTGGTAGGCAGTCGCGTGCTGATAGTCAGTGTGTTTGAGTGGTATCAAAGCTCCTTGAAGATAACTTCTTCACGGGGCTTTGGTGGTGTTCGCTGTATTTTATTTCACCAAGCTAGTGATGTTGCGGTTTATAGAAATCTGATGGGAGTAGCAGATTGTGTATCAAAAGACTTTACTCTTAAACAGAAGAAGAGAATACAAGATTCAGAAGCAGGCGATATTTGTATGGTTGATGTAATTGTTAATGGACAGTCAAGATTTATTCTAGCATCCAGATATATTCATCCAACTTTTAATTCAGTAGATTTGATTTTGATTGTTCTTGTTTAGTGAGTGCATTGATGAAATATTCTGAGACTACTTTATTGATGGATAAAGAGTTTACTGTAGGCACAGATGTTTCTACTATTATGATGAGAAATTTTATTGCAGACGTCACACGAAATGAAAAGGCAATTTTTTATGAAACGTCATTTTAATTTCAATATGGTCCCAAGTAACTATCGAAGTACACTTGACAATTCATTTATGGATTTAACGTTTACTAGAATGTAACGACAGACATCTTAAATAAGTTATCTGATTTCTCATATCATCGACCAATTTTACATAAGGCCATTTTGAATGAATAAATGTAATAAATGAAAAATAACATAACATAAAATATATGTGTGTACAACATGTTTTATTTGTTCTATAACGTCCTCACACTACCGTTAGTAATCCTACTCATTAAACACCAGCGGCTCTTTAAACTAAATGAGAGAGCCTACCGTCATTTTTTTGGTAAGTTTCATTTTTAAAACATGAAAACGGCATTCAGAATACATATTACAGTCAGCTTGAAATTTCAGACTGAATATTTTGATATTAGTAAATAAATAAAGTACTTGACCATAAAATTTGGATAAAAAATCAGAAAGCCCTCAGATCTCTGGAAGAGCGCTGAAAAACCCTCAGACCTGGAACTTCAGGTGTTGTTCTCCATCAAAATTTGATAAAAAAGAAATTTTTTTTTAAACCCTTTACACGTTTTGTTCTGCAATATTCTTAGCTATGCACAACACTTCATCGAGGTGTGTTGTTCGACCAAAGGAGTGAGAGATACGTATTGTCTTGTTAGCAAAAACTTTAATTGAAAAAATATTATTAAATTTGAAAATGACAAAACAAAACAAAAAAAACTGCATTTGAAATCATGGCTGTTGTCAATTCAAATCGCAGGGCAATTAGAATTAGTGTTTGATTGTTGTTTCTGTTTAGTGTCTATGGGTTTTTCCTTGATCCAGTCTGTTTACGCTCATAGAACGGGCTTATGGCCTATTAGATGTGCTGAGCTGAGCCCGTCTTATTATTTTTACTATAATTAGACTTTTTACTCAGGAAGATTGCCCTTTTCCATTCCCAAAATATTGCTGAATCGGTTCATCATTATTACTACTGCGGCTAATTACAGAGTTAATTTCCGCCGCTCCCGCAGACGCCTTTTTAATAACATTAAGAAGCTTTATAGCTCCCAGGGGAAGATGTACATTGTGAAAAAAAAAAGGAAGAAAAAGGGGCAGTTTTATATCTCCCATTCTACTGGGCCAATTGACGAAATTTAAATTATGTTTTTCATGTCTCGAAAGCGCGACATAGGATATATATTAGATATATATAAAGCACTGTTCTAATATAGATATTTTGACACAAACTAGGACTTTTTCTGAAATGACATGCCCATTTTTTCCATATTTCGATTCCACGACTCAAATTATGCCTAAATGTTCAGTTTTGTAACATTTGGTGGGAAATTTAAGGAGAAATTAAAAATTTTATCTTGGCGCACTTTTTCAACTTGCGCCAAAAATAATTAATTCACTTGGCGAAGTTCTTGATGCATGGTAACCTATTTTCCCTCCCCTTTTTCATTGTGCACGAGTGAGAAAAAGGCATGGCTCATTCTTTCAGATAATTTTAACAAAGTGCGTAAAGTATATTTGTCTTATTATCGCTTATAACAAATATGCTAAATTTTGAAAACGCGCCAATATTAGGTTGATGTAAATTCAAATATTCAGAATTTTAAATAAAAAAATCTAATTTTTGCAGGTGTGTTTAGAAATACATCTACTTTAAGATGATGGTAAGAATTTTATAAGTTATAATCCAAAATGTTTTTCCAAAAATTTATAAAAACTATTTGAAAATACAAATTTTAAAAGTAAATCATAAAAAATTGGCGAATTTGATTTGGAATGAACCTAAATTTCGAGTTCTGGAAGAAGGAATCAAGTAAGTTTAATAGAAAAAGGAGATTACTAAATATGTATCAAATTCAATTAAGATTGAGGAGCTAAATTTTTAGAGCTAATTTTTTAAAAACTACTCCTGCGATATTTACACAACTTGGCAGTTTGGTATAATTTGAGTCGCAGAATCGAAGTATGGAAAAAAATTGTCTTGTCATTTCAGAAAAAAGTCCGATTTTGTGTCAAAATACCTACATTAGATCAATACTCTGTATAAATATAATACATGTCTTAAGGAACGCTTTCGCTTATGATGTAGCAGTCTTCCTATAAATAAATATTTCTAACAAGAGCACTTAAGATATTATTATTCACAGAAACACCTCAAAGTGTAATGTGATCGCAGCCACTTCTGAGAACAAGTTAATGATCATCTTCTCTTAAACAGTTTCACAATTAAGACTGTTTCGAATAACTTGTAGGGAATGGCTACAATATTTTTATCCCTTTTGCAATTTCAGTTCAGTAACTCGAATTAGAGTTTCTATATAAATTTCTTATTTAAAGACAAACTTCGTCGCAAAGTTGAAGGATTATTTACTTGTAAAAGTTATTAAAAAAATCTCTTTCAGAACCTACGTTTATTGCAGTCAATATTATTTACACCAGATAAATAAATAGTCCTTAATAACAAGATTTGTAACTTTAACAGCTGTGATTTTGAAAATGTTTTCATCTTCACTCCTTTTTAATGAAATATTCACCATCCTGCTTTAGTTATGTAAAATGTTCCTGAACTTTGTAAAATTATTGACCTACACTGTCTTCCAAATTTGTGCACTCCATAGTAAATTCGATGTAACTCTAAGAGTTATGATTTCATTGACTCAAATTTTCACATAAAGGTGGAAAATTGGATTATGCATTTATGACTAAAATTCTTTAGTAAACAAAATACACATAAGTACGTTTGTGATAATTTGCATAAAAACATCTAATTCTGCACATCAAAAAGCTGCAAGCTATACAAGCAAAGAAAATTTACTTACATAAGGGATATAGCAACCTCTGACTTGCACAAAGTTTCTGCAATAGCAGTTCTACACCTTCAATTAAATGCGGCACTGTATACTCTAAAATGGCAGTAATTGCCATCCCTTAACTAGAGCAGTTTCAGAGCAACTGGACGGGATATAGGCACAAGGGCAACATCTCCAAATGCTTTCGAAACAATCTTCGATGTAATTGAGATCAGGCAAATATAGTGTCCATTCCATGCAAGCAATATCCTTCCTTTCGAGATAGTCTTCCATCATGGTTGCTTTGTGTGGACGTTATTGTCCCTGAGAATAAATGCCGAATGAACAAAAACAGAGTACAGTCTTACAGGGGATCAAAAATTTCCTCTGAATGCTTTTAAATTATCGCATAACCTCCTGCAAAGATGTGGAGTTCGGTGCAATAGCTCAATAAATAGAGTTCATGCTCTTTCTTCTTTCAAGATCCTCACTCAGATCTTAGCACAGTTATTATCGGATCGCAGCCCAGTTTTTGATTCATCAATGGATAAGTTGAACCATTCAGCTGTCTTCCGATTCTCCTGTTGATGACTAATCTTCATATAGGCTAATCCAGCTTTCACGTTTTAAAGAATACAGCTCGCAGTACCCATGCATACAGTCCTTTCTTATGCAGTTTTCGCCAAGCAGTAAAAGTATATATTGACCTTTCGACAGCTGCAGTAGCAAGTGCTCTTAGTTGCTAACCTACAATGCACCACACTATGTACACTGCGCAAAAAAAAAAAGGGACAGTTCTATATCTCCCGTTATACTGGGCCGATTGGCGAAATTCGAATTGCGCTTTTCATGTCTCGAAAGCGCGACTTAGGATATATATATATATATATTAGATTTATATATAGTATTGTTCTAATATAGGTGTTTTGACACAAAATCGAACTTTTTCTGAAATTACGTGTTAATTATTTTCCATATTTTGATTCTACGATTCAAAATTATACCACCTAAATATAAAATTTCGTAAAGTTTGGTGCGAAATTTATGGAGAAATTCAAGAATTTATATTGGCGCATTTTTTTCAGTTTGCGCCAAGAATAATTCGCTTGGCGAACTTCTTAATATATGGCAACCTATTTTAATTTCCCTCTTTACATAGTGATTATGCAGAAAAAAGGTCACATCGTTCCTGCGTTAAAATTATTTTCAAAAAGTGCCTAAACCACATTTGATGTTATTATCACTTTCAACAAATATGCCAAATTTCGAAACGCACCAATATATAAATTCACGTATATCTTAGGAAATTTTGAATAAAAAGTCTTAATTTTTTGCAAGTATGCTTAGAAATACATATACTTTCAGATGATAATAAAAATGTCATGGATTATAATTCAAAATGTTTTTCGAAAAATTTATAAAAATGATTTAAAAATACAAATTTTAAAATTAAATTATACAAAATGGAAGAATTTTATTTGCAATGAATCTAAACTTCGAAATATGAAAGGAAGAATCAAATAAGTTTAATAAAAAAAGAGAGCTTAATAAACGTATACGAAATTCAATTAACACTGAGGAGCTAAAATTTTGAGAGCTAATTTTTTAAAAACTACTAGGATGATTTTTATAAAACTTAATAGTTTAGCATAATTTGAGTTGTAGAATCGAAATATGAAAAACAAATTGGCATGTCATTTCAGAAAATGTCCGATTTCGGGTCAAAATACCTATATTAGAACAATGCTATATATAAATCTGATACATATCCTAAATCGTGCTTTCGAGACCCGAAAAACGCAAGTTGAATTGTGTCAATCGTCCCAGTATAACAGGAGCTATGGAACTTTCCTTTTTATAGCTAGTCTACCATTGTACAGGGCCAGAAACACAAAGGAAACTGGACTGCGTTACGAAACATTACTGTTTAAGAAGGAAGCAGCAGTTGGTTTAAGAAACTAAAGTAAGAAGTTACTGTGCCATTAACGTGCAATATGCATCCAACAGTTAAAAACACGACTCTAGTTATTGAGCATAGTAGCAAATCTCGATGTTTTAAAGAAATCAAGAATTTACTTTTGGCTTACTACAGCAACGAGGACTCATCGATGACAAATAGTATTTTTACTCATTTTTCGTTTGAAATGTGATAGCAAACTGAAAAAATTTCTTTGGTAACTAGATAACTGTGCAGCACATACACTTCTGAACGCTTTCTGAGAAACATTAGTGACACTTCTTGCAAATACCATATCTAACATTCCTATCATAAAAAAAATTTAAATGTCATTACACAAAAGATGTTCAGAAAATGATAAGCAGAATTGAATTTTATGAAAATGCAAGGTCTTCGAAGGAGATAAGTAAGTCGATATCTCTGAAAGCTATAGGTAATGTTTCGGACATCAGTGAGGGGAAACTGTTGTTTTATTTTTAAAATATGCGTCAACTCACATCAGTATTGAGACAACGAGTATAAAAACTGATTATGAAAGTGTTAAAAAGAACTGCAGAAATTGACAGTCGAAGTAATATACAAAAAGGGATTACATACCATGATCAGTCGAACCTAGAAAAGCACTGCAAATTCTAAGATTTCTTGAACTGAAAGAGGTTGATCAAAAAAGGTGTCAGCAGTTTTACGAAATTGAGAATACAACTCAAAAACGGAAACTGTTGTTTAAATATATGAAACAAACATAGATAGAATGTTTATTTCTAAGATCTAAAATGTCATCAAGAATGTAATTATAAAAATATTTTTATAAAATATATAAAGATGAATTTCACAATTGTGTAAATTTTAGTGTTAATTTTTAACTCTTGTTTTGGGACTCAGTATTGAATTAGTTGTTCATTATTATTTTACTTGAAATTTTTAAAAGACGCATAACGATTTGCAATACATAAATCTCTGTTCACGAAACTCAGCCTCTTCATAAACTGAATACGTTTGGAGCGGAAATGATTTTAATAAACGTTGGGTACTTTATTAGTTCTTTGCTTACCTTCTAATAATTTTCACTTGGTTTTTAGGTATTTCTGCCCCATAGACTTTCGTAATTCGTGATTTATTAAACTTCTTGAAATATAAAGGATTCCGATAAAAGATTATTCGGATATTCTTCGGAGAACAGACTTGACGCCAAACAAGGGAGAAACAGCTCATTATGTAAACTCATTCAGCTCATTCTTGTGAACTGTCGTAATTCGCAAATTGAAACTTCATTCTATGAGGATAGTGCCTCGGTCAGAGGCTCCCTGGTGCTTACTGAGTTCTACCAAAGAATTTGAACTGGAAGAAGTATGGGAGAATATCATGAAATAAAGCTTCAAGGACACAGCAACGTGACAGATAAAAATTCAGTCGGAAATGTGTAAGGCATCGACAAAATTTACAGGCATAAAAAACAGAAATTCATCAATGAATGTTATCTCAAACCGCCAGCAACATCTGAGAACCTGTCAGAGTGCTATATTTAACGATTTAAAAATGTGAATTCTTCGCATAAAAATTTTAATTCTTATTTCTATATTGTTAGACATATCTTTAAGTTGCCAAACTTATTTATGTTAAAATCCATTTCATGACATGAGAAGGTCAAAATCAAATGTAATGAGCGACTGAATAGAAACTAACTGGAATATTTTATTTTCACACTATGATACAGACTATTAAAGAAATCAGAAACATATGAAAGTACCTCATTATGAAGTTTTCTTATGCGATACAAAATCTGTGCCTTCCTTTTAAGAACAGATGGCTGTCCAAAATTTCTAAAAGCCAAAATTCATTAAACCCATCAATTTTCAACATAATAATAATGCTAACCACAAAACGGACGATCCTAAAAATCTCCTCTTGGCAAGGAAAAAATAACATCTAACAGAAGCAATTGAAAATTTATCCCTATCTTACTCCGAAACAATGAAAAATACTAACCCCCAATAAAATTTTTTATCGAATTCCTTAGCACAATGAGGAAGCTTGAAAACACCTTCGGAAGCACTAAATTATCGTAATTAATATTTCATATTAATAATAATATGCAAGAATAAGACGTACTGTAATTCCAAAGGAGAAATCTACACTTGATTCGTACATTTGATGCGAAGGCTTACTTAGCGCTTCGCTTCTACTCTCCGCGATTTTTTTTCAAATTTTTTAATGGTAATAAATGTTACATCTATGAATTTATTTATGGATACGCATTATCACAGACATTTAAAATTAAAGTTTAATTTAATATAGTATTACATTAGAAATATCAATATTTTACATATTATATATTAACATTAATATTAGAAATATTATTCTATATTAATAGTAACATTAGAGATATTAATTAATATTAACATCAGAACTATCAATATAGTAACCCTTTATCAAAGTATTTAAGCACGGAAGTAATTAGATGCAAAACGAAAAGTTCTTCTGCAAAATAAAAAAAAAGAAAAGAAAAGAAATCGTATGTAAAGCCCACTGCAGAATAGAAATTTCTAGCATAAAATACCAGGAGAAACTTAATTTTCAAATAGCAGATTTATGCTTCCTACTTCACTAGCATTTCAAGTAGTTTGCTAGCACCCCTGCACGTTTGCTTCTCCGACCATAAGCTTCGTTCGAAAGTCTCCTTAGGCTGTAGCGGGGGCTCTTTTACATTATGTCTACACGAGCTTGCCTTCTTTCCAGTTCATATCCTTTGATATTCTACTCATATATATGCACATTCGATATACGAGTCCAACGTAAAACGAAAAACAAATATTCGGATCTTAAAAATTTGTGAGAGAACTCATCATGATTATTCTTTCCTTCTTGACAAATAGAACTTTTAAAGAATTGGTGAAAGATTCCTACTCCACGGGAAGAAAAATTCGATCTGGGGTCCCACAAGGGTCAGTAATTGGGCTCCTTCTCTACCTGTTTTATGTAACAGACTTCCCACAAATGCATTACTATCATAATTCAATGCTGGCATGTTATGGACACAACACTGCCCTGGCAGTCAAGTCTGCTAACATAAACCCATAATTTGGAAACGGCAGGAAAAACCTTCTGGCCTAGACTGCAGATTAGAGGCCAGTCGCCCAAATGAAGCGAAATCACGCCAAATCTGGTAACGTCTTGGCGTCATGAAAATCATTAGGGTTTAAGGTTACAGTATATAGTATTTGAGCGGGCTTATTACATATTCGTCATTTCATTGTGCTTCTAGTAAATTGTGTGAACAAAATGGCTGGCGTGGAAAGAGTTGAATGCGTGGATTTTACTTATTTGATTCGGTTGCAACATAAAGGCGAAATATGTGTAATAGAATGGTGCACGAATTATGGTTTGATTGCAAATATGTACGAATGTCCTAAGTGTAAAAATAGTAAGAAACTAGTTGAAAGGGAAGATATGACAGATTTGTGTGGAGGTGAGTGTCCATTATACACTGGTGTGCAAAAATTAAGGACGAAGTCGAAAAATTAGCATATCAGCTGAACGAAGAGGCAGAGCGGACAGAAAAAACCAACCAGGAGATTAAGTAAGGTGATGTACGGTAGCACATGCGCAGATATGCAGGTAGACGTAATGGGGGAGTGTCTGAGTAGTATAAAGCATGTTGTCGGTGTAAGATCAGTATTTCTGGCAAAGAGATTGCACGCCGTATAGCAGTTAAAATCACACCGAGTTGCTGCCTGAGCGAGAAATGGCGAATTATCAATCTGTTAGACGACATCTGGATGCTTTTACCCGAGGTCGAATCATTGGGAAGTTGGAGGAAGGCCGCAGTGTGACAAGTATGGCTGCAGAGTTCGGAATTGCTCACAGCATCGTTTCACGACTTTGGAGACAATTTCAAACTACAGGAACAGCTATCCGGGGGTTTAGTAGTGGT
>KK115982.1:1534381-1574811 GCA_000611955.2 Stegodyphus mimosarum
GGTTAAACAATTTTAACTACGTAATTTATATTTTTACAATAAATTTTTATTTATAATAAATAATAGAAACTCGCATTTGTTTATATCCACACTAAAATGTAACAATACAATGGAGATGAAATTCAAAATGGCGCCCTCATTCAACACCGACTCTATGGCTCATTTCAACCATGTGCTTAACCACATATAATAGACACACCTCCATTCATATAAATCTGTCACATCTTTCATTTCAAGTAATTTCATACTATTTTTACACTTAGGACATTCGTACATATTCGCAATCAAACCATAATTCATGCATCATTCTATCACACATCTTTTGCCCTTATCTTGCAACCGAATTAAATAATTAAAATCCACATGTTCAACTCTTTCGACGTCAGCCATTTTGCTCATACAATTTACTAGAAGCACGATGAAATGACCAAAATTCAAAAAGCCCTCTTAAATGCTATAAACTGTAACCTTAAATCCTAACGATTTTCATGATGCCAAGAGGTTACCAGATTTGGCACAATTTCGCTTCATTTGGCGATTGGCCAGTAATCTGCAGTCTAGCCTTTTTTTTTTGGGCTATGAATTATGTCGTTATTGTTTTTTTTATTGTTTGTAATTCATTTTATTTTATTATTTTTTTTATTTGTGCGCAATGCTGAGGCTGTGCAATTCGCTGATGTTTTTTTAAACAGAACACTGTGTACATGGTATTGTTTGAAATTTATTCTTGTTTTGCTAGTTTATTGTAGCGAGATGTAATTCCTAGATTCCTACGCTGCATAGATTGTGCATTGCTGTGTACATGGATTCTTGTCAAATATTTTTGGTTAGAAACTTTACATTTTTTCTATCTAAATTTTTTGTTTTTGTTTCAGATTTTTCTCGTAAATTATGTGTTAAAAACGGGGTTTTTGCAAACATTTTAGGCTTAAAGTTCGAAATGTAGACAAAAAATTTAGATAGTAATGTTGTAGAGACATTAGGTTATTTCGGAAGCAGGAGTAATGAAAAATGAGCAACGCCTTTGCCGGGAATTAAAGCAGGACCTCTCAGTTATGGGTCAAGCATGCAGACCACTACACCACAATGGCATGCGAAGAAGGCAGGAGAAATACCTTATATACTACTACCCCTTTTACAGGGCGACTGGGGTTTTGGGGACCCAATTGCCAAATCCCGGTGGTGGTCATCCACCACCTTTCTTAGTTCAGGCATCAGTGTAGAGACATTAGGTTATTTTGGAAGCAGGAGTAATGAAAAATGAGCAATGCCTTCACTGGAAATCGAACCAGGACCTCTTGGTTATGCAGGGAGCTTGCAGACCACTACACCACGAAGGCGGGAGAAACACCTTATATTGTGGCGCCGTTCGTTTGGCGAGAAATTTGTCGCTAATTGAGGGTGTGTATAAAAGTAGTTCCTTATTTTTATCATATTTATTTATACTTTGTTAAAAAAGAGCTTTTCTTCACTATTCAGTATTTTTTTCAGCATAAAAATCTAATTAAAGAAAGATTGGCCAAAGAACATAAAATTTAGAATATCCAATTAAATGCTCATATGCATTAATCTATATTTTAGGGTACCCCTTGGATTATCGTCAAGTTGTTATTTCATTTATGGTAACCTGAGAAGTTGAATATTATGGAAACCCTGTTATGACCTGATTGGTTATAATGCATGTTTGCAGTGATTTTGACTGATGGGAAAATATTTGTAAGGGGTTATATATGTGTTAGATGTTGGTTAGGAAGTCCGTTGCCTTTTTTTTTTTTTCTTTTGTAACCTGAAGTTTCTGTATACTTTGGAAGGATTGGGGAAGAAAACATTGTTTGTCTGGTGTGTACATGAAGATTTAAATAGCTTCCTTAACCTGTTGGTAAATTACGCAGTGAGATTTAAGGATTTGGAAACCAGAGCTCATATCAACACAATGGAAGATATGTGGGGTGTAATAAAAAGGGATTTTCGAAAGAATTGCTACTGACAAGTTCAGAATATATTTGGCATTTTTATTTTTGTGAATTTTTGTGGTGAATGTTATGTACGTAAATGGATATGGATCTGGCAGTATACAGATTCTAGTTTAGATAATTTTATATAGTTTTCGGATGCTGTTAAGGAATTCTGTGTGTCACACATATCGAAGAAATTTTTAAATAAAGTAAGTCGATAATTCCTTTTTGTACTGCGTAGATTAGATAACATGTATTTCCATTCTTATGTTATTTTCTTGTTTGATTTAAAATGCAGTTTATTGAGATTATATATTTTTTGTTTTAATTACGTTCTATTACATTATATTTTGGATGCTATTTTACTGGGGAGGACATTGGATGTAAACAGGAATGGTGCCAAAAAACCGTCGATTTTCGCCAAGGAGTACTCTGAAATATATTTTTACCCTAATATGTTTTACAAATTAAGAATAGTTCAATAACCTGAACCATGCATTATAAAGCTAATTTAAGTCAGTTTAAAGTTCCTTTGAAATGTCGATGTGTATGTGAAAACCTCCTGGTTTCTCCCCATTTTTCTCGTAAAAAATCTTCCAATTCTTAAAATTTCAAGGTTGGCAGCTATGTAATATCATTAGATAAAAGTGTGTTACATTATGCTAACATTTTTGTTGCTTAAAGAAATAGATATGATCTTTTAAGATCTTTTTACAAGGATATACTGTAGAAGTCTAGAAATCCGCAATGCTTGGGACCAGAGATTGTGCGGATTTTAGGATTTTGCGGATTTAAGAACAGAAAAGATAAACCATAATATTCAGACTAAAAGTACAAAATAAATAAGGCATATTACATTTAATTAAATTATTATATACAATAAGATACATTATTACATTAATTTATTTATATGTGTTAAATTATTATATATATTACTCATTTATATTAGTGATTACAGGAATATTTTAAAGCATTCAGGAGATATACAATAAAGACATATAAAAATGAGGGATATTAATAAGGTATAAAATATTTCATTTTTTTTTACATGTTTCAAACATTTTTCTGATAGAGGTTTGTTTTAAAACTTTAAGGTGTTCTAGAGTAAGTTTTTTTTTGTAAATTCTATAGATTCATAATCTCCTGCTCTGTGACACAGCTCTGTTGTTCTAAATATTTTAGGTATTTTTCACCATGTTCCAAACCCTCATTAAAAGATATTTCCTCACTCCTATCAAATTCACTATCTGTGTCGGTGTCGGAATCATTTTCATGCTGTGGTGAGTTCAAAACAGAGCCAATGATTTCATCATCGGTCATCTGATATGCCAGTGATGGCTTATCTGAACACATTATCCATATTAAAAACCTCTTCTGGGCTGAGATTTTTTTTTCTGCTACTAACACAGAATCATTATTATTTGGTAAATATGATGTCATTATTGATAAATATTTTTTCTTCGGTATTTCATTCTCCATGTTGCTGTTTCTGGAACCTATATATTTCTGGAACCTATTATATTTTGAGAGGCAGTGCGGATTTCAGGTCAGCGGATTTTCGGTATTTGACTGTAATAATTATGTTTCTTATTTGAAATAATCATCTTAAATGATATTGGTAATGTGGTCATCTGTTGATTTTTTTTCTCATAATGCTTAACAAAGTGTGTTAATCATGTTTAATTATATGAATATAACTGAGCAGAAATTATGTGAAAGTGTCATTTCATGAGAAAGCTTATTGTATTGTGTAGATTGTTTTGTGAAGTGATATATAAGGAACATAAAGCAACAAAACATTTTTTCATTGTTTTGTCTGGATTTTGTAATTTTGCATGTGAAATGTAACAATATTTAAGTAAAATATTATTGTGAAAGTATTATCAGGTCATTCATTTTATAACTTTTCACAATTTTAGGGTTTTCTCTTTTAGTTTCTATCACATATTTATATTTTTTCAAGTGAAGTTTAATTTAATGGGGATTTTATTGTATTTGACATCTCTTACAGTGCTCTTAACTAACCATATTGCTGCCTGTCCAAACTGCAATATAGATGAAAGTCATATTTCCTGGACAAATAATATAAGGTACAAAGGTACAAAGGTAAATTACAGCCCTATTTAAACTTGCAAAACACAAAAAAATCTTTGGCCAATAAGTTTCTATATTTCTATAATAAAACCTTTATAAACTATCTTTTTTTGTAATTAATATATTTTTTGTTCTTACTACCCTTATAAATAGATGATATTATTTAGGGAAGGGGCCGCAGGAAGTTTAATTTTCGGTACTAGGGAAGAGTAACAGAAACAGAACCCCCCCCCCCAAAAAGGGAACTCATGATCTAGCACCATACGTACTGCTTGATGAACTAAAATATTATTGCATTTCTTTATTTTTTCTGCATATGTCATTTAATAATTTACCGCTTAAGTTAATTTTAGATGGAGACAACTATTAATTTTATGAGGCAAAGGTTTTCTACCAAGTGACAAATCTGTAACATAAAAAAACTATCTACTTGATAATATATAATTATAATAATAATAATTTTTTACAATGCATTTACTTAGATTCTACACCATGTGTTTTAAATAAAGTGTACTCATTATCAGCCTTATGCTTGAGGATATGCAGATATGGAAGTGACATACTTTCTTCCATTGTGCTGACGTGGCTTTAAATTATTTTAAACAACATTACTTCTATTTTTTAGTATTCAGTAGTTATAATCTCTTTAAAGGTATCACAGGTAACCTTAATCTTTTATTTTAACATATTTCATCATTTGAAATTGTGATTTAAGCCTTTTATTTCAATCATTTGATTAAAATCATTGACTCCCTATATCTTATAGTAAAAATATCCAAAATTAAAATTTTATGTTTCTTTTAAAATGAAGCTTGCAAATAAAGAAGACTAAAAATCTGCCAGTGCCTGAAATCCACAAAACCTGTCAAATGTCAACAGTGTGATATGCAGATAGCTTTAGCATTACTGTCAATAGATGTCCTTAGTTATTATGCAAGCAAACTACTATATTCCTTTGGAAATCATTTTAATAATCATTGGGAAGTAAATATTTTGTCAGAAGCTGCTAAACTTGTGCCTGTGATTGAAGGTAAACCTTGTGCTTTTTAAATTAAACATGATTGTAGTAATTGGAATTTTAGGGCTACAGTTACCCTTAGAAGGCCAGATCCTTTGCTAACTTGTTTGCTTACATAACCAAAATGCCTGAAATTGAATTTGATATTCACAACAATTTCTTCCCTCCGTTCATTAACGAACAAAGAGGTGTGAAACTTTCAAATGATATTGTTTGTAGTTCCTAACAAAGAAGCTGCCAGTATAGGTTAGCCTCCTGCCAACCTATATACATAGGCCAGGGAGGTAATGTTTTGGTTCAAAAAATTAATAGTGAGTTTTCAGTGAAATGAGCATGAATTAGTATCCCCACAACACATTTTTACTACTTTTACGATGTTGTCTGTCTTATCTGTATGTGACAAATTTTTTCATCTATCATAACTCTTATGTCAAACTTCCAAAATGTTCCATTTTCCATATTTAAGCTTTCTGCATTCATATACAGGGTGTATCTGAAATGCTTCAACAGACTTAGAGGGATGACAGTACTTATCAGGACGAACAAAAAAACGCAACGGAACATGGGGTCGCAAATGATGCTTAAAGGGTGAAAATTGAAAAAAGTACGTCTGGAGATGGACAAACTGAGACAAGAAAGAAACACTCCAGAAAATTATTATTGAACAGAATAGGTACAACATAGCTTGTGATGTCCAGAGAAAAGACAGATGAAATCCCTCGTTTATGAGATGCTAGAAGAAGTAGTAGCACGTATTCTGACCACTGCAGCAGAAGTCCAGGAAACTCCCCTAATCTTCGAGCATGCCCTCCAGTCGTTCCTCCGTCGATGTACTCTGTGTGATAATGTCTGCGGTCGATACTTAGTACAATTGTAAAATTTTTGTTTTCTCTGGACAACACAGCTCATGTTGTCCAGAGAAACATCTCTGAGCATCCAGAGCTGTGTTGTACCTATTCTGTGCAATAAATAATTTTCTGGAGTGTTTCTTTTTTGTCTCAGTTTGCCCATCTCCAGACACATTTTCTCGAGTTTCACCCTTTAAACTTCATTTGCGACCCTATGTTCCATTGCATTTTTTGTTTTTCTTGATCAGTACTATTATCCCTCTAAGTTTGTTGAAGCATTTCAGGTACACCCTGTGTAGAGTAGATTTGATTTTGGGTAAAATTGGACAATTGCGAGTGGTACTTTACTTGGAGCCCATAAAGGCCAGTTTACATTTGCAAGACTTCAAATACAAAAAAATGCACATTAATTTTGATGGCTCTGCTAAATGAAGAAAAGCCGCTCATTTTTTCTTTAACCTCCTGCCAATGTATATACATAAGTAAGGGAGGTGATGTTTTTGGTCTAGAAACTCTATAGCAGTTTCTTCATGAAGAAGAATGGCTTGGGGTCCCCACATGTATGTCTATGTGTGTGACATTTTTTTCGTGTATGATAACTCTCATATAGAACTTCCCCAAATTCCTGTTTTCCAAATTTAATCTTTTTGCAGTCTCATAAAGAGTTGATTGAATTTTGGTAAAATTGGACAAACGGAAGTGGTACTTTACAGGAAATGGATAACCAGAAGTGGTACTTTGTTCGAAGTCCATAACAGTTTTCAATGACAAACTGTATTAAAATGTAATTCAAAACTTTTTTTTTAATATTTAAGACTTTTATATCAATGAGAACAACATATTAGATTTTGGCTAACATTAATTAACTGGAAATGATACTTTATCTGAAACTCTGAGCAGACGTTTGTAGTATGCGAGAGTTCAAAACTCCTCAAATTTGGTTATTTAAAATAGGTATGTTGTTGAGAACAACATATTGTATTTCTAAGTATTAAAAGTGTTCTTGGAATTATACTAAATGCAACGAGAATAAGCTCATTGTGAAGCAGTTAGTTATGTTTTAGCCTCAATCCTCAATTTTGCGTTCGTTTCACTTTTGTGTCGAATCACATTTTAAATAAAAGCGTGCTACCACCAGATGTTATTGTTATGCATTATTTTTAAAGAAATAGTATTGCAAACATAAGTATTATAGTGAATGTAAAAAAGTATGGCAACAGTTAGCACTCTATTGGGAATTCTAAAAGTATGCTGATTTGAAAGATTTTGTTATTTTTGTTGCTGAATTTTTTGTGGCATGAGTGTGAAGAAAGTGATGTTCAATAAAAGTAAAATGGCAAATAAGAAAGTTGATCTTCATACTAAGAAAAATAATAATAATAATAATAAATTAATGTAATAAACTGAGAAAGAAGTATGTTGTAAAATTTTAAATTTGTATCATGCATTTAAAACATTTCAAAAGAATAACTGTTTAGTAAAAATTTTCAGCTTTGTCACATGATATAAAACAGCCAATTTTGATGGATTATTTTGGAGTTACCATGTGAAAGGGAACCTAGTTCTCCATTACAAATGATTGTTGATGGTGGAGGATATGATGCTAAAAGCTGATCAGTTGTTGGAAATGAACAAATTACAATTTTTTATGAATGGAAGGAAAAAATCATGCATCTTTGTTTTAGTGGTAAAGTGGGTAGAAAAATTGTTTGAAATAGTTGTTCATCCAAAATAAATAGTTGTATGGTAGCCTAACACTTTATCACAAATTCTGAAGACATGCTGCTTTAAACTTGTGATTGTTAATTACTTCAATTATATTTTCAGGTGTACTGTTATTAATATGTTTGGGCATTCTTTTTCAGTTTGAATAAACTGGTTCTTAGTCAATTAATTAATCATATGAAATTTCAGATTTAATCGTGAAAAAAGTGAAATAATTTCTAAATACTGTTGCAGATGTAACCATCTAGAATCATTCTATATTTATCTGCAAGTGGAGTATATGAAATAAATACTGCTGCACTTTTTGACAATTTGCTATGAGTATTGGAGGAGTTAAAGCAACAAAAATCAACATAATCAGTTGATATCTACAATGAGGTCCTTGTGTATCGAACTGCAAATTTTATTGATATTAATTTTGTTATAAAATTTTTGTTCTAAAATGTATTTTGATTTTATTATAAATTCGCCGTTCCATATTTAAGAGCCCTAATCCAGATACAAATTCCTGAAGTATGTACAGGATTCCTTGCGAAAGTGGTTTAAACCCTCCGAGTGCCATGGCCGGTTTTATCCAGTCATGAGATTTTTTGTCGTTTGGTATGTATTAGCTTATAATTTAAGATATTTTGCTTTCTTACTCTCATTAATAATATGTCATCTTGATGAATATAAGTTTATGAAAATAGGCACTAAAATAGGTAAATATACAAATGTAACTAACAAAGGCTCTTTAGATACAGGTCTTCATGACAGATCCAGAAGCTCGGACCACTCAGAGGGTTAATTAACATTGGTCAAATTAAGGTAGCCATAAACTTTAGCCATAAACTTTCATGCTAAGGAACACAAGGCATATGTTAGGGAAAAACAAATAAATAAATCCTCCATTGCCCAACAATTTTTTTCTGCAGCCAAAATTATTCAAAAAACATCTTCTTTTGATGAATTAGACTTTCTAGATCATTTCACATTCATAAAAGTATTTCAGTTTTAGTTAATGGCCCATTTCCTATCCATATTTACCCTCAGCTTTTAACGATATTATTTCTTAGTCGTTTTCTTTTTTTGTCAATACATCGCTAGTATCTTGACTTTCTTCCTCTCATTCTTATCATCTGAGCACTGACTTCTCTTTTGTCATTTACACTTCTGAAGTATAATTCTATATTTAAACCTTCGAAACTAGTTTGTCAAATTTATGAATGTTATGCTGATTCTTGTTGCTTTAACTCCGTCAACAATAATTATTTGGCTGGTTATTTAAACTCAAATTGGTATTAGCTTATCTCAAAGTAAAGCTGTTTATGTTCCATGATAAATATACAACCTATTAAGAGCAGTGGGTGGTGGTTTATTCCTGATGCTGTTATTATTATGCTGTTACCTGTTGGGTATTGTGTTGGCACTGAATTAGCAGTAGTCACCACAAGGGCTCCAGTTCTCTTTGTCTTTTTGGACCATATGTAAGGTATTCAAATAAGGGTTATTGGACAGATAATCCTTTGTGATATCAAACATATGAACTCTTTTTCAAAAACTCGTTTGTTAAAAAAGAGTTGTAAGTTCAGTTTGATGATGAGGATTTTGACATAGAGCAGAATTTGTTATGGCTAGAATATGAGTCAGTAGCTTGTGATATGGGGAGTTATTTTTGGAGTTGCGAAAGTTATGACTAGTGGATATGCCATCTGTAGGGCAGTTGCTTTGAAAGCCTATGAATATATTGAAATGCTTCAAAAAATTGAGACCGATTATGGGCTTGTTACATTAGCAGTAATGAAAAGCAGTGTAAAATGTCTATGAAGGTTAAGACCAGTGGATAGTAAATTTGTGCAACAGATAAAATTATTCGTTGGCTGCATGTAAGATTAAGGTTCTAAGACGTAGTGCCTTGTCAGGAAAAGAATTTGAGAGCACTGATACAGTCACTTTAATTTAGGTTAAATACCTAGGTTCAGTAGTAAAACCATCGAAATTAGTCCTGGAATCCTTAAATTATAATGCTATTTTATTGTTTGACTTCTAAATTAACATTCACTCTAGTGTCAATAAAAAATTTTAACTGAGAATGGGTCAAGAAAATAACAAATATGGTGACTATGCCTGTTGGCCAGAAGTTGCTGCCCATTTAGTTTGAAGAACTATTAAAAGAACAAGGGGAATTTAAGACTGATAACAAGAAATACTATTATCAGAAATATGATGGTGGGAGCAAGAATTGTTGCAATTTCTTAAAGGTTACAACTTAGAACAATCATGTAGCAAACATGACTGAAATAATTAAAAAATTTTGTAATCAGTTTTTGGACTCTTGGCAGCTCAGAAATTTATTGCTTCAAAACAGTATGAGAAGTGATTTTAATGGGTTGAATTTTCAAAGGGAAAACAAGCTACATAATTTTAGCAACAATGGACAAAAATTTTATTAGCTTTTTGTTCAAAGTGACAAAAATAGCTAGAATGTTTTGCAGAAGTCAATATAATCATAAAGAATTTGAATATATCTTCATTGAAATATTTTTTTGCTAGGTTTTGCATGTTTTTTTAAAGGTCTGAAGGTGTTTGGTTGCCAAGTTCAAGACTAAAGCAATTTTCCCGAATTTAGTGCTTTCACTTTCAAAATAAATTTCAATTACTTCAATTCCTATTTACCAGTGGTTACAGAACTAAGGATATAAGATCATTAACTGAGCTTAAAATTTTGGGCAGTACGGCTGCAACCATGCAGTTGAATTTAGTGCTATCAGCTGTTACTCAAAACAAAAAATTGGCGCTCAAGTGGGACAAGCTGCATCTTAAGATTGTTTTTCCAAAATGCAGGGTTTTTTTTTTTTTTTTTTTATTGCAACATGCAATTTCTGAGGAGGAATATTAGCAAAGAAGACCCTACGGAATCTGGCATACTGAGCAAAAGTATTTAAAAAGGAGAACAGTAGAGAAATAATAAAAATACAAAGAAAATAAATATTTATAAAATTTTATTTTATAAAGAAGACATTATCTTAAATTAGTTGTCCAAACAAAAAAAGTAATAGTCATAACTGTATAATTCTGAAATCGATTGATTGATAAAATGTACTCTTGATAGTTACCGCACAGTTTAGTCACAAAAATCATTCTTAAAAGATGAAATAATTCGTACCATAGATCAGTCATCAAATACCTAGTCAAAAATCACTATTACATAAGAAATTAACTTTATTGCAATTGATAAAAATAACTTTCAATTTATCATCAGAAGGCATGTATTTCATTTCTTGAGTGGGGCAACACAGTAATCAATGGGATTTTATCACATTAGCCATAAAAATGAAATAAAAATTATTAATTCATATTTAGCTTGATTTTTGTCCAAGAATGACATGTAGTTTATTCAAGAAAACTATGACAACATTTAATGAAAAGAAATATTTGAATACAGGCTACCTCAATGTGGTACACAGACAGATGACCGAGTATGCATACATGTACTTACACAGAAAATATTTTTTATATTGTGTGGTGCCAGTTAGCAGATAGTGAGAAAGTTAAAAATTTGCATGTTTTAGAGAATTATTACATTACAGTGTGTGTTTCCTATAGGCCCTCAAGTAATAGGTAAATGCTTAGAAATCTACTTTTACAGTTGGTAAAATATGCTGTTATTGTTTTGACAGCAGCAATGTATTCTGCTGCTATATAGTAAATAGTATATTCTACTTCAGTCATGTAATCTCTTTTAATTATTACTCTGTGCTAAGTGTACTTAGCATAGTGTACTTAGCACTTAGTGTAAGCTAAGTATGCATACATGTACTTGTGTAAGTACATGTATGCATACTTAGCTTACACTAAGTGTACTTAGCCAATTGTAATTATATATATTCTGTGCTAAGTGTACTTAGCACAGAGTATATAAAATTACAATTGGCTTTCATAATCAGAAAAATATTTTATAATTCGAAAGCTTTTGATTATTATACTGTAATTTACTTTTCAAGGTATTTGTATCAAATACTGTGCAGTTAGTTTGATTTTATAACTAAGTTATAATCAGTATGTAGACAGCCATTACTTGCTCTTCATTAAAACAAATGAATCATGATTAAAATGGCTGAAAGGCATGTATGCATTTAACAATAGTGGTAGGAAAATAACAAAAATAAATCTGGCACATATGTATTAAATGAAATAATCCCTGTCATATATATTGTAATGAATACTGTTTAACCTTAATTGTCTAGGGACTGTCATCATGACAGGTGGCAGAATAGATGACTTATAGACACTCATTCCCTCACCAGTTACTGGTGCAGGCCCATTTTTAGCGTACCTTGTTATGTAGTAAAGATAAAAATCAGATCAATTTGAAAACTGGTGACATTACGGCTACTTGGCTTAATTGCCGTTATGAAAAATAATACCATAATGTTTGAAATAGAACCCAGGCTGAAACCACCACTAAATAAATATTGAATGTCTTTTATTTTTCAAAAGTGTTATAATTTTAAATTGAATGTACTGTATTTTTAAACTATAGAAATAGCTGAAAAATGTGTGTTAAAAATGCAGTAAACAGTCTTTCATGACAAAATAATTCTTTGTTACTAAAGGTGTTGAATGATTAAATAGCATACATTTAAAATGCATAGAATATCTGAGTGTATCACTGAACATGTTTGTTTAGACCTTTGTTAACTGTCCAATAAGATTACAAATTACACTTTTATATAGAACAGATCCCATGATTATAGAATTTATGTAATTTTTTTTTCCTGTGCAGCTTTATATGATAGTACAACAGTACTCATTTTTTAAAGACTATTTTATTCTAAATACAAAGATATTTTTGATTTACATATTTTTTGATAATATTGCCTATTAAGATTATTTTGCAAAATTTGTATTCAATTTTTAAGGGGGTGATTGTGTGAGTTTATTTTGACCATTGGATTATGAATGGCTAATAGATAATAGAAATTGATGGGTAAAAAATTGATGGATAATCGAGTTTTTACTGTACTTTGTGTCTGCGGTTTTATTAACACATTTCATATTTATGTAGCAAAATTAGATCCTGTTTTTGATCGACTCTACGTCATTGTACTTTTGGTTATCTCCATACACGTAATAAGTTTTTTCTTTGATAATTGAGCAGCTAATGACATCTCTTGATTACTTTTTTCTGCCCTTTGAAAATCTTTCATTTTCAGCTATGATAATGAAATTAAAAAATTTCTAAATTTTAAATGATGACATTATGTATGTTTTAATATTTCTGTTGTTTCAGGACTATACTCTTACTCTTTATTTGAATCAGTACTGGCAAGATGAAAGATTGGCTTTTAGTTCTGAATCATATGAACTTACTCTTTCTGGAGAATTCGCTGCAAAAATTTGGGTACCAGATACATTTTTTGCCAATGATAAAAATTCCTTTCTTCATGATGTTACGGAGAAAAATAAAATGGTCAGACTGGCCTCTGATGGGAAGATAAAATATGGAATGAGGTAAAAAGCATTATATATTAATTGTAAAGTTTTTTGTAACATTTTTTAAAATGATTTCTGTATGCAATTAAAAATTTTATATAAGATATAAAAATGAGTGCTTTTATTTTAAATATTAAAAGCTTTATTTTTTAAGTAATAAAGAAAATTTACTCTTTCACAAGTTTTTAAAATATGTCTTTGTGATATAGATTTACTACCACTCTTGCTTGCATGATGGATCTACATTATTATCCACTGGATTCTCAAAATTGCACTGTTGAAATTGAAAGCTGTGAGTGACATTTCAGCATTATATCTATATTGTGAAAACTGAAGGATATATATTTAGTATCTCTCTTTGTTTTTATATGTATAAATATATAATATATAATCATAGCAGGGTTCAAAATTGAGAAAAATACCTTTTTTTGAATTTCCCAAAAAGAAAGAAAAACATTACTGAAACAAAACACTGTATGTGATCATATAATAACGAAATGACTCTGGTGTTGAATATATAAAACTATATTTGCACATGTTAAGTGGTACTGCAACAGTGTTATGAAAAAAAAAAGTAATTTATCGTGCTGCCCTTACTTTGCGTGAATGTTAGGACTTATAATGGTATGAATTTATGTATTTTCTCTTTTTTATAATGTGAATGACCATCTATTATAAAGAATGAAAGGTGTAGCAAATTAATACTTTCTAGCTTCAAGATTGAATGGCCATTAATTTAGAGAGAATAATGAAGTATCTGTAAATGGTGCATAAAAAATTAAGACAACATTCAATAAATATGGATATCAAAGCAGTATATATTAAGAGTTTTTATATTCTATTATAGTTTAATGTGTCAAGCAGTTGTCTCAAACTCAAATTGCGTGCAGGCTGAATGCATGATCTGAAAACAACCAATAGGTCAGATATAAGAAATAAAAGTTACTTTAACTAAATTTTAAATTTTGCATGCTAAATATTTATCTAAACATACATAAACAGCAACAATAATAATGCAGACGAAAAACATTCATATATATATTTATTTTCTATCTGAAATCTAAAGTTGGTACCTACGTGACTTTTTTTGTTAGCTATACTTTGTAATTCAAATATACTGATAGCTACATATTAAATTTCCAAATAACATTTCTTTCAAATAATTTCAGCATGCATAATTAATCAGTAAGTAACTTAAATAGTTAAAACTTGACTTAACCCTTTGAGGGATGGTATATAAAATATTTTAAACTGTGGTAAAATTTTGCATGAATTGTAACTTAATGGACTCTAAGAACACAAAATTGAGACTTAAAAAAAATCTAGTATGAAATTCTGAATTTTGAGAACTGGTGTATATTTTATAACGGTGCCCCTTACAAGACATTTTTTTTCCAGGTAGCTGCCAATTGTTAATTTTTGTTTTTTAATCTGGTTTTGCATACTTTTAATGTGCATCTATAAAGATGGGTGCTTGAATATAGTTATGCAAGTCGTAAGTCAAAAAAAAAGCGTTTAGAAATTTGCTAGAAATTTAAAATTTGGAAAATAAAATTTATGTTTTTGTGCACTTTGATGATGCCACCCAGCTGAACATAGTGATGCAAAATATGGATAAAAAGCTTTTGAAAGTGATTTAAATTCAGTATTATTATTTTATGAAAAAATTTAGCAAATACATGCATAAACCGTATCATGCTATAATTGAACTGTTATAATGTTACAAGGAGATGTAACTCAGGTGAAAAACTGAAAAATGAAACACTACGACTCAGCTAAAAATTATGTTGCATTTTGAAGTTATTATATTTTATGCTTTAGATAAAACATAAAAAGAGCATGCTTCATTAAAACTAAAAAAACTCAGATATTTTACCCCCCCCCTTTTTTTTCCTTTCAAAGAATCTAAAAGTGGTCTTATAAATATTTTCCTGCCTTTCACCAACTGTGAGCACTTATTCGAAAACCACATACTTGTATCCTAACCCAGGAAAAAAATTTCTCTTGTGTTTCCTAGTTTTTGATCTGAAATTAGCAAAGACGATACCCTAAGGCATAAAAGCATGCTTTCGAATCAGCAGTTCTTCCATTCGACTAGAGGGACCTAAAGTGCATTTCTATTTTCCGTGTTTGTAAGGGAGCTTTCCTTTTGTGTGATATTATCACAGCCTTTTTGTGAAGATTGTGTGATTCCTGCATGACAAATTACCTGTCGATTACCTTCTACCATTTTCTCTGCATTCTAAGATTTTGGAAAACACAAAGGGATGGATGTCATTTGGGGATAGCACATTTAACTCCTACAATTGTGTAATGTAGACAACAATTTTGAAATCGATGAGTTTTTAATCCGGCAAAAGCGTGAAGTGGTGAAATTAAAATTTTAGCTAAACATAGATGAATGAGAAGCTTGACTGGATTAAAAAAAGAATAAAAAGAAAGTAAAATACTTTTATTCATTCTTAGCACAGTTCAGTAAACTTCCCAGTCCCTCCATAAACATAATATTGAATCCTAAATAACTTGTAAATTAATCATAAACAATTATAATATAAAGATATTCTGTCATCTCACAGAGTAGAAAAGAAGGCTGGTGCTGCGGGCGGGGTACCCTCAGTATGGGTGCAGGTATATATTATATACTGGTCTTAAACTAGGATAAATAATCTTATTTTAATTATCGCGGTTAGATAGATAAAGTTTGCAAATGTGTCAGAGCGATTGAAATGGCAAAAGAAAAGTGGTCTCGCTTGGAGAAGCCATAATTCTTTTCTTATGGGCAAAGAATGTATCCACATCTGAAATTCACAGTCAAATTGTTTAAGTTTACAGTGAAGAAGTAAACAGACAACATGTAGCAAAATGGTGTTGCTGTTTTCAGTTGGATAGAGAGCATGTGGAAAAATGCATGTCCAAAAAAAAAAAAAGTCATCAAACCGCATTTGAGATTGTTTTACCAAATCATTTAGCATTCTTCTGACACAGTCAAAAGTCAAATACCGAAAATCTGCCAATCTGAAATTCGCATTGCCTTTCAAAATATAAACATTTAATTTATAGGTTCCAGAAACCGCAAGATGGAGAATGAAATACCGAAGGGAAAATATTTATCCAATAATGACCTCATAATTACTGAGAATGATGATTTTGTGTTAGTGGCAGAAAAAAAATCTTAGTCCAGAAGAGGTTTTTAATATGGTTGATGTGTTCGGATGAGCCAACACTGGCATAACAGATAACCGATGATGAAATCATTCATTGTGTTTTGAACTCGCCACAGCAAGAAAATGATTCCAACACAGATGGTGAATTTGATAGGAGTGAGGAAATATCTTCTAATGAGGGTTTGGAACATGGTGAAAACTACCTAAAATATTTAGAACAACAGAGCTGTGTCACAGAACGAGAGATTATGAGCCCTATAGAATTTAGAAAAAAAAACTTACTCTGGAACACCTTAAAGTTTTAAAACAAACCTCTATCAGAAAAATGTTTGAAACAGGTAAAAAAAAAATGCTTTATTAATATCCCTTATTTTTTACGTCTTTATTGTATTTGTCCTTAATGCTTTAAAATATTCCTGTAATCACTAATATAAATAAATAATATATATATAATTTAATGCGTATAATAAATTAATGTAATAATGTATATTATTATACATAATAATATATGCCCTATTTATTTTGCTCTTTTAGTCTGAATATTATGATGATTTAGCTTTTCTGCCTTGAAATCCCCGAAATCCTAAAATCCATACAATCTCTGGTTCCAAGCATTGTTGATTTCTGGACTTTTACTGTACTTCATTTTAAATAACCCAATTATTCCCTCATCAAGAGGCTGTAGTTTTCTCACACAGTTTGGAGAGGAAACCAACTTTCAGATTTGGGAATTTGTAATTTGTCCAGTGAGCAGATATAATTTGTTTTTTACATTTTCAAGTTCAGAATTCTGAAATTTGAAGAGTAAACACTTCAGAATTTGAACTCATGAGTTTTTGCAAATGACAAGGTTTCCCATTTTGGGAATCTTAAACAATTGCCTTTCACATCCAGTTGAAGTAACTAGTTATAGACGTACTTCTTCCACTTCTCATTTAAAAATGCAGTACAAACTCAGCCAGTTGTTACTCTCTGTGTCAGGCAGGAGTTGTGGGCTTGCTCGGCTCAACCCACCACACTGAGTACAGAGTGAAGAGTTTAAAGACCGACCATTGTGCCTCTACCCTCCAGGATTGTACAGCTTCTTTGAATACCAGGAAATGACTCTGCATATTTTATATCCCTGTGCTGTGGCTGCCAGAATACAGATCTTTGCCAGCACATTAGTTGACCCCAGGGAAAAGGGAGGAACAATTCCAATTGAAGTAGTATGTTAACACAAGTACTGAGTTTTATTTTTTTAAAAGTAAAGTTTTGATAGTTATATGAGAAACAAAATGATGACTTTCCGTTGCATACATTTTGTGAAGTGATGTCATTAAAAGCTTCTGTATATTTCATTTGGAATGCATTCAAATTTAAATCTGATATTATTTTGATGGTAAATTTTTATGTTTGTAAGTATCATAGTTATTTTTATGGGGTATAAATGTATAGTTATGTTGTCTAAATGCAGTGAAAATACCTCAACGAATGTCTTGATTCTTACATATGCCTCAGGCAACCAACATGAACTGATAGCTGGCTGAAAGAAAATGTTAGTAGCTGTTAATTTATGATGATATTTAAGAGGTTATAGAAGTGCATTTTTAGAAGCCAAAAACTGTGAAAAGGTGCTGATGTGCCATTAATTGAAGCTTAATCTCAATTTTGCAGATGATCAAGTTTACAGCAAATACAGTTCATTTAAAGAAAATAGAACAATTCCAAACATTTTTACTTGTCAAGTGCAGAAATTACCTTTAATGCCTGCAAATGAATTATATGTAATAGTACTTTGGCCTCTTTTAGATAGTCATCTCACTGAGGGAATAAAATAACGCTTACTGTTTGTAGTGGATAACATTTTAGACTGGAATTCCTGAGAGTCATGCTGATTGTTTCATGCCTGTATATGCTGACATATTTTGTTTTGACAGGAGTGGTATTTTCTTATGTAGTATTCACTTTGTATTCCTGAATGTTGTAGTGAATATGGTATACTTTAGGTAGTCAAAAATCATCAGGTACTCATGATTCATGTTGCTTAAGGTATCATTATAGGAGTTTTTTGCCGTTGTGCTTTAAAATGAGCTTTTTATAAGAAAGATGTTACAGTCTGGAATACCAAATGGGTTTGAAAAGTGTCTGGTTAATTCTATATATTAAAAAAAATATTTACATCCACAAAATGATGTTGCTATGGGGAATACTATGTCAGTGGCAGAGCTGGAATTTGAAGTTGCAGCTGTGCTTTACCCACTTTATAAATCACTATTAGGAACACAATTGTTTGTAAATGCAAAGTATCCTTATAAATATATATTTTATAATATAAACAAACTATATGAATACATCATATGCATGAATAGTGAACTATGAAATCTTTGTCCAAAAGATGATTTCATTATTTATTCATGGATTACGTAAATTAAAATTTTCAATGTAGTAATAACTGCACTAAAAACTGTGCTACAAAAAGTGAAAGCATAAAATATTTCAATAAATTGTGAAACATTCTGCTGTGTATTTCAAGTGAATTTTTGTAGTTATAAACTGAAAACACTTTTTTTTGTTAAATTTATAAGGAGCTTCTTCCATTTTTTTTCAAATACTACTGCATATACTCTCCATTGCTGTCATTGTTTATCATGCACTTCTCCAGCTTCATTGATGGTATACTGGTTTAGCAGTCTAAAAGTGAAAATTGTTATGAAAATAAAAATGAAAGTAGTATTGTTATTCCAGATACATAACATTTCCTCTATTTGATTTCAAAGAAAAGGAAAAAATGTAAAGAGGAAATTTTTTAGTTTATTAAAAAATAACATTTTAATCAAAAATGATATGCACAAAAATAAGTCCTTTGTTATGAAAATGAATCAAATCATGTATTGTCCCAAAAAGTGCCGTCCTATATGGCTGTATTAGTTTGAATATATAGTATTCTACTGTTAAGAAACAGGATTCTACTGTTTGCTATGAACAGATAGGATTCTATTGTTGATAAATAGTAGGATAAATAGGTTCTACTGTTTGCTTTGGACAAAACAGGGCTCTACCTATACCACCAAGAGTTAAGAAGATATCATGGAAAACTGGCATCAGAGCAAGAAGACATTGTAACTTCTAGTGCGGAAGGAAATGGCCGTTGCTGTTCTTTAGAAAGTATTAACTTACTTTGCTCAAGTTTGAAAGCAGGTGTTTCATACTATGTTTATATATTTTGTGCTTTTAATAATACATATTATTTTTCTAGAGAATTACGGAAAACCATGTAGGTGAAAGGAAATTATTATTCATTTTTGTGTTCAGATATGTAATTTCCTATCTTGATTCTTTTTTACATAGACCAAATGCTAAAAATAGCTATATTAATTTTGTAGATTTTGTTTTGAAACAGATTTCCATGAAACCTTCTGTTCAGCATTTTAAAACTTTAAGTTTTGTATTATTATTATCTTCTAGAAATTAACTAGAAGACAAAGTAAAATGATGCTCAATAGCATGCTTCTAACAAATATTAAAAGTAAAAAAAAAAAAAAAATTAAAGTGACTGGAATATATTTACAAAAATTATCTTTAGTTTCATTGCTCATAAATCTTCAGTTTTAGTTTCATAAAAGGAAAAGAATGTGAAAAGTTTTGCTTCATAAAAAATTTCTTATTAGCATTAAGAAGATTATAAAATATTAAAAACTCACAAAGAAAAAAATAAGCTCTGTTTAGCAGATAAATGACACGCAATGCTTTTTTTTTAGTTGCCTATTTTAATGCAGTTATTTATTAAACATTGGCTTTTTCAGTTCATTTCAGTTATGTATTTAAAGTAAATGCAGATCAAAAGCTAAAACAAAATTAAAATTTTAAAGCACTATGTAATGTAAACACTGTGAAGTTACTGCATCGTTTAAAACACTATGTAATGTAAACACTGTGAAGTTACTGCATCGTTTAAAACACTATGTAATGTAAACACTGTGAAGTTACTGCATCGTTATAGGTGACTTCTTCGCATAAGTCGTTAAATAATTGCTTTTTGAAGAAAATAAACAGTACGAATATTAGAAGAAATTGTATTCCTTCCTTTCTTCATTTATAAACCTAAAATCCTAAAATATAGATGCAATAGATAAATATAAAAAGTGCCTGAAATATGACAGGTAGCGTTTATTATGCTGTTTTATTATGAAATATGACAGGCAATGCTTATTATGTCTCTTCCTGTAATTTTTTACCCTTTTAACAATATTTACTGTAATTGGATATTGATAACTAACAGATTGAGGAAATGCCATTAAATTTTAAACCATGAGAACATGTTTAAATGGAATTTTTGACAGAATAACATACTTTGAGAGCATGATAGCATAATTCCACCATTACGACAATCACTGAAGGCTTTCAAATACAATACAATTAAATACAATAAAATTTTGCAGAAATAATTCTCTAATATTTCAATAAATATTACTCTAGATCACTATGGCACATTTAAATATTTGTTAATTATAACACTTAAATTATTTAACAGTTTAATTAATATTTTTAAAAAATGACATGCTGTAAAGGGATTAGAATTATAACTAGACTGATAATAAATTTCTTCATTACAAATTTACGTTCGCAAAAATGTATTATTCAGTTGTGCAAGGAGAAAATTGAACTTTTGAAATAATCTAACATTATGCATATAAGAATATACAGCTAAAATCACTTTGTCTTAATTTTTTTTAAATATTTCATACCTATAATGAAAAATTCAGTTACATAAATAAAGTGAACAATATGAAATATACATATTAAAATATATAATCAGATTCATATTTAGTATGATAAACAGTAAACAAGAAAATATGTATATTTCTTACCTTAAAAGCTTTGTTGGCTGGATATTGTTTCGATAGATTATTCTTATCCATTTTCTTTAGAGATCTGGATCATTTGGGAAATGAAAAACTGACGCTTTAAGCTGTCCCTTGTAGTTCCTTTGCATCCAGGGACTCAACATCAAGAAGGCCTGATGATATAAATATGTGGTCCAATCTGAAAAGATAAACATGAGGGAGGGGAAAAGAACATTTACACAAGATATAAAAATATAGTAATGGTGGTTGGTCAAACTAACAGAATCCAGAGCTCGCGAAGATATCGGTTGTAGGTCAAGGCTACAAGTTGTAAGGGTCTGCTTATCATGACGTCAGGGATTAGAGTGAGGGAAGTGATATGGCCATCTTAACTCTTAGTGGTGTTTGCTCTTCTGCGTATGTGATGTAATTATCAGTAAGCTTTTTTTAACAAAACCTTCATAAAGAGATTCATCCTTAGCAAGGACTTCTATTGCTTACTTCACTTAAATTTTTACTTAAAATTTTTTTTTTAAGATGGGTATACTGTTGAAGATGTGGTTATGTACTGGATGAAAGAAGCTGTTATTGGTGTTGAAAAAGCTGAGCTTCCGCAATTCTCAATACTACGCTATGAAACTACAGATCGTGAAGAACCATTAGCTTCAGGTTAAGTATATAGTTTCTGTTCCTTATGTTAATATTTAAAATCTATCCATTTATGGGAAAAAAATATCATAAATAAATTATAGAAGTATATTTTTAAAATTTATATATTTTATTGTTTCTGTATTTGGAAACTTTCTTATTATGTTATGAAATTCTGAATGATGTGACATGTTTGCTGTTTGGTGTATATCAATTTGCTTTTCTTTTTTCTCGAACATGTTAGGCATACATATGAATGGTAAATCTTACTACAGTGTTTTAGGACACATTTGTGAAAAGTGAAACAGAGCTTTTTCTTTTTGAGACAAAAATGGAGCTTCGTAATACTAGTTTATTTGTAGCTTAGTAATGCGAATAAAAGAAAATGAAAAATGCGTTACCTTAGTATTTTATTGAATAATATTTTATGCACAAGAAAATATGAAAAAGCAGATGAACTATTAAATCTTGAGGCTATATAAATTGTTACTTTTCTAATGTGGAAATGTGTTTAGAAAAGATGTCTCAACCAATATTTAGTGATTTTTTTTGGTACGCTGTCCTTATTAATTATGTATATTCACTGAAGATTTTTAATACAAAATTACACTAGTTATATAAAACGAGTTGTAGCCTTTCTTGAGTCTATTTTAATTCTCAAGAGGTATATAAAGAAATGTCTTGTTTAGTGAGAGTTAAGGATTTGTATTGCTAAAATGCCCAATCCTTACATCAGTTAATCAAGCAAATATTCCTTCTGTAGTAGAATCTTTCTTAACTGGCAGCAGCAGGACCTCTCTGATTTCAGATGAGAGATTTTTCAGGATAATTAAGTATATATTTCTAAAACGTAACGTATTTATGTTTTATGATGCCATCTGTAAACATTATAGTTAGCAAAGTATGTTATCTTGTTTTTTGATCTATTGGCTATAATTAAATGAATAATTCGAGAAATTGTGCAGTATATTTAAAAATCAAAACAGATACACATTCTATTTAAGAAAAACAATAATAAACAACATTTTAAAATTACTGTATATATATATATACTATATAACCACATGAAAGTTTTAATTTCTTAGCCTGGTAGTGTTACAGACAAAAATGATAACTGTTAATGTTAATTTTACTTTTAAAACTACGGAGCAAAATATTAAGTAAATTAATTTTTTTTTTAAACTTACTGACCTCTTAACTTTTGCTTTCCTTTTTTGGTGCCACGACACAAACACACACACACACAAAAAAAAAAGAAAGCAAAGCAAAACAAACAAACTGTATAAAACTACTGAACCCTTTTAATCAATTCAAAGAGACTGGTGTTTGCAAAACTAATACTTAAAGCTAGCTTTAAGTTTTCATAAATCCTCAACACAGTAAATTAAAGTTTATCATTTCAATACTCAATCTCTAAGGTCAGTCAAGAAATGAAAATATCCTCCCTGGTGTTGTGGTAAAAAAAATCAAAAGATTATTTTAACAATGAAATACTATGATACGGATCAGTTTCTAATTCTGAAAATGCTATCTCTCTCTAAACTAAAACTACATCAGCTGTGCTTCCTGAAAACACATAAATTTCAATACTACTTTAGAGATATCCACAAACACCTCTCATTTAAATACGGAACAGAACACTTCAAAAGACCAGAGAAAGATAAATGTCAGACTTAGAAGTCAATACACCAGTGCAGTTAAATTAATAAATCTATCTTATAGTTGGAAATATAATTAAATTCTCCTATGCCCGCAATAAACTACCCAGGTTTGAATGGAAAGTTTAACCATGTTCTCCGAAAGGATCACATGAGTGACCTACAGTAGACCACAAAATAAAAACACACCAAAAAAAAAAAAACCATTAATAAATCAAAAAAAAAATCTGAAAGGATTCAGATTTTAGATTACGTCCAAAGGGATCTTGCTTAATAATATAATAACTTGCCGAACGAAACAAACATTTAACTAAACCCAATACGAACACGAAAACCAACCCAATATAATTCCAATAGTCAACCCAATACAATTCCATTAATCCATCCAGTACAGACTCAATAACCAACACAGTGCAATTCCAAAAATTCTAATAGCTAACCCAATGCAACTTCAATTACCAACAAAGAAACATAAGCACTAAATTGAAAAGTGAATCGGACATTTTTGTGAAACAATGCAAAACGCCCAAACGAAAGTAATAGTCCTTCGGGACTACATCCCTTTGGACTAATAAAGGACATGTATTTAATATTCCAAAAGATTATCAATCAGAATAGCTGGGATTACTGGATCTAGGTCCCTACAACTTTTTTTTTATTGTGTAAACAACTCAAATTTCAATTTCCTAATAAGAAATAATTCAATTTGCAATAATGAACAATTTATGTTCTGACAATTGGTAATTAATTAAACTACTTGATATAATACTGAATGCACATCTATTCAGCGAAAATTAATTTTAAGAAAGAATTTCTTACTATCAGTTTAATTTAAATTATTACCATCTCAATTAAATCCTTTTAATCACTTTCTCAAATTCATAGTTAAGTAACCAGTTACAGGAACCATGCGAGAGAGAGAAAAAAATATAAACACTCGTAGAAGCCGCATACACAAACCGTTTCTGGGTCTTGGGGAGCTGCAGGATCATTTTGTCAATACGTCAGAAACAATATTTGGATGAAACAAAATAATTGTTGAAATCTGTCAAATCAAAATAGTCTGTTAACTGTTCGAGGCACTTGCAGTTGGCTATTTCATCCACGGTCAAAAACCAAGCCTGACGACTCCTTCTAACACTTCACCTCCTTCTCAAGAATCCCGCATAGTCAATTAGTAGAAAGTTATTATCACTCAGTTAGCCTCGCTGATTCTCTTTGAAGTCCAACAAATATGAATGTCCATATTTTTTCACAAGGGGAAAACCATCAGCGACAAAGACAGAACCAAACGTCTGAGACTTAGACGTTGCGCAGATCATCATTCACATTCGCCGACGAGTATACGAAGGGAGCTTTCAATGCTCTTGGACAGGTTCTTGCACCAGTAATCACTTCTAACTGCACCCTGTAAGCCACAGTTGACCCCGAGCGGCCGCCGGGCTCTGCTATCTCCTCTCAGAAAAGTTTTAAAAAGAAGTCTCGAAAATCTGACAAAATCTCTCTTGCCTCTAGTGCAACCACTTTTTAAAACCTTGTGACGCTGAAAATGTGGACCGCCGCTATAATCACTATTGGCTCAAAATATCAATAAAATTAAAATTAACCAATTCTACACAAAACAGTAATCCTCTCTGACCACTAGAACAGGAGCTGTAAATACTAACCAAAATTTGAAGAAAAATCAGTCTCATCTTTTCACAGTGACAAGCCCCTATTTCTCGCACAAAACCAAATTTACATCGTAATTCGTTTAAAGTTCTGGCACCAGTAGGTAATAAACAAATCTCGAGTTCTTTTCATACAATCCGAAAATACTTTCACCCAATAATTCTATTAAGTGTTGCCGCCACTAGAGCTCTTTGCTTTCGAACGAGCAAAACACGTTCCACCCCGAAAGATAAGGGGACGAAAATGTACCTGGCCGCCGACCTTTGACCCCAAAGGTCTCGGTCCGTGAGAACAGAAAAACCCACCTATTGCTGTACAAGGCTTTTCTGCTAATTTAAAAGAACTTTACTCAAAACAAATGAAAAGTTTAAACAATACTATAATTTAAAAATTAAATCTGAAACAGGAATATTAAAATTTCACTATTCATTGTAACTTAATAAAATCACTAAACACCGTAAAATAATACTTAACAAATCTACAGAACAATTCCCCCACTGTCTGGCACAAAAATTTTCTACAAACCGCTCCATAATTATAAACATAAGAATATGCATAAATGCGGGTACTATTTCAGGAATGGATGTAATCACAGAGATCAGTGATAACCTATTCAGAACAATTTAAAATTTACCTACACATAAACCATTAAATTAAGAAAAATTCAACTAAAAAGTTAAGCACCGTTCAATTTGTTCACAAAATAGACAAAAAGAGTGAAGTGTGACTAGTAGTCTTATTTACTAACTTGGTAACACCAAATGCTCGCAAACAAGAAACAACTTAAATGACTAAAAAAAAAAAAAAGCAAGCCTTTTTTTCCTCCCCCTAATTAACCAACAGTAACATGAACCAGAAACATTTATAACATATTACCCTCTAAACTGATATAGAAGTACTAACACATAGAGAAAATTTTCAAAAATGGAATTCAGTAACTCAACCAAAAGTAATCCGAAACACTAGGCGTCCCGTAGCAAGGAAAACAAAATAAATTCAATTATAACTTAATTTCAAAACAGAAAAAGAAAATTCAGACCAGCTGAAAAACTCCCTAAAGAAGGAACAAAGAACCTGAAACTGAAACTAAGAGAAGTCTGAAACATGTGCGCACCACCACTAGAGCAAAAGAAAAAAAAAATTCCAGACACTTCAGATGTAATCAAAACTCATAAATAACCCATTACGGAAAAAATGATAAACAGGTTTGTCACCAGGAATATGTGAAGACCGAACCGAAGCAAGATAAAGAACACGTATAGAAAATCGCAAAATAACAAAAGGTGTTAAAAATTTCCCACAAAATTTGACAGTATGAAACATAAAATTGCAAAAAGAGCTGTTTAGGGAATGTGCACTGCTTTGAGAAAATGCAGTATTAACAACATCTGTACAAAAACTCTCAAAGCAAAAAAAAACGAAACATACAAAAACCTAATTTAGAAATCGAGACAGCAGTCTGTTAAGGAACAACAGTGCATTCACTGCAATTGTGAGATGCAGCCCTTAGCATAAGCACAAAAAATTACCAAAGTGACTACTAAATCCTGCAAGGAATAAATGTGAAAATCTCAATCAAGGAGGAAGTGTTTTAAAATTCAAAATAACAAAATAAATTCAAACTCAAGTCCTATAAATCCACGAATCTCTACACTAAGCTCCAAGGAAATATCCCAACTGAAACCTGGCAGTGTCTCTACCCATGCCTGCAAGCAACAAGTCTTGCGAGTTTAAAACGTTTGCTGCAATAAGCTGAAAATGCATAATGTATTCTAGAAAAAACTCATAATACCAAATTCACGCAAAAACTGCTCCAGCAACCTGAAGTCTCCCGTATAAGTATTCATTCTCTCTTCTCACCAACGATCTCATTCTGCACAAAACTCCTATACGAATTAAACCTTAAGTTTGCAACCAATTGAATGAAGAACTGAAATCCAGTGACAAATATTAGAAAACTAATAAAAAATCAAATTGATTACTCAAAGAACAATTTAACTCACGGTTCAAAACAAGTTACACTACTCAGTGATTAATTTTCTCACAAGAATAGAACCTAAACAACTTGAACACATGTACAATGAGTATAGAAGAGTAATTATCTTAATTTTACAACGCAACAAATTCTACCTTGTCACAAAAAAAATTCTCATAAATTCACTATTTCTCAGTTCTCGTAAAACACTATACTCCAACTGTTTAACCATTCCTCACCAACAATAATCACTATTCACCAGAGCACAAAATTCAGAAATCAGGTATAACTATTAGAACAACTCATTAAGCCAAACAAGAACCAGAGAATAATGAAGAATAAAGCTTATCAAGACCTTCACTCTAGCTGATACCCTAAAATCTAAAAAAAAAAAAAAAAAAAAAAAAAAAAAAAAAAAAAAAAAAAAAAAAAACCACAAAAAAAAAAAAAAAAACAGTCAAATCGCTAAACAGACTATCACTGGTCCCTCACAACTTTACGAATCAAACCAGCATTAACGTTAATAAAAGAACTGAGTTACTCAAATTAAACAAATTTCTAATCCATTTCAGTTATACAAATTCCCTTAAATCCCTTAATCCAATTTACGAACTTAAAAAAATTCACTGTTAAATTAAAACCCACAATTTTTCTGACATTAAACAATTCACTAAAAAGTGAAATAACCAAGTCAATTAATTAAAAGTGCAGTTAAGAAAAGCAGTTTATAAAAATGCTGTTACCACACACTACTTTAAATTAACTAAGTAAGTGTGTTAAAGAGCTTGGTGAGAGCAAATGTAAGAAGAATTCAGCTCTGCTCAAAATGCAATATACGCATAAAACATACACAAAATAGAAATTAAATATATATATTTCAAAATACACACATATATGTATAGTGGTCTGCCAGTCATGAGGCCACGGCACCAGTTGTTAAAGAGAAAAAGATAAAGAGGTAATGGCAAAATATTAAGTAAATTAATTTTCCTTTTAAACTTACTGACTGTTAACTTTCGCTTTCCTTTTCTGATGCTGCGACACTCACAACACACACACACACAAAGAAAGAAAACAAAACAAACTCTCATAAAAATACTGAACCCTTTTAGTCAATTGAAAGAGACTGGTGTTTGAAAAACTAATACTCTAAGCTAGATTTAAGTTTTCATAAATCCTCAACACAGTAAAATAAAATGTATCATTTCATTATTCAATCTCGAAGGTCAGTCAAGAAATGAAAATATCCTCCCTGGTGTTTTGGTAAAAATAAATCAAAAGATTATTTTAACAATGAAAAACTATAATATGAATCATTTTCTAATTCTGTAAATGCTATCTCTCACTAAACTAAAACTGTATCAGCTCTGCTTCCTGAAAACATATAAATTTCAATATTACTTTAGAGATAGCCACAAACACCTTTCATTTAAGTGCAGAACAGAGCACTTCAAAACACCTGAGAAAGATGAATGTCAGACTTAGAAGTCAATACACCAGTGCAGTTAAATTAATAAATCTATCTTATAGTTGGAAATATAATTAAATTCTCCTATGCCCGCAATAAACTACCCAGGTTTGAATGGAAAGTTTAACCATGTTCTCCGAAAGGATCACATGAGTGACCTACAGTAGACCACAAGATAAAAACACAAAAATGCAATAATAAATCAATGAAGGGCATTTACTATTATTCCAAAAGATTATCAATCAGAGTAGCTGGGATTACTGGATCCAGGTCCCTACAATATTTTTTTTTCTATTGCGTAAGCAACTCAAATTTCAATATCCTAATAAGAAATAATTCAGTTCGTAATAATGAACAATTTATCTTCTGACAGTTGGTAATTAATTAAACTACTTAATATAATACTGAATGCACATCAATTCAGTGAAAATTTGTTTTAAGAAAGAATTTCTTACAGTCAATTTAATTTAAATTATTACCCATCTCAATTAAATCTTTTTAATCACTTTCTCAAATTAATAATTAAATAACCAGAAACAAAAACCATGTGAGAGAGAGAGAAAAAAAAATATAAATCCTAACGGAAGGCCCATATAGAAACCATTTCTGGGATTCGGAGAGCTGCACGATAATTTCGTAAACACATTGGAAACAATATTCGAACCAAAACCGTAGTCTGTTAACTGTTCGAAGACTCACTGTTTGTTATTTCATTTGCAGTCAAAAGCCAAGTCTGACGACTCCTTGCAGCACTTCGCCTCCTTCTCAAGAATCCCCCACAGTCAATTAGTAGAAAGCAATTATCACGCAGTCAGCCTCGCAGATTCTGGAAGCTGCATATACAACCGTGTGTGGGACTCGGGGAGCTGCCAGATCATTTCATAAACACGTAGGAAACAATATTCGGATGAAAAAAATAGTTGTTGAAACCGTAGTCTGTTGACTGTCCGAGGCACTCACGGTTGGTTATTTCATTCGCGGTCAAAATCCAAGTCTGACGACTCCTTCCAACACTTTACCTCCTTCTCAAGAAAACCGCACAGTCAATTAGTAGAAAGCGATTATCACGCAGTCAGCCTTGCCGAATGTCTATAATAGGAAGTCCAACTTAACATGAATGTCCATATTTTTCTGCAAGGGAAAAACCATCAGCGATGAAATCAGAACCAAATGTTTGAGAATTTTACATCGTGCAGATCATCATTCGCATTTGCCGATGACTATACGAAGGGAGCCCGTAATGTTCTTGGACAGGTTTTCTCACCGGTAATCAATTTTAACTGCCACTGTAAGCCGTGCTACTCTCCTTCCTTTCGGAAAAGTTTTAAAAAGAAGTCTCGAAAATCTGACAAAATCTTTCTCGCCTCTAGTGCAACCAATTTTTAAAACCTCGTGACGCTGAAAATGTGGACCGCCTCTATAATCACTATGGGCTCAAAGTATCAATAAAATTAAAATTAACCAATTCTACACAAAACAGTTAACCCTGTCTGACCACTAGAACAGAAGCCATAAATACTAACCAAAATTCGAAGAAAAACCAGTCTCTTTTCACAGTGACAAGTTCACAGTTTCCTGTGCAACAACAGGAATGTTTACATCATAATTCGTTTAAAGTTCTGGCACCAGTAGGTAATAAACAAATTACGAGTTCTTTTCGTACAATCCGAAAATACTTTCACCCAATAATTCTATGAAGTATTGCCGCCGCTAGAGCTTTTTGCCTTCGAACGAGCAAAACACGTTCCACCCCGAAAGATAAGGGGACGAAAATGTACCTGGCCGCCGACCTTTGACCCCAAAGGTCTTGGTCCGTGAGAACAGAAAAACCCACCTATTGCTGTACAAGGTGTTTCTGCTAACTTAAAAGAACTTTACCCAAAACAAATGAAAAGTTTAAACAATACTATAGTTTAAAAATTAAATGTCAAACACGAACATTAAAATTTTACTATTCACTGTTAACTTAATAAAATCACTAAGCACTGTAAAATAATACTTAACAAATGTAGACAACAGTAGCATAACTTCGAATATCTGCCTTGCTACAAGGTTACTGCTGGAGTTTTAAAACTTATATAGTTTTAAAAGTTTTGGTAGTTTGGTTTTGGTGGTTTTTCAAAGCCTTCAAGCCAGAAACTTGGGGGCCTCGAGTCCAAAAATGAGGTCAATCTCATTTCGGACGTCCTGTGCTGAATGGAAGATAGCACCAGCAAGACATAGTTGCAGGTGTGAAGAAAGGTAGAAGTACGAAGGAGCAATGTCGGGGCTATATGGTGGGTATGGCAAAAGATCCCATTCGAGTCCGTACATAGTCTAGTCGATTAATGTAGACACATGTGGTCTTGCATTATCTTGATGGAGCATTACCTTTTTGTGCCAGAACTCAGTTTGACATTTTTTCATGAAAGCAGCATCAACACGGACTAATTTCTTGCTATACACGTTACTGTCGAGGTTTTTACTTTTCTCCTGGATGCTCTTTGTGGATAATACCATGGCTATCCCCCCAGGTACAAAGCATGATCCTTTTTGTTAGTCAAATAGTGCTTTGCGACGCTGCTGATATACTCACCAGGCACAGACCAACCCCCTTCTCGACCTGTGTTGTTGAAGTAAATCCACTTTTCATCATAAGTGATGATCCAGTCCTGAATTTTGTCCTTGCATTGATATTCGAGCAGATTAGGGCAGGCTCAAACATGTCTGTCCTTCTCTGATTCAGTCAGCTCATGCGGCACCCAGCAATTGAACTTGTACGTCAAGTTTATGTGAAGCATAGTGAGACTGATGTACACCGTGAAAAAAAAAATGGGACAGTTTATATCTCCCATTCTACTGGGCTGATTGACGAAATCAAAGTTGCGTTTTTCATGTCTCTAAAGCGTGACTTAGGACATTGCTCTAATATAGGTATTCTGACGCAAAATCTTACTTTTTCTGAAATGACATGCCAATTTTTTTGACATGCCAATATTTCAATGACAATGCAAATTTTCCGTATTTCGATTCTACCTCTCAAATTACGCCAAACTGCCAAATTTTATAAAATATCGCATGAGTAGTTTTTAAAATATTAGCTCTCAAAATTTTAGTTCCTGAATCTTAATTTAGTTTGATATATATTTATGAATATCTCTTTTTTTATTAAATGTATTTGAGTCTTCCGTTCACATTTCGAAATTTAGGTTCATTCCAAATAAAATTCACCCATTTTTTTATGATTTATTTTTAAAATTTATATTTTTAAATAATTTTTATAAATTTTTCAAAAAAATTTATTATTTTTAATTATATTTTTAAATAATTTTTATAAATTTTTCAAAAAAATTTTGAATTATAATCTATAAAATTTTTATCATCATCTTAAAGTAGATGTATTTGTAAGCATACCTGCAAAAAATTACAATTTTTTATTCAAAATTTCCGAATATATACATGAGTATATATATTGGCATGTTTTGAAATTTGGTATATTTGTTGGAAGCAATAATAAGATCAAATGTGGTTTAGGCACTTTGTAAAAATTATTTGAAAGGAGGAACGATGTGACGTTTTCCCGCTCATGCACAATGTAAAATGCTAGGAATGATGTGACTTTTTTCTCGTCCTGCACAGTGGAAGGGAAAGAAAAATGGGTTGCCATATATTATGAAGTTTGCTAAGAAATTATTCCTGGTGCAATTGAAAAAAAATACACCAAGATTAATTTGCGAATTTCTGCATAAATTTCGCACCAAATTTTGCAAAATTTAATATTTAGGCATAATTTGAATCGTGGAATCGAAATATGGAAAAAAAATTGTATGCTATTTCAGAAAAAGTCTGATTTTGTGTCAAAATGCCTATGTTAGAACAACGCCATATATAAATCTAATGTATATCCTAAGTCATGCTTTCAAGACATGGAAAACACAATTTGAATTTCGTCAGTCACCCGAGTAGAACGGGAGGCATAAAACTGTCCCATTTTCTTTGCACATTGTACATGGCATTAACGTCTAACTCCTTAGCAAGCTCTTGAGAGGTTGCATACTGATCTTCTTCCGCATGTTCTCACAGGCTGGCCCCATCAACATCAGCAAGCCAGCCAGAGCGCTCTGCTTCTTGAATGTCATAGTCCTTGTTTTCGAACTTTGAGCACCAACGCCAGCGTCAGATAACCTTATCTGTACTTGTTTATAAATTTCTGTATCTTATACAGTTCCATCTGATTTTTGGTGGGATATTATCACATCCCCAGACATCTATCAATGAACGGGGCTTGGGAAACTTATTTCTTGTCAACCTTCTATGTCATTAGAGCATATTGAGGTAATTCCTTAGGCACTGATGCAAAGAAATGCATCAAATCTTCTGTTTGCTTAGTCATGCTGTGAAATAACAAGAGCATTTGTGGTTTTAAAAATTTATGCATTGTCTGGCATGCATCTGCAAAGAATCTTTTGGGTATTTTGCTGAATGATTTACTGATGGTGGATTCAAATATCTGGCAAGAGTTTTTATGTATTTCACTTGGGTTTCACACATTTCTAGTCACAATTTCTGTTGGCGTCAAGATGTACTTTAGCAAATGAAAATAAACAATAAAGATAAAACCGCCAGAAAATACTTTTAAGTAATTTTAAGCCAGTGTAAAAGAATACAGACTACTAATTGTAATATTGTAGGGAATATTAAATTTTCTAAAAGTGGAAGACATGAAAAGGTAACTGCTCTCACCAGGATTCAAACTATTTATGCGATGAGAGCATGTATAGGAGAATGTAATATTTCCATGTATTCCTCCCGTGCCACTTAAAAGAATCATAAGGAGAGGCAGGAGACCCAGACAACCCAAATCCAGGTAATGATGAATTATCATTTACTACATTTTAATTCAGGTGCCACTATAAATCTGCTAATAATTAGTTTTTACAAGTATGCTTATCTAACTGTACCTCATGCAGAGTTGTTTCTTTGTTAGTGAATTATCGCCCTGACTAAAATCATTTGACACACACAGGTGGGTTAAACCTCAACAAAACTTATTTACCCAGTAGGTCACATTTGAAACTAGAATGTTTAACAGAAAAAGAGGTAATGAAGTTATCGATAATAGTATTAACTAATTTAGGTGACTTGCCTTTTTTTAGTATTTCAGTTATCAAATGCTACACATGGTTTCTATTGTCTAATCACTTAAAAGGGCACTTACTAAAGATGAAGTATTCACAGGATTACTAGCTAGTTGTTTATTATTTTCAGATAACTGTTGTGACTGCTTTCAGATAAAAGAATTTTGAAGTTATCATACTAAAATGCGAGCATTGATAATTGAAATGCTAAAAGATAGGTTATCTAAATTTGTAAATATTATTATCAATGTTAATAGATCTTATTTGTGTTATAAATTCTAGCTTCAACTGTGACCCACCAAGAGTGGATGAATACATTGCTGTTGAGGTTTTAATCTATGTTTGTGAAATGATTTTAGTCAGGACAATAATTCGCTAAGAACAGAGAACTAGCTTTGTGTAAAGTACAGTTAAGTAAACATACTTGTAAAGACAAATCAGTAGCAGTGTGCATTGTAATGTGCAGTAATTTACAATAACAGAATGTCAATAAGCCGTGAAAAGTAGAGGATTTGTTGCCCTGATCTAATGATTTGATTTTGTTGAATGCCTATAAATAACAATTATATACAGGATTATTCAAAATGGTACAATTTCAGATGCCTTTTCTTTGAAACAGTCAATGATCTGCTGTTGGAAGTCTTTTGATACAGAGTCAAGATTTAAAAATTTTAGTAGTCATCTTTGGCTAAATTTTTTAACTGACATATTATATATTTAATCTATACATGTTTTTATATTTTACATTAATAATGTAACAGTATGATAAAATATCCATACCTGCTGTTACACTAGTACTAATCTAAAATGTTTTTTAAGGGTGTTTTAATTCACTGCCATGTTTTTCAGATTTTGAGTTCTCTGAATGAAATGGTGGAAATGCATTTCAATTTTCTGACAGAATGAAATAGCAAAATTATAAAATGTTGAATAAGCATAAAATAATGCGAGTTAAAGCATATTTAGAATCTTCATTGTCACAAAAACCAGTACCTTGGAAAGGGGAATTAAATGTATCTTAAAAATATAAAAGATCTATGCAACATATTTCCTGCTATTTTTTACAATTTTGTTATTTTTTAAAATCTAGGCACTTATCAGCGACTTTCGTTAAGCTTTGAATTAAAGAGAAATATTGGCTATTTCATTTTTCAAACATATTTACCCTGCATTCTGATTGTTATGCTATCTTGGGTATCTTTTTGGATCAATCATGAAGCTACATCAGCAAGAGTTGCATTAGGTAATATTTCTCTTTGTTGTGCTCCAGCTTAAGTGTAATTGTATATGTAGTGCATTATCCTTACTTTGTGTTTTATTTTAGGTCAATGAATTTTGTTCAAAATTGCAATTTACATTTCTAAAAATGCTCTAAAATTACCCTGAATGTATGTTCTGCACATTTGCAGCTGTTATCTATGTAAATTAATTATAAATTTGATATTTTCATAATAAATAGTTTTTAGAATCATTTTATATATTATATATATATTGTATTGTCATTAATGACCGATCACTGCTCGTGTATATTAGAAATGTATATTAGTAATTGGTTGTCAAAACAGGTTTTCAACAAGAGCTGAGTGGCATTCAAACTGCATGATTATTGGTTTCCACTAATTCTTTCATTCTATCCATGATATTGTTGACAAATTTCAGGTACTGCATGCAGTAGTAAGGGAGATAGACGTGAAATAGAAAAGTAATGGTTTCTATAACACCACAATCCGAACTAAGGAAGCCCCCCAAAAATTGAAGCTAGAGAACATTCATGGCTTAGATATGTGGTGAAAGTCTGACCAATAAGTTCCATTAGAAACTGTGGCCTTCAACTTTCCATTGGTATTTTCATTCATATCATTCATTGAAAGGTTATACACTTGGGTTCTATAAGCAAACTGCTCCATATAAACAAATGACAATTAGACTGAACCTGATTGCTAATCACAATAGGTGCCACTTAATTTGATCATGTTTATCCATGGTTATTTTGATAACATGAAACAATGAGAATAAATATTTTTCAAAACAGCAGTGCAATTTAACTGTTTTAATATGAAAATGTGAAGAACATAAAAATAAATATTTTCACAGCATTTTAATTAGGACAATGCAAAAGTTTATTTATGAACTGTTTATAATGTTTCTGGAAATTATTTGATCTATCAAGACGTCTATCTTATCACCCTCAAAATGAACAATTATTCAAAATATCTGTCAATTTAAAGTTGTTTTTCTGTAGAATTTTAAATGGTTGATTAAAACTGAAACCAAGCTGTTTAGTGAAATTGTCGTTTGTCAATTTTTATATTGAATTTTGACCTTGTTTGGCAAGTTTATCTTTTATTTGGCAACTTAAGTTTAAAAAAATTGTTTATTTATAATTTGATCACATTAATTGAATTGTTGACTACAGTATGCGATCTATTTTCATGATAGATATTATACATGATAATCAGTCATGATTTCATGGCAAGGTCATTGATAAACAATGACCTTGCCATTTGTTTATCATCTCTGTTGCCATTAACATTTATTTAGAGTTGGAGATAAGTTTTATGGTATTGATTCTTGCCCCTTTTTTATGTCTCTCCCATGAGAAGGAATAAATCATATGCTGAGGTCCACTTGTTTTATGTTCTACTAGCCGCTGCATGGCCAGCCTTCGTCTGGCTTTTAAGTGTACCGAAAAAATGCCTAAAGAGAACACCAAACATTAAATTTGAAACCAAACATTAAATTTGAAAACTGCACAGAATTTTACTCTGCATAACAATTTTATCGAAAAAGAAACAAAGAACAATGTTAAAAAAATCAGTTGAAAATGCATTACATATAAAAAGCATATAATGAAATAAGCAATAGCCCTTAATACAAATATTAATCATCCTAATAAATAAATTAACCAACTTCCTGCTGCCTTCTCTAGACAAACGTCCAGTATCCAAGAGAAACATTAAATTTAAAAACTGCACAGAATTATCGCCCTCATTTTTCCGTGCTGATATCAGCAACAATGGCTGTGTGCCATTGTTGTTCATATAATGAGAGAAAATTATCAGTTTGATACTATTTCATCTTGTCTAGATGCATCTTGTGTACCAGATTTCATAGGCCTGGGTCTATTAGCCTACGCGCAGTACGAACGAAAGACACCTACACACACAGAAAGACTCGCCCTTTTAAATATAGATCTATAAATTAATTGAACAATTTACCTTTGCAAAAAGAAACAATCTTTCAATTTCTTAAACTGTTCAATAGAGTAAAATCTCGCTTTGCTATAGCCCATTATGTCTTAAAAGGACGCGATTTCGTCAGAAAACACAAAATTAAAAAAAAAAAAAAATCTAATTCGAATTTCGAAAAACTCGCTTCGAGGTGCACTGGCTCATGCAAAAAAATCATGCAAAACGTTTCAATATCTTACAAACAGTGAAATAAGCAAAAAATAACATGAAAGAAACTCAAAAAACAAAACATTTCGCGCAGAATTTTACTCTGCAGAACAACTTTATCAAAAAAGAAATCAATAAAAATGTATTATACATATAAAAAATGACAATGAAATATGCAGTATCCCTTAATACAAATATTACTTATCCTAATAAATAAATTAACCAACTTCCCTTTGCAAAATCTTAAGAACTCAAATGGTATAAACAGATTAAGAACTTAAACAGATTAAAAAATATCATGCAAAACTTTTTTATAATTAAAATTATATATAATTAAAACATAATATTACAATGAAATAAACAATATCCCTTGTAAAATGTTAATTATCCTAATAAAGTAATTAAACAATTTACCGTTGCAAAAAGAAACAACTTTTTAATTTCTTAAACTTTTCAGTCTCTTAAAAACAGTAACATAAGAAATACGATGAAAAATTGTTGCCAAACCGAAATTTTTAAAAGAATGAAACTATTCAAAATGATGCAATTTCATCAAAAATCTATCAACAACAATAAGAAAGGAAAATTGTTGCCAAAACTACATTTTAAAATATCTGAGATGTGAGAAGTGTATTCGGAAGCTTCATTTAAAAAATTTTAAAAAAATACAAAATATTATTATTTTTCCAAAATTCTTTTTTTAAAAGGAGTCGAAAGGATTAAAGTTCAACGTGTCCAAAAATCAAAGGAAAATAAACAGCCCATTTTTTAAAATAAGTTTTTTTTAAAAAAATTCCACTGAAAAGGTGGTAAGCTCACCTCCCTAAATAAATTCGTATTTAATCGATTTATTGAAATACGAAATTTATTTTAAGTTCGTAAAATAGCTAAGTGTCTACGCTTCACGACGATGTAAAAATGAAATCTATAGAGTGAAATCTCGCTTTCCTGTAGCCCATTATGTCTCAAAATGACGCCATTTGGTCACAAAACTTAAAATAAAAAATATTCTAATTCGAATTTCAAAAAAATTGCTTCGAGGTGCACTGGCTCTTGTGTAGATACACCTATGTACCAAATTTCGTGGCCCTGGGTCTATTAGCTTACTCGCAACACGAACGAAAGACACACCCACCCACCCACACACACACAGACTCTTTGTTTTATTATATGTAGAGATAGGGTAGATTCAGATTTCTTCTCATCCATTGTAGAGCTTGCAGAAGTGTTGGTGAATTATGTTTGCCTGTGATGCAGCTGTAATTTATTAATCTATAACTGTAACATTAATAGATAATTAATATATACATGTAACAATAATAGTTCTGTGTTTATAACAGTAACAGAGCTAAGAAAGTATTCAAAACCATTGAGAAATTATGTATGCCGGGAAGCACTGGTACAGTGGAGAAGGAGAACATTTTGTACGTACTCCACTTTGTCAAATCTTATTGTTTTCAAAAAAGCAAAGGAGAAAATGGAAAAATAGGACTGAGACAGAGTGATTTATGAATATCATATCTCATTTATAACATTATCTACACCAAGTAAATAAGTATGGGAAAGAGCCAGGAAAGCATGTGGAATATAAGAAGACCACTCATTTTTTCCCTTTAACTAAGGTGGCTGAGTGATTAGCACTACAGAAGAATTTTTGAACATTTGCTGGCAGCAATTATCCTCTAGCATTTCTTTCTGCCAAACTAGGCTCTGAGAAGATTCCCATGACATTCAGTTCTTCCAACCTGGAGTGTAATAATAATGATCTTACTCTATCAAGAGCTTTGTTACAGACTCATAGGTTTAATGTGTGAGTTATGAAATGCTGAAGCATCTCTCCTGTAAGTCATTGATTGCCCTTCTAGTTCTTTACAATCAAGTTTGGGGTGAACATAAATTTTCAGAGTGCAAACCAGCAGCCAATGGGCAAAGTTGGTGAACACTGGTGATTGGACCTGGGTTTTATTCCATGCAAAGGCATGGCTATTTTTGTGGGTTTTTCTAAGTGTAATATGGATACGATACTACCTTTAGAAAGTTAGATATCTTTTGAAAATCCTTGTTGATGGCATCCTTACCTGTAGGCAGATAGCCCTTGTGTGATTTGCTATAATCAGATAAACCAAAGCTATCTGCAGAGTATGCCCAAATCAAGCTTCTTAATGTTTTTCATTGTCTTAGTGCCGGAAGTGCTAACAAGTTCATATACAAACATATTTTTGTAGAGCACAGATTTAAATGTAGCAGTTACATTCTCATATGTGCAGATAAGTTGAGTGCAATTTATCAAGTTGAAATATCCTTTGTGATTAGTAACCGTATAGAGGGCAGATGTTTGCGTTCGGCATTTGTTCAGTCATGACATCTAAATTAATTGATGCATATTTTGCACCTTCATTTATATTCAAGATATTTTGAAGAAAGTTTATAATATATCTTGACATGTTGCGTGCACTAAAAGTTTTAGAAACATGTACTGACACTGAAAATCCAGTTGTTGGCAAAGCTGTAAAGCTAAAATAAAGTTTAAGGAACCATGTGTATTAGATTCTGTAGTGGTGGATTCTCAGGCATCTAGGGATAAAAGGTAATGATCTGGCAGACATGAGAACAAAGTCTGCTGTTGAGCTGTCCAGTGAGCCTGTCCCTTTCAGAAGTATCAGTACTGGTATCAAGAAGATCTAGAAGAAATGGCAATGACTCTGAAACATTCAACTACGCGATAAGAAGCATAAAACCTAGAATACAAAACTGAGATTATGCTACAAACCAGAGAGTTAAATTTCCTTTTACTCCCTTTAGAATCAGCTACTGTCCCTTCACTCATAATTATCTTCTAAAAGATGAGAGTGAACCCCTTTGCTTAAATTTAAATGCTCTTCTGTTGGTGCAACTCATTTTAGTAGAATGCTGTTATTTTAATGGACTGTTGAAGTTTATAGTAGTTGAATAGTTTTCAGGTGACACTTGATCATTTAATCGGACGAAACTTCAATTCTAATATTTTTCAATATTTAAAATAAATTGAATTCTATTACTTAGTTTGATATGATTTTAAACTTAATATATTGTAAATGCTTGTACCGGATTTTATACTTGAATTCATCTTGTGAATTACATAAATTCCTTCATCACAGAATTAATCAGCATTCATTAGTATCTCATCTTTGTTGATTTTACATTTTTGTTTTTGTACTTTCTTAATTAATTGTCAACAGTTATTACTTAAGTTCATTTTAGAATTTTTTTCTGTTTAACAGTTAAACCATGTTTGGCATATCGTAACTTTTTAGGTTATGTGCCAAAAATTCAGCAACCAACCAATTAACTAGAGTTCTAGGTGACAGCTAATCGTGACTGTACTAACATTGCCAAAGAATTATTAACTAT
>KK115982.1:1574876-1590269 GCA_000611955.2 Stegodyphus mimosarum
GAAGTTAGAGGTTATAATGGTAAAAGGCAGATCTATGCCTTTTGCCAATTAAAGTCAATTTCCTGACAATGACTGGTCACTAATGTCAATACAATGTGGATTACTGAATACAAATAATATTATCATACATTCTTTAGGGAAAATATTTTTTTTAATATAATTTTTAATTAATTTAATTTAATATAATTTTTTTTTTGCATATAGGTATAACAACTGTGCTGACCATGACAACTATAAGTACGGGTGTAAGATCCTCACTTCCAAGAATTTCATATGTGAAAGCAATTGATATTTACCTTGTCATGTGTTTTGTGTTTGTATTTGCTGCACTTCTTGAATATGCTGCAGTCAATTATACTTATTGGGGGTCTAACAGAGCAAAGAAGAAAGCCAAAAAATTGAAGGAATCTAAAACCCCTGAAGGTTGTACGGTAAGATTAAGAAATTTTCTCTCTACATTATGAATTAGAATTTATATTTTATAAATTTTTCTACTTGATGATTTCATTTAAGACCTCAGATTTGAGTAATCTTATTAGTTCATTGTTTGTGAATGTGTGTCTCTAATTTTGCTCACTTGTTAATGTGAAATATAAATGCAGCTGATGATCTGAAACCTGCAACAATATTAAATGAATATTCAATTTTTATTTTCTTTTATTTATATAATGTTTATTTTCAAGTATAATATTGCTGATTCAAAATTTTGGCCTTGGTCAATTATTGATACGGAGCAGCCAAATCTACCTATGCTGTTATACACTGGTGTGCAAAAATTAAGGACGAAGTCGAAAAATTAGCATATCAGCTGAACGAAGAGGCAGAGTGGACAGAAAGACCAATCAGGAGATTAAGTAAGGTGATGTACGGTAGCACATGCGCAGATATGCAGGTAGATGTAATGGGGGAGTGTCTGAGTAGTTTAAAGCATGTTGTCGGTGTAAGATCAGTATTTCTGGCAAAGAGATTGCACGCCGTATAGCAGTTAAAATCATACCGAGTTGCTGCCTCAGCAAGAAATGGCAAATAATCAATCTGTTAGACGACATCTGGCTGCTTTTACCCGAGGTGGAATCATTGGGAAGCTGGAGGAAGGCCGCAGTGTGACAAGTATGGCTGCAGAGTTCGGAATTGCTCACAGCATCGTTTCACGACTTTGGAGACAATTTCAAACTACAGGAACAGCTATCTGGGGGTTTAGTAGTGGTCGCCCACGAGGAACCACGCCCGCAGATGACCGGTATATTGCCTTACAGGCCAGAAGAAACAGGCGACAGACAGCGGCAGAAATCGCTAGACACACCACACAGGCGACCTGCCCATCAGAGAAGGCGTTCTCTGTGGTGCCGGGAACACCGGAATTGGAGAGACAATGAATGGGGACGAGTACTCTTTACAGATGAGAGCAGATTTAGTCTGAGTTGCGATTCTAGACACATACACATCTGGACAGAGCGGGGGAACATGCAATAACCGCTTCAACATCATCAAAAGGGACTGTTTTAGAGGTCGCGGACTTCTCGTTCGAGCAGACTTAATGCTTGGTAGCTGGACCGACCTTCATATCTCCCAAGGAGGTTCGTCACGTGGGACTGCTATTGTAACGAGGTTCTTCTTCCTTACACGCATCTTTTCACAAGGGCTATGGGTCCTCAGTTCCTCTTCATGGATGACAACTCTCCACCTCATCGCACAGTTACTGTCGAAGAGCTGTTGGAGAGTGAAGATATTGAACACATGGATTGGTCGGCAAGGTCTTTGGATCTGAATCCCGTCAAGCATGTATGGAACTTACTAGGGAGACCCGTGGCAGCACGTAACTTATCGCCAGTAACGATTCCGAAACTGCGATTGGTGCTACAAGAGGAACGAGCAGCAGTGTCTCAGATTAACAACCACATATCCAGCATGCACAAATGATGTGAAACCTGCCTAGCTGTCAGGGGAGATCATATCCCCTATTAAAGACCTGATGTTTCTTGCTGGACACCCATCACAGGGATGTTTCGGCCTTCAGTCGGATTGCGCTCCGTGCTACTTTTTCAATAAAGCTTCTTTTTATCCTTCTGATTTCTCTTTTAGTAAGTGTTGCGTACATTACTCATGTCCTTACGTTTTGGGGATCTTACGGTATTAAATGTGTTTATTTGGAAAGCTTTTGTACAAAGTTATATTGAAAAAACCATCTTGTCCTTAATTTTTGCACACCAGTGTATGTGAATTTGTATATTGGCACGTACTGAAATTTGGCGTAATTGTTGAAAGCGATAATCGCATCAGATGGGTTTATCGCTTTCAAAAACCTTTGTTAAAATTATTCGAAAGTTGGAGAGATGTGACTTTTTTTCCGCTCAAGCGGATTGTAAAAAGTGAAAGGAAAATAGGTTGCCATATATTAAGAAGTTCGCAAAGTGAATTATTCATGCCGCAAACTGGAAAAATTTTCGAATTTCTCCGTAAATTTCACACCATATTTTACAAAGTTTAATATTTAGACATAATTTGAGTCGTAGAATCCAAATATAAACTGACATGTCATTTCAGAAAAAGTCCGATTTTGTGTCAAAATACCTATATTATATTATAACAATGCGACAGGCGACACTCATGCCAACAAAACGGGGTTTCTCAACTGGGTCCTCATATTGCATCATAGATGCTTGGGCGGGGAGTGTGTAGGGATCTCGAGAAAACTCAACTCTCGCAAATTTGAAAGAGTTGGAATTCTTGAACCTAGCGCAACAGAGCTCTTTTGGGCTAGCGGTAAAGAATTCGACTCGCAGTAAATGGACCCACGATCGAGTCCCGCTAATACGATGCAGCACTTCACTGGTGATAATAGATGGCGACACGAGCAAGCAATTACCAAGACTTCAACGAACCACGTGATCGCTACACCACCTTTTGTATTTTGAATATGGTTCAAAATTGTTCTTGCTTTCCTAGTGTAATTCATCAATCAAGATAAAAAGCCATTTTTCCGTTTCCTCAATTATATTGTGTCTGGAACTGGTAAGTTTTGTTGCAGTCATTGTGGTTGTAGTTGCTAATGATAGAATTTTCTTCATTTTTTAGAATTGTGTAGATTGAAGTAGACCAATTTAATGCAGTAGAAATATCATATTGCTCACCTGCATTTCAACATCTGAGCACTAGCATTGTAGTTTCTAATAAAATGCTTTTTATTGCAACTTTTTAATTTTGATTACATGCATTGTAAAATCTAAAAATTTCAGTAACTATCAGAATAAAATAAAATATACCCTTATATATGCGATAACGTTAATGACCAATCATAAATCAACTGTGATGCAGCAAGCATGCATTCATTTTGTAATGTTGTTGTAGCTACTACCTCAAGATCAACGTTGAGACTAACAAGTCATGAGCACTGGGAAACAGAGGCTGGTGCTGAATGGCTAAGTGCCCTCATTGCAACAAACTAACTCGGAAATACTAGTTTCAGGGAATCCCAATACTGCTGTGTACTACTGAAGCAGTGTTAAGTGGAGCACGTTAAGTGAAGTCTTACTGTATGCATAAACAATAATAATAATAATGGAAAGAAAAAAAATTCAAATTAATATACATTTTAGATCTGAAATGTAAATGTTGGTACCTACAAGAAATTTCTGCTGGTTACACTTTGTAATTCAAATGTATTAACAGCTAAATATTTAATTTTCAGACATTTATTTCATATCTTTCTAATATGTTGAATTAACCACTGAATAACTTGAAGCAAGCAAATTACACTAACTATGCAAATTAAAAAAAAAAAAAAAAAAAAAAAAATAAAAAAAAAAAAAAAAACTTTTGGAGTGGCACAAAACCCGAGAATAAATATTGGCAACATACTCTCTTTCTTTTATCCATTCAATTTTTCTTTGAAACGTGTAGAAAAATAGATATGGTTTTATGTTAATGATTTAAATTCCTTTAGTTTCACTCTTGATGTCGTTTTGATTCTGATAAGTTCGTTAGCATTAGGAAAAATTACTAAAAACTATTTTCATCACAAGATTGTATATGCTCATCGGTCAGCCATGTTCCTTTTTTAGCTTTATTAATTTTTACTATGAAAAGAACTGTTCACCTGTAAATGTGCTCTCATGCTGCAGTATTCTAATTTCAAAAATTTGTAACTGAGTATTCTTTTGATACATGATAAAAGTTGAAGGAAATCTATCTTCAGATTTATTATTAAGATTTATATGACATTCAAAATTGCTCCATCTGTTTATTTCCTGGTGCACTATTCATATTCTTTTGTAATAATAATGACAATAATGTAAAAATTGGACTTCAAATCACTAAAATCTTTGAATCATTTTGCATTTGAAATGATAGGCAGGACATAAGATGCAAGAAATGTAAGAAATTTTTTAATTCCAGTTGTGATTCTCCTAATATCAGTTTAACTTTAAAAGCTTTAAAACGAGCATATATGTGAAAGCTAAGTTTATTATTTCCTGGCATTGTAAATTGCTTTTAACGTATATTATCATAAGCAGTTTACAATTTTAGCTTTAACAAGCTTTTAACTTATTTTTTATCATAAATCACTAGAAAATTACTACCGTGTTGGGAGACAAATTACTATTTTAAAATTATTGTTGTATTATAGGACAGAGGTTTCAGCAGACTTAGTAATGAAAAATAATGTAAAAATCGGAGAAATCATTAAACTGTTTGAATAATTTTACGAATTTTTGTAATAATTTTATGTTTACTGCATATTCATAAGATTATTCATTTGAAATAATAGGGCAGGACATAAGATGCAAGAAAAATGTGAAATTGTGTAATTCCAGTTGGGATTTTTCCTAATATTGGGTTAACTTGAAAGCTTTAAAACAAGCGTTCGTGTGAAAGTTAAGTTTATTATTTCCTGGCGTTGTAAATTACTTTCAACTGACATCATAAATCACTAGGAATTTTGTTAATACATTACACTACTACCATATTGGCGCACAAACAAATATTTTAAAATTATTGTAGTAGGGGCGGACTTGTTCAGCAGACCTTAATCAAACAGTTTTCAAAGCATTTACCGTCGTTAAATGATTTTGGTAATTTGCCACAATGTGTGCAGGAGCAAAACATGTGAAATTTCGTTTTACTGGTTTAATTTGCTCCAGTGAAAATTTATCTTTATAAGCCAAATTTTAGAAACTTTAACTAGGCACACAAATTCTAATTGTTCTCCCTTATTACTAAATATCATGACATTCACCTTTCTTATATTAATAAAGATCTAAACAGAACATATGATACTGTACTTGGGCATTCATTTAGATCCAAAATTCTCTTGGAAAAAGCAAATGAATGCAGTCATTGATCAAGGACATTTGAGATCTAAACTACTGAAACATCTGACTGGTATTACTAGAGGCTTGAACCAAGAGGTTTTGTGTACAACGTAGAAAATTTATGTTCATCCTATTGTTGAATATGTTAACGAGGTTTCTATTACTACCTGAGATTCTGTTAGAAACAAGCTTGTATTTTCCTAAACAACATGTTGCAATTGATCACTGGTTGTGCAAAATTGACTCCTATTTTTGTATTGGAATTACAGACAGATTTAGAGCCTGTAAATGAAAGATCCCAACAGAGTGCTATGAACCTTGTTGAAAAAATCTTAAGAAGAAAAAGAAGATTTTAAATTGCTATAGACCAGCAAGTGAAAAGCTAAAGACTCATGGATCCATCCTTTTGACTGTATATGACTGTATACTTAACAATATTCCTACACCCAATTGTGAGGTTTCCTAACAGGAGTGGAATCCTGTTTTAAATTTAGATAAGCTGGAAAAACATCTAGATCTTGTTTGTAATGTGAATTTCATTCGGAATGAGTTAAAAAATGCTGCTGTGGCTACTATACATTACAGATACCCTCTAGACAAATAGTTCCATGTTTATGCAGATGGTTCAACCGGTGGTGGAGCCTGTTCAAGTAATTTTAGTATTAGCTGTCCGGTTGGGAAGTACTGTGACAATTTTAATGGAGAGATAGCAGCTATAACATATGCAACTGATAAATTAAAAAATTGCCCAGATCCAAAATATTGTTTTTTACATTGATTCACAAGCTGCTATTCTGTCACATACTAATTCTAACTATAATGAAAATGCCCAGGTTCATTCTTCTAAAATGAAACTTTTTGAGCTAAGGGAAAGCAGAAAACATTGCCCTTCAGTCGATTCCGAGCCATTGTGATATTTTTGGAAATGAGCAGGCAGACAGACCTGCCAAAGCCAGTTCCCTTATGTCCCAACCTGACATTTCCTTGCCTTTGTATAATATTAAAAGAAATATATATAATAAAATGAAAAATAACGGTATCCTTATATGTTGATGCAGCAGTAGGTAAGTAATGGAATATCCTGCTTAAAAAAAATTCCCCAGTTCCTTACCCCAGACTGTTATAGTAGCTTGCTTTTGCTTGGCATCTGGCCATGCTTATTTACAACATTTGCATCATACTGGAGTAAAGGGCTGAACTTGTTGCCATCTGCGTCATCAGGATGATATGGATAGTGGCCACCTCAAGAAATTTCCTATTATTTTAATGTTTATCATCGACAACTCTACCGAGGCTAATTTTTGCCCTTGCTTTTTTATACTCTCATCATTTTATCTGGATGCTCATCACTTACGGCAGATATACCGAAGATGGACATAGGATTAAAAAAAAAAGAAACTAACTTATTGTTCATCAGTTTGCTTTTCAGTATTTCAAATTTGGCATACTTAATGCCATTAACTTTCTGCTATGCTGAATAGTGTATAAATGGCTCTTCTTTTGATCTTAGTGAGTCGTCCTGTTTTCCACTTACTCTGAATATTGTAAATTTTTCTTTACTTTTTGTAAACATGAATGTTAACTATTGTTGAATATTTTGAGCTCCTAAACTACTCATTGATACAGAGTAGGTTTGCTCTTATGACATTGAAAAGTATTAAGATAGATATGCTTTATTAAATTGTTCTTTGAAATCAAACTAGAAAACATACTACTCATACTTTTTGCTTTGCACATGACTGTGTTTCTTATTTGTAAAATAGTAGATTTTGTTTCAAGAAAGCATTTGTTAAGTTCTTGAATATTCTCACAGGTAGATGAAATTGCTGTTGTGTAAGATGAAAGTATTTGCGAATTCAAATAAATGTTGTTATTTTATATTTTGACTCGCATAGATCTAGTACCAACATAAATGAAGAATTGATTTTATTATTTAAAGCTCAAAATCAATGAAATATTCAATATTATTAGCTAGTTTTAATGCTATAATTTTCCTTAATTATATGCACTGTTTCAAAATGATAACAGGTTCTTTTCTTTGTCATTTAGCAACATTTTCTTTTCTTGCTATCATGATGTGTTAGCAAAAATATTATTGAGTGAAATGTTAAGGTAGTGCAGTAAAGGATTAGGTGACTGCGTTTGATATTATTTTTGCAATAATTGGGAATTAATATCTAGAAAGTTATGTTCTTTCATTTCATATTAATTAAAAAAAGGTTTCAATTAATAACAGAAAGTTGAAAGTTATAAGAACAATGATGAGGAAAAATTTAAAGGAACAACTGTAAGAAGGTGCTTTATAGTAAATCTAAGTCTAGTGAAAAGTGGTCGGTAGCTCAAGGTCAACATTATCACTCATTCCAATGAACCCCACTGAAGTGAAGAAGTATGCGAATTTTGGTTCCTATTCTTTTGACACACATGGAAAGAAATGCAAGGATGGACTGAAAATTATAATTTCAAGGGCTTTACGAGTAGCTGGATAAAATCTTCACCTCTGGAAGATGGAACGTTTTGTTGAAAAGGTGTTTAATGGATTTTTAGAAAAAGCACACAAATTGATTTTGAAATGGAGGAATGAAACAGAGCAGAATACATACATTACATTGGTCTAAAGATTTAAAAGTGCAAAAAGCATCTTGTCAGGGGACAGGAAACAGTTTAAAGATACTGGGGAGTATGCAGAACACCAAATCTGGATGAAAAACTTCCCCCAACAGTCTCAGGACTGTTATTTGCAACGACTGCTAAGAAATAGATAACCTGATGTCAATCAGGGTCAAAAACTTCCCCCAACAGTCTCAGGACTGTTATTTGCAACGACTGGTAAAAGAAATAGATAACCTGATGTCAGCCGAAATTGCAAGGAAGTTCACTGCTGTTACAGTAACTACTTGAGTATCCAGGTATACCATGAGTGAAAAACTGTACAAAGGAGTGTTGTATGAAAAGAAACTCATGATTTATGTCTTTCTAAATTGGGCTGTGGAATGCATACTATTGCTTTGTTGGGTGCAAGATCATCATGACTGGACCATAGACTCGAGCCAAATTAACTTCACTGATGACTTATTTCTGTTTAAAGACTGATTCCAGGCATGTTTCAATCTGTAAGCAAAACAGATGCAATAAGCTTAAAGATACTGGAATTAATGCATGGGCGGGCATCATTTTATATAGCCCACTGACATACCCATTTTTTTTTACCAGTGCAACTGCAAATGCTGAAATGTTTTTGATCCTTAAGTCAAGTTGTTTAGGGGTTCAGTTGGTGATAACTGTCTCGTAATAAATGATAGTGCTTGTATATATATCATTCAGCACTATTGACCATCATCTTGAGGGTGAAGTAATCCAGGGTATATATTCCATGATAATGGTAGTGAGATGTATTAGAATGCTGACTTACATCACTGTAGTTTTATCACCTAGCACTATTCACTGTGAATGCACCTTATTACCACAGGAATTCCTGGATAATCTAATATGCAATATAGAAAATTGCTGCAAAGCTTGCATTTCGGTCATGGTTGGCCACAGACATTATTATTATTTCGTTTTCTGTGTTGTAACACCAATTTTTCTCTATCCGAATTTATATCTAAGTGGTTGTAATACCAATTTTTTTCTATCCCAGTTTATGTTACATTTTTATTTAAATTTATTTTTGGCAGAAACAGTTTTGCATTTTGAACTTATGTCATGCATGGCAAAATGAAGATCTTGTGCAATTCATGTTCTTGGATGTAAAAGCGTTCAAATAATTTGCATGAGTTTTTATGGTTATCCTTTAATTTTTTACGCTAGTGTATGTAACACTATTTTTTCCCTTTAAACTGCACTTTACTTTTGGCAACATGATTTATGGTTTATGTTTTATGCTATGTGGCTTAGTAAAGATGATGTTGAAAATGTGTATCTGGACATATTTTAAATCTGTTTTTGGTGCTACAAATGATAGTGTTGTTTGTTTCAAAGTTCTTTTGAAATGGAAGTTAACTGTGTGGTTCTCATCCCTTCTTTGATATATCAAGAGAACTCCTGTGTAGGTAATATAATACTTGAAATTCAAAGGCAATTTCTTCATGCAATAGACTTGTTTATTACTGATTTTTAATAATGGTGGCAAGTTTTTACCAAAAGGTTTTCTTCTTGTTCTTATATGTTTTGCTAGAATCAGTCATTTATTAGTATGTTTTTTTTTCATTTATAATGTTGTTTAGCTAAGAGATTTTGTAATAGTACATACAGTCTAGTTCGTATCCCACCAGTGACTGTGTGGATAAAACCACTGGATACCACTGGACACTGGTATCATGGTTGGATGGTTGTGGCTGCTCTCAATGATAACGAGCTTTGGCACAAAATATTCCTTATGGCTTGATTTGTTTCTTAAATTGAAATTATGGGTCTACAACCAACTGTTCAAACCATATCTTATCAGCTCTCTTTTTTAAATTCTCTGCATAATGTAATGAATTTAAGGGTAATTATGGCATTAAAACTAGCTTACAATATTGAATATTTCATTGATTTTGAGCTATGAATAATTAAATCTTCCACACTTATGTTAGTACTGGTTTCATGTAACAAAATAAAATTATATATTTGTATTGGCATAACAACTAATGTGTCATAGTAAATCATATCTAAAGAGGACAAAACAACGCCATTTGCTTTAGAAGTTATTCTGCAATACTCAACAATGCTTTATTTTTTTAATCTTGTGCTTTATATGGGATAATGCTAAAAATATTCATCCTGTCATTGCTACTACGGTTATTTTGATTTGCCAGTGTTTTAGAAGTCTCAGTTTCAATGGAAGACTGCTATTTTGCCTATATATATATATATATATATATATTTAATATTTTACATATTCTCTTGTCATTTTCTAGAATGAAGAAATAATTGAGCTGCAGGATGTTCGAGTGTCTCCAATACCTTATCTCCGGCGTAGAAACCAAACTTCAGCATATTCATCAGACACTTATTTTCCACCCTCCTTTCGGAGAACACGCTCTCACTACTCCCAAGGTTTCAATCGAAAATCTTTAGAGCGTAATTCTGAGAGGCACAAGCGGCCTTATGTATTGAGCAGCTTAAAGAGAGGAGCCAGTGCTTTAAGGGCTTCTATGCCAAAAATTAAAGACATTAATAAGATAGATAAATTAGCTCGCATCGTATTCCCTGTATCATTCCTACTCTTTAATTCAATATACTGGTGTTTTTATGTATTTTAATGCCCATGCTGAAGGTTTTCACTCAGAAGTGCAATTAATTTATTTGCTTTTTTATGTCTGAAAGACTCATTTCATATTTTCATTTTACTTCGATTACATCTGGTCAAAGACAAAGTAAAGCAGTTGCATATCTGTGTAGAAAATAAAAGATCTTTCACTTATTTTCCAACAGTGTAATGAAGCAATTCATTTCAAACCATGTAGTGTATTAAAATAAATTTTGATAGTTTTCAGTTTATACGATTGTGCATTGTAAAAAAGAAATAAAGATTCAAATACTTAAGCTTTTCAAATTGGGATAATTTTCATTATATTTTTCTGTACTTGAATCTGAGAATGCTAAGAGAGGTATCAACAATTTCTTTGATTAAAAGTATACTTAAGAAAAGGTGAAGAGTTTCATAGTAGAAAGAGACAAATATTTATTTCATATATTTTATCATGTAGTTAGCAAATATGTAAAGGGAAAAAAATGTAAGGCTTAAGGATAATAACTGCTATTTTATATTGCTGAAATATTTGACTATTCCGTTCTAAAATAGTACTGTCTGTGTTAAATAGAACCAAGCTTAAGAATTTATTTCTTGTGTTTATTTTGAATAATTTTATGTATAGTATGTGGGATATATTTTTATGCAAATCACCTGCAACTTATAAAAGGTGAAATATCATCCAAAGAAAGTCTTTTATTGTCATACAGGTAATTTTTAAATGTCTCTATTTATTATACTGTATCATAGATAAAGTTGTTGAAACTCAATTCAGGACAGAGGATTCTGGATTTGATCAGCACGGAGAAATGTTTTTAATTTTTGGAATGACATATAGTTCTGCACTTACTTAAAGTGGAGTATGCATATCATAGACATCGCATGTTCAACTTTGTGTACTACTTTTATACATTCCCACTCTGGGTATAGGTTAAAGGTGACTTGCAATGTCCTTTCAGTTGCCCAAATAGTTGGATTTTTTTAAAATGATGTTTGGGATTACTTATAACATGATTCCAAACATCATTACACAGTGATGAGCAATATCTTTTATTAGTCATAAATTTTACCATAGAAATGATATCAAGCATCATTACACAATAACAAACGCTTGTGATTTTAAAAATATGGAATTCGCTAGTAAGCTTTCAGCAAAAATTTTTTATAAATAACTATATCAAACATCATTACACAATAATGAGCATTTTCTTATTTAAAAGTAAGGCATTCATTTTAATGAACTAAGCTTTCAGCATGTAATTTATATAAATAACTGTCACATCAGAAAATTTCCAGTGGTTTAAGAAACTAAATATTTTTATACTTTTGTTGTTTAGTGTTACAGAATCTAATTAATTAATATAAAAAAATATTCTGCCTTGTAAAAATTTGTAAATGACTTTTCAAGTTATCACTTCAGCTAGTAACAATTCATTTTGATTATTAACTTTGAATTCATTAATTTTATGAGTTTTGTGTTTTTTTTTAAATCTGAATAAATATATATTGATCAAGATCTTCTTGTTAATACTTACTGGTATTTCACATAACAGCAGCTTTATGACGTGGAAAGTGTATGCTAAATCTTAAATTATGTTTTCAAGCTTTCAGCACAATATATATACATAAGTGAAAATTAAACATTACAGCATTTATTAATCTAGCACACTTTGGCACAGGTTGGGAAAATTTCTCCAAGATGTAAAGTGTGATGTAACATGTGCAATACAGTTTAGCTTCCCTACAACATAAATGGAAAATTGCCATTATCCTAAAAAAGGAGGTTGTGCCATTCATTTAATGCTTATTTTAGAGTGAACTGAGTTATCTTGATGTACAAAACTGAAGAATTTTCACTAGTACTGTTTTCAGTATGGAATGTGGTCCTTGCAAATAAATGGCCTATTTAATTTAAATCACTTGCTTAACCAGTGTTTCAAAAATAGACTAACAACTTCGGCAGTATGAAATTCGAAATGTATGTACAGTTATTTTATAAATGAATATATTTTTACATAAAAAGTATTCTAAAAGATGAGTATTTTGCAATGGCAAGCTTCGTTAGTAATTTGTAGTTTAATTTATTGAATTACTTTATATGTGCAATTATTTCATTTGATTTCAGACAGGCCACAATATGCTAAAGTAACAAAATGGCAAATAATTCCATTTTGACAAATTACTGCCATGGCCATGTTAATTTTAGAGTAGGTAATGGCCATCTAGGTAATACAAAAGAGAAATGCAAAAGTGGCTTAAAAAGTAATTCTAATTTTATTTTTCTCTCAGGTTTATTTTATTTAGTTTTTCATTAACATCTTTTCATATAATCTCATTGCTTCCCAGTAGCTGCGATTCAGTTTCTTGAAAGATTTGCTGTTTCGTTACTGCTTTCCCCCCTTCCATTATTAGGTAGCTTGGGTAACTTCTGGAAGAAGCTCTTTCAGAGAGGGAAAACACTGTTCATGATGGTATCTTTCCTATTGCCAAAGAATGTGAAGTCTAGTGAACATATATATAGATTTTAGGGCAGTGATAGATATATGGTGGATGAGATTCATATTACTTCATCAGTAGATCTATTATAACCTTCTTTTGTATGCATGCATATTAGCATTCAAAATTAATTGCAGGTCCTTAAGGAAGTCAGGCCGTATTTATGTATTTTGCTACACAATTTTCTTGACTCCTCATAGAAATTTGCTACTGTCGTATATTCCGTCCATATGGAACTCTATGATGATTCTTTGATAATCCCAAGCAGAGATAATCATTTATTTCTTTTATTAGTCCATGTCAAAATGTTTGGGATTGCGGAAAGGATGGATTTCTCTTCTGGATTGACAGTGATTTCAACTTTGAACTAAAGTCTGTAATCTTATTTTCATCAATAACACTGACTAAAGATAGAGAAATTTTTCATGTTAATCGAATCTTTGTTTCAGTAAAGTTTCATCCAACATCAGGCCTGAATGGTTCTTTTGTGAAAGCACAGTGTACCGATGTTGATGAAATTGTTGTAGCTTGTGATATTTCCTCACGTGTTGCTCAGTTCTCTTTCTTGCTTGTTGCTGAACAGTTTTCATCTTTCTTTTTCCTCAATGCCAGTGTAACGCTTCTTTCGTCTGTTGATGGGCTTTCGGTCATCTCATACCCCTTATATGTCTTTCACAAAAGTGAGTAATCTCTATTACGATCAACTGCCTGATCATTACAAACTTCATATGCTACACTATGAAATTTTGAAGAGCGACTTTGATTTCTTTCTGTCACTGTACTCTAGATATCTACGGACTCCATTTCAAAATGCTGTCCACTAGAAAACTCAGTTGGACATTAGCTTTTGCCCCAGATATTCAATGGCAGTTGATACAGGTACGGGTTGAAACAAGTATGCCACCTATGCATCCAGGTAAGCATCGCCAGTCCTTGTTAACTACAAAGCTTCTGCCTCAAATGGAATTTTGAGGGAGAAGGTGTTCTTCGAGGCTCTCCCAACCCTGTTTCCCCCACCAACATCCCAAAAGGATTTTGACTTGCCTGCTGGAATGACACTATACGCTTGCAGACGTTCATTCTGTTTCCGGGATTCGAACCTGGGCTCTTCTGTACAACAATCAACATCATTAACCACTAACAAGTCTGGTGTATATGGCCTGCTCTGCTGTTAAGGATTACCATTTGTTAATATTGGACTTTGTATTCTTAGAATTCATATGATTTGTGGTGGCATTATTAATCTGGAATCCAGCTGGTCCAACATAAAATAAACTTATAATGAAAAGTCGCGCATAATGTATGAGTGCTATGTAAGAGAAAATAAAATAAAAGTGCAAAAAAATGTAAACACCATGTCTACAACAGTCCTTACTCGGCCTTTATTTTCACAACCGTTGCTCAGATACAATTACAAAAAGGTTTTAAATGATGTAAAGATTTTTTTTGACATTTTTAAAGTCTGTTTTGTAGAAATTACAAAATCTAACTTTATATATGTTCCTATTCTTATATTAGAAAAATTGTATATTCATTATATATGCATATATATATATATATATATATGTGTGTGTGTGTGATATTTTAGAGTTCGAAGAAGAAAGAAATGGAAAATTTAGATTTCTTTCTTTGAATCTTCTTCATTTGAAACATTTTTGTAATTGAACATATATGTCTACGAGCAAAGGTTGAGAAAATAAAGACCATGTAAGAACTGTTATGGATACAGTTTATATTATGTACAAACAGAATAATTCCTCACTCTTCAACTAATTTTCAGCATCTGTAAATTGCCCTCAACCAGAACTCATGTGCATTGTTTGTTTAAATAGCTGAATCGTTAATTGCCAGATTTTACTAAACATCCTTCTTGTGTAGTTTACATTTAAGAGGTTCTTGAAATTATTAATTGATATTGGAGCAGGGGAATAGTTTCTTCATATACTTTAAAGTTTGAGAGGAATCTAGAATAAGAATAGTAACATTGGCATACAACGGGCAAGTACAGTATTTCATGATACATCCGAAAATGTCCATAATAACTTGATTGAGATGTATATTTGATATACATCTTTTGTAAAAATTATGCCTGAGTATTTGTGTGAATCATTATGTGATTAGTCATCTACTCTGCCATTCAGTTTCGTTTGGTAGTTTGTGAGTATTCTTGATTTCAACAGCAGAAATTTTCTCTGTTTTTACTAGAGCCTCAGTGAGTGCCTTAAGGGCCTGACACATGTAGAGTCCAAATGGCGAAGTTCTCCACATGAAAAGGATACTCTGATATTGATCGAAACGGCATAAGGACCTGGGTACTTGGATGTTCGAAATTTTTGTACCAATTAACTT
>KK115982.1:1597510-1639245 GCA_000611955.2 Stegodyphus mimosarum
AGGATGTTATATGGAGAAAAAAGGCCAATAATAAATAGAAAAACATTTATTAGATGTAAAGCAGGATTACAGTATAAAACAGTTCAATGTCAGAAAGGAGAAGACGAGAGAGGTTTACAGGAATTGTTCGAAGTTGCGACCGCGGAGGTTATTGAGCAACCGACATCGACGGACGAAGGATTGCCGAACACGTTCAGACATACCCTATGTGCTGGCGATGTCTACAGAAGCGACGATTATCCGTTCTGCCAGATCTTGCAGTGTATCCACGGGCATCTAATAAACAACCGATTTCAGGCTGCCCCAGAAGAAGAAGTTCAAGGGATTGAAGTCCGGGGAGTGTGGAAGCCAAGCAACTGGTTCACCACGTACAATTCACTTGTCGGGATGTGTAGCATTGCACTGCAATCGCAAATCTGCTGATGCACCGTCATGCATGAATCACTTATTTTGGCGCACAGTGGCCGGTATTCCTTGTATCAAATCCGAGAGGACGTGCTTTAGGAAAACAAGGTAATTTTCTCCATTGAGACGTTCAGGCAGAAGGTGCGATGCCAACAGATGATCTCCGAGAATCCCTGTTAGATGTTAATACCGAACTTATGTTGCACTTACGAAGAAACTGTGCTGTGGGGATTTTCGGGCAGCCACATATGCACATTGTGCATGTTGGCCGCGCCTATCCTCATAAAGTAGGCTTCATCTGAGAATAAAACAGCGGCGGGTGGCATCAAGCATCCAGCCTACGAACTCTACCCGGAGGAAGTAGTCGCATTGCTTAGGAGTTGGACCTTCTGCACGTGGTAGAGGTGTTTGTTTTTTGCATGAAGTACCTTCCACACCATTTTATGACGAATACCCAGTTTAGCTGCAACCGATCGTGTATTAGTCGAGTGGGAAACGGTAAATCGTTATAATACTAGGCTTTCTATTTCTGGTGTACGCACACTGTATTCTTGCCCTGCATTAGGCATCATTATTTGGAAGCATCCCGTCTTCCGCAGCCTTCTATCGATGTTCGTGAAGGTGGTATGGTGCGGACAACGCCTCCTCAGATATTGCTTTTGGTACATCCTGTGTGCTAGGCATCCAATGCTACCTGCCCTGAATAAAGCAAATGCGTATTCGCATATTCCTCGTTCATGCAACCTGACATGTTTTTCAAGTTTAATACCCGCGAAATCTGCAGTGCCTACTAATGAACACTTACTCTCTGCTTTTCTTTTCCTCTTACACATAGGGAATTTCCATACGAGAAGTTTTTTTCTTCTCAACCGCTGCTCTTATTTCCCCATATGCATTGGAAATCTGTATATGAAAAGTTTCTAATTCTCGATCACACTGCTCCTAATCCTCGCATTTGTTTAGCCACTCTTCTTGAAGCTCACTGCCCTCTCGACGTCTATTTTTGCGATTTTCATGCATTAAATGTGATTTGCGACTCCATGCTCTATGCTAATTTTGAATTCTCTTGATGCTTACTGTCAGCCCTGTCGATCGATCACCCTGTATACATAATTTAATTAATACCTGTAATTCGTTAATTGCTTAGTCAGTCTCTCTAATTTTGGAATTGTTGTTGGAAAGTATTTCAGCTTTGTAAAAATTTACCATTCCCTTTCTTCTGCTTGTAAATGTATGCTTCCTTTATACCAATGTTCTCAGACTTAAGCGTTACAGCACATGCATATCGTTGCGATTTATTGTATCGGAGGGAGGGAGGGGAGAGAAATAAGAGAAAATGCTGAAATAATAAATTTGCATATGAAATTATAAACAATTAATGATAAATTAATAATATAAAATTTACAATTTTAGTTGAATATAGATAATATGACCAGATAAAGAACCATTGCTTTAGACCAGGGTTTCTGAAACCTTTTGGTGTGGGGACCCCATAATATTTATGAAAATTTTGTGGGACCCCATGCCTTACGCAAATCCAACACGCGCGTGAATGAAACTATCAGTTTCTTTACTTGTACTGCAATATACTATTGCATTTTAGGTCATTAACATTAATTTTTTTAACTAAATGAACGTTTCTATGTTTTTAACTAAATGAACGTCGAAATGTTTTCGCTTTTTCTTTGTCAGTATTGTCTTATTTTTATCCATTTTCAGATAAATTATATAAAAATATTTGATAATTGTGAAATTATTAGAATAAGTTAAAGATATCTCAAAGTTGCTAAAATGTTTGGTGACCCCCTACAGCTGGTCCCGCGACCCCAATTGGGGTCACGACCTACAGTTTAAGAAACTCTGCTTTAAACTCCATCTACTTTATTTAGCCTGAAATACTCTTATTTGAATGGACGAGTTATTACACTCTTCAGAATACTTGTTGTTCATTTCATACTATTTGATAAATGCTAATGTAATAAACTGCTGCTGGTTATTCATCAAACTTTGATGTAATCATTATATTCTCGTTGTTCAGTGTTGTTTCATTTGTAACCTTTGTAAGGGCTAAATAATAACCACGAACTAAAACTCTAATTCTCACCCCTAAATGTCACGTTAAAGCTATGTTGCGAGTTATCGCTGAATAAGAAAAACATACAGACAAATAAATAACTTTAACATAACTTTATTCTACCTCACCACTTGTTAGGTACAATCTAAAACGTTACAAAACAAAATTACAAGCTAGACAAATTAAAAGCTGCATCAAGTCTCATCACCAAGGGGAACGTGTGGAAATCCTAATTCTCTCGATTAGCAAGCAGCTTTGGTTAATAAGCAAGCGTGATGGGCGTTCTTGACAGCCAAATGGTCATTTAGTAAACTCATACGCAATGAATTTTTTCCCCATATTTATACTAAACCGCAAACTCAAGTCACCTAATGCATTCATACAGTAAAGAATTCTTTCCGTAAATTTCTACTAAAGCGTAAAATCAAATCTGTATAATTCTCTGGAATGAGCGAATAAATGACGAAATGAGGCATAAGCGAAAGTTGTAAATTAAAACCTAACTGTTTACTTGAACTTGATTAAATTGCCACACGTTTCACTAAATGGAAGATATTTTCACTGCTGCATATTCTGAGGTGAAAGAGTGATATATTTTTCAGAAGATGTTATATTTTTATAAATTTTTTAAAACTTTTGTCTTTTTTGCGCATAAGAAAGAAAGGCACTGCCAAAGAATTATTGATTACAATTGCGTAAAGTGAAGTATGTTTTAACCATTCAGAAATTTTTTAGTGAACTATCTTATATCGCATTTTCATACCATTTACAATATGAACCAAATCCATAAATAATTAAAAAAATATGAAAATTAGAGACCAAGGAGAGAGATTTGTACGGAAGTAAATCACAACGAGGGGATTACTCCTTTTTTAGGAGAGGAGGAATATATTTAATTCAGATTTCTACACATAGAGGGCACTGTACTCAGTCTACATTAACGATCGCAGTCGGCGAATGAAAGCGATTTTGAATACTTCTGCCGGTAAATACAATGAATAATTTTCTTGGCGGAATGTAATGCATTTCTTGCACTGAGTAAATCTTTGTCAATGTTGGCCAGTGATAGTTACTGTCCGTATGGCATAGTTGCCTGTTTCAGTGAACAGTAGAAATAAAAGCTCGCCTGCTTGGGATTCATTTTTCCCAAAATCGCGTTCCGTTATACAATTTCATTCATTTATTTATTTTTATAAATTTATGAAATCTTAGCAAGCATTTGGTCTATACGCAATTTATTCCGGGAGCAGTAACTATAAAATAAGTGAAATGGAAGTAGAGGAATATTTAGTAAATGCATCTTGGCACTTACTTTTGAATAAACAGGTTAAAAAAAAGCAATGTTTGTCTTTATGTGTTTTTCAAATTCTGATAAATTTCTTTTAATATAGAATACTGAAAAAGGTAGGTTACGTACGTATGTAGTTTGAGTTATCATTCTTTAACATCCTAATATCGACTTTATTTAAGCCGTTTATATATTTGCAGTTAACCCTCCAAACATAGAATCCGTGCTAACCCTTTTATCCTGAATATACGCGGGGAACGTTCTTACCTCGTAGGCAGAAACTGGAGTTTTTACTACAATGAGTTTCTCAGGGAAAAAAAGTTCACTTTTTTTTTTAATTTTATAAATTTTGTACCCTCGGTCAGAGGGTTAAAAAATAAAGCATCTGTTCCTGTTTTATTTTTACTACATGAGCATGCAATAAATTCTGACTTGAAATTTTATATTTCACTGCAGTGATTTAATACACCATTTTACATAAGATACTTACGTTCTGAATATTATTTGAAATTTATCAGAATTCTCTTTTTGACGAAGTATCTTTCCTCCTTAAAAACATAATTACAATAGTAGTAGCATTCTGTATCTGCCAAGCCAGTTTTTAAATGAATGAGGATACATAAATTTCAGCAGATAATTCTTATTAAAAATTTCTGTAAGCTTTTGTACTGAGATAAAAACATGAAGCATAGCGTTTCAAACGTTCAGATACTTTTCCAGCGTGCAAACTCTAAAAATGATAATTTGGGGAGTGATGGAAGAAGGAAGTTTGAAATTTATATCTCATAACGTTCCATAAGAAAATTTCAAAGATTTGGAGAGTAAATTAATAAATTGTCCGAGAGTTTTATTATGGAGTACATTAACAATGCAACTGATCTACATTTTCCTTTGCTAATATTTGGTTTGGTTTATTTTAATATGGAAAAGCATTCGAGGATTATTTGTCATGCCTTCGGGGAGGACTTTCTAAGGAAAAATGTCTCGTATAAAGTTACACATAGGGAAAAGTACGAAAGCGCCTTGCAACCCCCCCGTTAGCCGAGGTTCGAACCCCGGACCGAACTACAAGTGCTCATCGACTTTATGGCTTGGTCACTGGTGAGCATTGTTTAGCTCATAACCTGCATTCTTTCTTCTGAGAAAGTTTTCACTTGATTTTGAAAAGCTTTTGCTCGAGTTTCCTTCCATTCTTGCTCAAGAGAATTAATATCTATCATTGATATTCTGACATACGACATTCTCGTATTTTGTTTGATGGAATTTATATTAACTTCTGAATTCCAGTTATGCTCTTTTGCATTCCTCTTATTAAGCCAGTTCTTCACAGGCCTTGTTTTATGAAAAGGAATATTATTATGTTTCTAAGGAAAGCAATCATCAATTTATCATCATTAATTTAGAAAGGTAGAAATGTGAAAAATATATGTATGATCATAACGATGTTTATTCACAGAAAATGAGCCCTGCCCAGAGTGGGAAGAGCCACTTCGCGGACAAGTAGTGCTAGTCCACCAGCCGTTATGCCTGTTCAGATAAGCGTAACAGCTAGAGCAATATATTGGAACAAATAGCAGTAGTTTACTAAATCTAGATTTCTCCTTCGGATTGTCAAATGGAAAAATGTGATTCGTCATGATTCATAATCTGCTTCCTCTCCTCCATCTTATATTTTGTAATTTTATGGTTGCTTGGTCATTTAGACCTTTCTTTATTCGACTAAAAATACTGACTTCGATCTGCTTTGTATATACTTCAAGCCTCCCACTCCCTGCCCAGTAACGCGATGGATAAATAATTTATTGTTAGGCTGTGCATAAGTACACTCATGTCCATAAATTAAGGATAATTCGGAGTCACCTGGAAATCGAACTCTAAAATAAATATATCACCTGTAAAATCACTACACACATCTTCAAGAATAATATGCAAATTTCAGGAGGTAACCAGATGACACCGATGGTACGTCACAATGACAAGAGTGTAAGAGAGTGATATATAAGGAATACAGGCAAAGAAGTAAAATTGTTCTCTTTATAAACAGGCTCTTTATAAACATTTCAGAGCAATAACCGAATAGTTATGACACAAAGGACGCATTTGGATGATTTTTTACGTGGTAGAATTATCGGCCGTCGGGAATGTGGGCGTACCCAATTGGAAGTATCAGACGAACTTGGAATTGCATAGAGTGTCATCTCCAGGCTTTGGCAACAATTCCAAGATGATGGTAATGTGAGTAGACGTTACAGCACAGGTCGCCCCAGAGTTACAACGTCGAATGAGGACCGGTATTTGGCAGTTACTGCCAAAAGAAACAGGCGGAGCACAGCCTCAGACCTGTCTCGTCAGCTCTCTTCAGCCATTGGTACGACAATTTCCATGTAGACCGTGTACAGACGCTTAGGGCAGATTGATCTATGTGCTCGTAAACCTGTCAGATGCGTTCCACTTACTGCAACTCACTGTCGGTTGCGGTTAGCCTGGAGTAGAGAGCATGCATTGTGGACACCGCAACAGTGGGCTTGAGTGATGTTTTCCGACGAGTCCAGGTTTAGCTTGCAGTCTGATTCTTGCCGGACTTTCATATGGAGAGCTCCAGGTACCCGTTACCACCAAGAAAACATCATTGAACGACACCGTAACGGTGGTGCAAGAGTGCTCGTTTGGGGTGGAATTATTCTTTGTTCCAGAATTGACATGCATGTTCAAATTGGAACCATGACAAGACAAATCTATCGGGACGTCATTCTGGAACAATATGTACGTTTGTTTCGGGGTGCCATGGGCGCACAATTTGTGTTTATACATGACAACGTCCGTCCTCACCGTGCAAACATCGTAAGCGAATGCCTTCAATCGGAGGATATCACCCGTATGGACTGGCCAGCATTCTCCTCGGACTTGTATCCGGTAGAACACGTGTGGGACATGCTTGGCCTTTGAGTTGCAGTCCGTCAACCTCCTCCTACATGTCCACCGGAACTTCGGAGAGCATTGATTTTTGAGTGGTGTAATATCTCCGAAAATCAGATCGATAATTTGATACTCAGCATGCCTAGGCTTTGTACGGACTGTATTGCATCGTCTGGGACCCATACAATAAATTTTTTTAATAATATCAAACATATAGCATCTTTTTTTGCTCTTTACCTTTTGTTTAATAAATAAGCTTTACAAATAAGTCAAATTTGTTTTGCTTCTAACTCTTCCATTGCCTGATTTTGCATTATCCTTTATTTTATGGACATGAGTGTAATTATTCTCAAGCAGGGTATGTAATATTTATCATTAAAACTATTTTTATTAATTCACAATAGTGAAGAAAGTGTTTATTGAAACTGTTAATAAGATATATTATTAATCACTTAATTCACAAAGTGATGCAAGTATTTATTTATTGAAGCTATCAATAAGATATATTATCAGTCACGTGAGTAAGATGCTTTAGAAATTACTTTAATTGCAGATATTAAAATTAAGGATATAAATCAGAATTAAGAAGGACGTATTATTTATTCATTAAAGAATATACTGCTTTAAGTTAAATTAAGGGTCTTGCGGAACATCTGTTTGCAACAAATCTGCTAATTAATAATATTTAGGGCCACATGAATGTTAAATGCCGTGACTAATATAATTGCAACAAAGGAAAAGGTTAAGTTAAATATGATTCTAGCATTAAAAAAAAAAGTGTTGCTAGAGAAATGGAGTTTCTTTTTCAAATTACATGCTTCATCATTCTGCTGTATGGCTTTAATTGTCCTATTAATTTGCTTCTCAGCTGTTGTTGCTGCTAAGTATTGAGTAGTCTAAAATGTATTGGGCCCTTTGCTCACGCAATAGCGTTTGTGTTCCGAATCTCAGGGTACATGAACCGCGGTGAATGGGGCTGAACTTTGTTTAACAGCTGGTAATTGAAGCTAATAAAAATGCAAAAAGTGATGGAGTTCTTACACCCAGATATAAGTTATTTAGCGATGAAAATGAGTGAATTTTCCGCAAAACTCTGCTACAATTTGCAGTCTTATTTCGAGGAAGCATAAATGCTGCGCACGCCGAGGAAGAAATTTATGCCGTTTATGGGCAAGATCAAAAGCAGCAGTCAAAAGATGATTCAGTCGGTTTCATTCTGAAAATTTAGATACACAAAGTACTCCTCGCAGATACTCAAGATGCTCCTTGCTGCCGCCAAGCATAACCATAGGCTCCGACCTGTACTATCGACAATTAGAGCAACTGTACCTAGCAATTCAAAAGAAACGGCTGGAAGTTGTCAACAGAAAGTGTGTCCTATATTACGCTGAAAACCCCAGACTGCATACATTTTTAATGACCTGTCAGAAATTGAGAGAACTTGACTGGGAGATATTATAAAGCATTTGTCGTATCGTCCGGCCTTGCTCCGTGACAGCATCATTTGTGGTACTATGTGAATTGCAAAAATGGAATATGAAAACCACATGTCACTATTTTTTACCAAAAACCTATGGCGACAGAATTACGGTGGTGGAAAGTGCCTCAGTGAAAACATGCCTTCGTGGAGGACTTTATGAGGACAATGGCTCGTATTCACGTTACACATAAGTAAACCAATAAAATTAACCATACATTTGGCCGGTTCGCATGAGTTTGAACCGTAGTCGATCTACCAGTGTACAGCAGTCTTAAGGACTTGACCGCGGGTAAGGCTGTAGTACCAGTCAAATACATGTATCTAATATACTTATCTAAATTAACGGCTTTGGGTTTGTGTCTGAATATCATTCGATCATATAGAATATGCTTGGTAATTCTGAAATAAGTTTGTCTTAAAATGCATTTGATAGTAACTAATTGCAGTGGTAGTAACCCAATTTCAACATATTATCATGTGAAAATTATAAAAGTAAGATACCCAATAGTCACAATTTATAAATTATTTCTGACTTTTGTCAACTATTTTCCGATCATTTTAGAATGTATTTCGTATGCGTTTTTTATGTGTAGCTTGAAACATTTGAAATGAATGTTTAAATTAAAAAAAAATATTTATTCAAACACTTTGTAATCTCTTAAATTTAAGATTTTAGCTGCTTTTAAATATATTTCTCTAAATATAATTACTATGCACAATGCAGTTTTTAAATTTATCTCATAATGCGTAAAGTATTTTTTAAATATTTGCGTTTTGTATAGGTTTGCTTGTAAATAAATATTTTCAGGTACACAGTAACTGTTTCACGTGCCAAATTTAAAATTTCTTTTACTTATATTGTGTTTATTATGAAAAATTATTAAAAATAAATGAAAATTGTTATAAATCAAAACACGTTTTATTATATTGACTATGTTTCGTCACATGTAAAATATATATTGCAAATATTTCATTCGTAATATTTTAACTAGTATTTTAAATTAAACTTTTTATTTGATAGATTTTCTGTGAGTATGTATAAATAATTGCAACACAGATCAGTTACCAAATTACTTTATTCACATATTAAAAAAAAATAAGAAAAGGGTCTTAACAAAAACCGCATGAAACTGAAAGTACTATAACAATCAATGTCAGAAAGTTATTACAGAAATTCAAATTTTCCATTAAATTTGTTAGGTTACAGATTTGAAGCTTAAGAAATAAAACTGAGAAAGAGATTAAATTTTTATTTCTCGTAACATGGAAATCATTTATAAAAGATGAAAACATAAGTACTGCTTATTTAGTCTAACTAACTTAAAAAGGGGGAAAATAAAAGGAAGATGCATTTAATTTAAATATATATTTATATATTTTTTGGCAAGGAAATCTTTTGGCACTTAGTTGTTCTTCTGAACATTATCTATTTTTTTGTGTGTGTTCAATGTCCCATATAACATAACTGGGCCTATTATTTGCAATCTATCGCGAATATACAAATTTATTTCCATTAATTATGAAATTAAATTCATTACTAATCTATTTATTCACATATTTGACATTCACCAGTTACTGCTCTTAAAAGTTTTTATGCCACTATTTATTTGTCTTAAAAGTTTTCATATGCTGTTTAAACATTATCTAAATTTATAGCTATGCTATACCTTTTGTCAAATAATACCAGTTTCATCTTTATTTGTGAAAACGGTAACTGGCATACATCTAATATTAACATCACTTTTGCTTATATCTGAAATAAACTGCTTTCTATGAAAGGATTTAAAAACATGTTTTAGGTCATAAAATGCATTGAGGTTAGAGACTTAAGCTTTAAAAAAATCATACTTTTATTTAGTTCTGTTGGAATTTATTTGATTTTGTTAATCTTTCCAACAGAAAATGAATGTTGATAGTCATAAGAATTTTCCGCCATTTTAAATGTTCTGACTGAAGTTCAACTTCTGCTAGTGTTCATATTCTGTTAACATTTTTTTATCTACTTAACTGTTTACTCCCCCCCCAAGAAAATCAAATGACTTTTTGCTTTTATCAATTTTTGGCTAATTAATGAAATTTTACTTTTTTTTTGTTTACATGCCTGGCTAAAAGTATCACATTTAACATTTAAGTGCTGAGTTTTTAGTTGATAAAGAAATATTATCATAAGATAATTTGAACTTTATATTTTATTATTAAGTATTAATATTGTTCACACTCGTAACAGAATAAGAAACTGAAGTCAGTCTTTTCATTGATTGGATTTCTCAATATTAGATGATGTATGATAATTTAAACTAGGTTTTATTGAATCAGTATAGGCTATTCAGAGTAAGAGTGGAAGTAAATTTTTCACAGAGTAAATAAACTAAACATAATTTCTACGTGATTTATAATGAAAATTATAAGAGCAAAAGTAAATTTTTCATTGTGTAAAAAACTAAACTTACTACTTCATGATTTTTAATTAAGGCTGTAACATAGCATTCCTAGGATTGAAAGAATTTTTGAATTTAATTACATTCAAAAAATTGTTTCTATTTGGTTTAACACTTAAGTTAAACGTCAAGTTCTACTGCACTTTAACCTGTTAATTGAGCAAAAACTGGACGTTTCTGTGGTGAATTGTTTCACTAATGTAATCTACAGTTCTAATGAACTTCACATATATTTGCATTTATGTACACATATGTATATAGCTATTTATAGGTCATCTTTTCACAAATTCATAAAGGCATTTATTGCGTTAATATATAGTCAAATAATGCTAAGTGTAAAAGATAATGTTTTAGTGCTTGTGAAGGGATAATAAGCTTAAATAATCATTTCTGCTGTTTTTAACACTTATCCACAATCGCACATCATACTACTATTAGCATTACAAAAATTGCAAGAAAATTATTATATTTTAAAACATACCCTTTTTTGTGTATGTATGTGTGTGGGCGGGTTGGTGGATGACGTTTTAGCATGCTAAATTGTGAATATCGTTCTGTTTTCTTGTATAAAAGTGTTTTTAAATATCTGAAATGAATTTTTTAGGTTTTAAATGGAAAGCAAATGCACCGAATTCTTTGATTTGTAATATTAAAAGCTACGTTTGGAAAAATAAAATTTTATACTATTATACTAAAAGTGGAATTGAATTAATGAAATTTATTGTATTCGTTAAATGTATTCATGAGTTTTATAATTGTCTAAACATTATTTTTATACGTACTAGAAATAGAGATTAAGAAACTTCACTTTTAAAAACAAAGTCTACTGAGGGAATTTATTTCCTTAACAGAATTTTTTTTATTAAAAGATATTTATTACATGTAAAATAAATTGTGCACTTATTGCATAGGTTTATTTTCAATTGCTTTCAGACATATTTTGAAAGAAAAATAGAATCTAATAGAAAAATTGGGGAGGATTAATTCACTCCAAACTCACTTACAGAAATATATCTTTCAAAAATTATATTTAGAAAACTTATTAGAAATAAATAGGTAAGTGACATTGAAACAAATATTTATGTTAAATTAAAAAAATATGTTTTGGAGGAAACTTCAGACCTTGTGTAAGACTAATATAAGTTTACTTTCTTTTCACTTTCAAATAAAAACTTGAAGGATTAATTTTCAACGTTGTAGAATTCCGTTGTGACACTTAATAGATTAAAAATAAAACATAAATATATTTGCTTTGGAACAGCGAAAGAATATGGTATTTTATAACTTTGGGTATTTAGAATGTATTACATTTTTTGTAAGGTCTCTTTAAATTCTTTAAAATATAGCTTGTAAATACGCAAAATTATGTTATATTAAACTAATAACAGCTCTTAAAACTGAAGAATGCGACTTCCTTCTACTCTGGAAAATTAATTGCTTAAACATTTTTAGTCTGACTTCCGCTTATGCTGCAATAATACATCATTGTTTTCTGGGCAATCAAGCATCTTTGTTTTTCATGATGTGTGCAGCAAAATTCGTAAACGTAATTCTGTAGTAAATTCTGTTACTGATGAAAAGGAGTGTATTACGCCGAGTATTATAATTATATATAGAAACTGTTAAATGATAAATTAAGGTTGGACATATGATTTAATCAGGTGACTGTAAGAAAGTCGAAATTTCCTTAGAAAATTTTTGCTATCATCCTTTTAAGTTTTCATGTGAAGATGCGTAAGAATTAATTTGAAGCTTTAATGTAATATTATAGAGTATTCGAGAAGAATACTATTTTTACGGACATAGTTAATGTCAAGATTAATTAATAATTAAGGTAAGTCGCGAGCAACTGTATAAAAATGAATAAAGTTACCTTTTCAGCTGGCAGTGTTTCAGAAAAAGTTTTGGAGAAAAACATCCTTTGAATTATTTTTGATTCTTTTTCATAATTGTTTTGAAAATTTAAAGAAAAAGGAGAGATTGATATTTAATGAACAAGTAGAGGATGCTCGTCTTCCGAAATTGATGCTTTATCCGAAAGATAGATAGCGAACCAATTTTAACTTGTTATTCTTATTTTACATTTGAATAAATATTAGATAAAACATAAGACATCAGCTATCAGGAGATTAATTGAAGAAAACATGAATGATATTCTTTAGTGTTTGTTTATAATTCGAAACTAAGCTAGCCTGAAATTTTAATTTAAGATTGCTCTGACCGTTTACATTTGAAATCTATGCCCACCATTAATGACAACCATGGTAAATATGCAAATGCTAGCTGATTGCTGAAACTTTATTTAATTTCACAGCCCTAAGTATAAAAGATGCATCATAGATCAGTTTATTAATGATGTTTTGTTAGTTTCTTTCTGAGATGAAGAATATAGTTTTCAATAAAGTATGTGTTTTTACTTTTCTAAAGGAGATGCAAATTAGCATACAAAGGAAAAGTACGCGTGTAAAATATATTTCTGTTTTCTGCCTATTTGGGAATTAATTTATATCCACACTTGTGAAATACTGATTTCTCCTTCAGCGTACCTCTAAAGTATAGCTTATAGGTGAATCACCAGTGTGGTATGCTCTTCCTTTGTAGCATTTCATAACTTTTATGAAAATTATGTAGTCTGTGTTAGACTTCTTGCGTGTTAAAAATGAGGGATTTTTTTTTCTTTTCAGTTTCATATTTGAAGTACTTATTCAAATATATTAGCATGTACAAATAATTTGGATCTTGTGACAATATATTTCTTTTAAAGTCCTATCTATAGGAATCAAGAAATGAATGGAAAAGAATATGTATAGGCTAGATAAAAATTTAAATGCCCAGTTCAGCATATGAAAATATCGAAAAATTTCGTTGTCATATGGGTTCTAATAGTTGCTCTTCATTTCCGATAGAAATTACTTACTTTATTCAGAAGAGTTAAATATGAGGTAAAAAATACATTTACTAACTTGTTATATTGCATATAATGCGCAGGTTCTCACGTAAACAACAATATATACAGGTCTCTGATGGACATTAGTTGAATACTACGGATTGTAATTTTTGATCGATAATATTTGTTTTACTGTTATTATTAATGAATAACAAATATTATTGTAGATCAGGATGTGTCTGCTAAATGCACTATTTAATTTTGAGATTCAGAGTTGGTTTCATTTTCTATTGACAAGAAAATTATTTGGCATCTGGACAAATAAAACTATCACCAAAATAGAAATAAAAAATTTCCGTTATATACTTCCTCGACACAGTGAGGGCTTTTCAATTTTGAGGGTCTGATCACTTAAATTTTTGCAAAGACTTCAGTAGCTGAAGAACAGATTGTACGCTCATAGTATTTTAAAATATCAATTTATATCAGCGTTGTTACCTACAAGGTTCGAGCAAATTAATGCGATGAAACTAAGTACTGTAAAAATGCATTTCCGAACCGAAAATAATTGATTGCAAATATGTCACCGGTAGGAAATATTTCGTAATTTTTAGCGAAGAAATCTTTGTGTAAAGTAGTTTATTACGCATTTTTAATGGCAAGTTACTTGTATATTGATAAACTTATTTTTTGGAGAATTCTGTGTAATAATCTTTCGAAACAATTGACTAGCTATTACGTTTTATTGAAATGCATGATTTTACGGTATGTACAGACGCGCTTCCTTTCAGAAGTTCCTTTTAGAATTTACCGTATTAATCAAAAGTAAAATTATACCGATCTCTTGCAGATTCATAATTTTGTTTTTTTTAATATCGCATTCACTTATGTTGCTTATTTTTAAATTGGTTACGGAGTCGCATGTGTGAGAAGAGTTATTAGGAAGCCAATATATTAGAATACATTTCTAATATTACATAGCTTCCAAGGTTGTTGGATAATTGAAAAAAATAGTATTGTTTGCTATGACAAACTGTCTGTTTCACAGAAAATTATGAATTTTTCAGGTTTCTTTTAGAACGTAATTATGAATTTTTGGAATTTTTTTAATAATTAATATTGAACATTAATATATGATTCTAGAGCAATTGCGTGTGCTTATGTAAGCATTGATTTACTGTCTTACATGGCGCTGTTTTGAAAAATATGCTTATTATGGACGAATATAAATTTCGAGGTATTGTTATTTAAATCATTATTCGTATTTTAGAAGATATGGGAAATTCTGAATATTCTTTTTAACTTATTTACTTTGCCTTGAAAACTTGAGAGGCCATGTTGTTAAAATCATTTATTTCTAGAAAGCATTTTATTGAGTTTCTGAAGCTGTGTCCAGTTTAGAAATTGTGACACTATATGCGTGAAAAGCACTGAATGTTTTACAAGTTTTTGAAGCAAAAACAAAAATACTTGAAATGTATTACAAAAGAACACATCATTTTATTTTGCATCTCCCTTGTAGTGTTTAAGTGACACACATTATATAAAATTCTTGAGCATATGCTTTAGGTAATTGAAGTTTAAAGCAGACTGATGTTAAAATTTGGCCATGTGTATATTGAGAGCGTTTCTTCGTACAGTTTTCAAAAAAATTTGGAGGAATGTTTTCTTCTAATATCTAGAAAGGATGTGATTTTCTTAATTTAGTGGTATAATTATTTTGACTTTCGGTAATCAGTATCTATTTGAATACAACGATGGCTAATGTAACTTATACACAATAGCTAGCACATTACATAGAGGAAGCACGTGTATTAGCTTCGATTTACTAAAACATTTTTTCTCTTACTTCAAGTGAGTTGGGCATGCAGACCATGAAAGGAAATTTGATTATAAAAGTATTGCATAGTTGTATGTGTTATTATTACGATGGATAAGGGGCGAGGATGAAACATAGCGCAGATGCTGTTCGAAGTACAACTACCGCATTGCCCATGTCCACATTAAGTGCAATAACATTATCACTCTGGTGCTCGTTATTTTTCTATTGATTTTTCGAGTATTTGTGGGATATATTTGTTACTTTAAACATTTACTAATCTAGTGCAGTCATCGCAAACTAATTGTAGAAGTTAATAGAATAGAAAGCGAGGCATCACGATCTGTTGCAAAAAATTTATGTTTTTAAAAGGAGACTGCTCTTTAATTCGGAGATCGCTATATATTTTATTGCCCCTCCTTCATTTTTCAGGAATTTGTTTAACTGATACTAGAGAAATTTTATTAATCAATTGTAATATAAGATGTAATACGATATGCAAAATTTTACTTATTATTCAACTGACTAATTACTTTTAGTCTGAAATGCATATTTTTCATAAGTTAAATTTATTGATATTTAAAAATTAGTTTAAAGTCTCTACGAACTTCATTTTTATGCTTTTTCAATTCATTAAATTCATGAATTTTATGAATATTACATAATTACTACATTCACGAATTCATACATTGATGAATTTTATCATTTAAGTTCATTTTTATGATTTTAAAATTGCATTCGTTTTAGTATGAGTGTGAAAACACTTTTTGGTGGCATTTGCGTTTATATATATATATGTAGTACCGTTTTAAAGCTGTTTTAAATTAAAGTAAAAAGCCATCATACTGCTGAGTAAAATTTTTGTAGCAAGAATAAATCTGTTACGTTTAATTTGGAAAATCTTTGGTAGAATAACCGAGCTGCTTCAATTAACAGCTCAATTTTCTGCAGCATTTTGCAGTATAGGACTCAAAAGTGGAAACTCTAGATGGATGAGTGCTATTGTCATTGTCATATGGTGCCGGCGGTATGTGTAACACATATTAAACTCATGGGCGATTTCATGAACAGTCATAACGGGATTAAAATTAATGTGATTAAAATTCCGGAATTGTTGGCGAAATTTATTCGACTAGATTAATGTTAGGCTTTGCGTAGGAGTTCTGATCAGCAGTCAAGTAATACCACTATGTCTACACTGAATCGATGTATTGTTCTGCATATAAACGAAGGATTATTTCAGATGAGCATCGACAACTTAAGACAGCGCAACGTTATCCTCGCCCAGAGTGTCACTGATGTGCAAGTAGATAATCCAATAGGTAAGATTGAAGGAGATGAAAATCACTGGGAATACCAGTCGGGAATACTTGTCGATGTCGCTGGGAAGAATGCCAAATAATCCCTCCGGTAGTTTTGGCGCTCCAGCTTCCACATCTGCTGGTTCTTTATTCAGACCTTCCACTGTCGCGGGTCTGAGTGGTATTCTTGCTTCAGGTAACTTTGTTCTATGGTCAATCTGGAAACAAGTCATAATAAAGAATGAAATTTTGCATTGCAAACATTTTAAACAACAATTGTTCAGTGCATAAATTCACATTCATTATAAATTGTGCTTTTTCGTTACGTTTTTCTGCAGTTAATTACATTAGTTTATCGTAAATAAGGCGGTTATATGTATTACTGCATATGTTAAATAGAGTATATATTATTATAATATATTATGTATGATAAATTCACTTCATGTTTCTTAACATACGTAAAAGGATGTAAAAAAGAATGCGCTTGCGAGATAATAGCCATACATATGGAAAAAAAATGAAGCTAAGTTCTGCTTCCTCCGCTCTTCGTTCACATGCATTGTAAAATAATTATTTCCATCCCTGGAAAAATTAGTAAATATTAACTACGGTGAAGAAAATTTCATAACATAGTTAAGGAAGTACTGATATTACTGTGCGAAACTTCAGTAATATGTATATCCTATATTTCCTAAACTACACAATTCACTTACCTAAAATAGAGAGTTTTAATAATTAAATAAGATTCTGAAATCTCAGCAAACGTTTCTATCATTACTTTGTATCTGTTAGAATAATACTTAACTGTTTCAAAGCATATGAGTGTTATTTGGTTTAAGAGGGATACATTCGGAGAGGAAGCGGTTCAAAGGAAAAGCGGCTTGTACTGACATAAAGAAAATCATGAAACTGCTTGAAGTGAAATTAGTTGGATCGTTTTATTTGGAAATTCAGCTTCAGCGGAACTCCACTTGAATTTTAATCAGAAGGTTGTAGAGTATCGTATATTAATTGACTAGTAATTATGATTTCAGTCTTTACCATTAGTTTTCTTTCCATATGTCTCAACAGAATGCAAATTTGTTGTTTGATTATTTAAGCTGAGGTTTTGGGATCTGTAGAAAAAGAGTGTTTCTGGTATTTGCGGGCTACGTGGTTAGTTTCTGCCAGCTCTAGCAGTTGTAATTATTCGGCTTTGCGGTCTGTCGCCGCCGATACTTTAAATCTGACGCACGTGTAAATTATTGATCCAACTTCTGAATTAGTATTGAATTGTGTAATCTTAGACTACTGCTTGGAATTTAATTTGACAGTTTTTATTTTAATTTGTATTTCTACAAACTGTGGTTATTGTAGCACAAAGTCCTTCATTTTATATTAAAAGATATGTTTGAATAAAAAGGTTGATTTATAACCTTCCTAAGACTTTTCCGTTGTGTCTTAGACATAGCGATAACTCGCTTCACGTCTGTTAGTTTATAGGACTAAAGTAGCATTACCATATCAAGCAAAATTCTATAAGGTCACTGGTGGAATTTCTTGCTAATGAGAGAAATATTTAATGTGTAGAATTGCTTAAAAGTGAGTAGTAATTTTAATGCCTTTAGGATATATGTATTCTCAAATTTTTGAAAGTTCTCTTTGTAAGGTTTTAGTTAAACTAACCAAGTTTATTTTAATTTAAATCTTTTCTATCTCCTCTCTGCTTCAACTTCCTGTCAGAAGAAGCGCGCGTTTTTAGCTTATGCTAATTTTTTGAAGTTCAGCCAAGCACTATTTAAGCCAGAGGTAAAAACCTCTCGGTGTGTGAGAGCTTTGCCTCAGATCACGGTCACGCTGCTCAACGTTCGCCTGACCAGCTAGCAGTTTAAATTTATAAGCCATAGTGCTTACTACGTGATTGCATTGTAAAATAAATTAAAGTGCGGTAGTATTTAGTATATCTTGCTACGCACCCTTTTCGGTAGAGGCCAACTTTCGCGAATTGCTCTGCGAAGCAAAAGTTAATTTAAGTTCTATTTTAATTTATTTAAATTTATTTGATTGTTAAGTTCGACCAAAGTGTGGTCTGTTACGTTCTGTATCTCTCCCGAATTGGGAGGTTTGTATTTAATAGTGATTGAATAAAAGAGGATTTCAAATCCCTTCACGTGCAGTTATTCTCCAGCCCAGCAGTTACATCAGAACATAGCGTACCTTCCGCTCCCTGTTCCAGTTCAGGACTTAGAACGTAAGGATAAGAACCCTTTACAGAATTTACAATGTTCTCAAAGAATACACACAGAATGCTAAGTCCTGATAATGGCGCCCGCACAGAAAGAAGAGGATGGCCTCAGCAACAAGAAGACGAACCTGAGACACCTGCTGTACCTGTCCAGAATCCTGAGATAGCACCTCCTGGCATAGAAGGATTCGGCTACATCGTACAAACCATGCGAGCAGCCATGAAGCCAGCGGCAAGTTTTGACGGCAAGACAGCCGTAATCAATTTCCTGGAAAAGCTAGACTCCCACTTCATGCTATATCCAGTCCACGAATTTCAGAAAGTCGCTCTTGCTACCAGCGCTTTGAAGGGCCAAGCGCTAAGTTGGTTCAAGTGCATCGGAAAGAATCTCTTGGGGGAACCAGGAAGCCCCACATACACGTATGAAAATTTCAAGAATTCTCTAGTGAAAGCATTTCCCGTGGTGCGAGATCGAGCCAGATTGGAAGCTGAACTGTTTAGCCGATACCAAGAAAGAATAGAAGATTTGTCTAATTTTATTTTGAGGAAAATTCAAGTTTTCAAGCTTTTGTATGGAAGTCGCCCGGATCCTGAAATTATTCAAGTTATACTTCCTAGGCTACTGCCCCAAGTTCAAGATTTCATCGAACTAAGAAATCCAACAACATTAGACAGATTATTTGAGCTCGCGGTACAATTTGAAAGCCGAAGAACAGCCGACAACGAACGACGACGCCAATTTGAGCGAAGAAGTCAGTGGAGTTCGCCAAGACCGCAGCAAAAGCAAAATCAAAGTTACGGGAATAAGGCGAAGCAATGGCCGAAGAAAGATGTGTCTCCTAAAGCGAGCGGCGAACGAAGGGAATTTAATAGAAGAACAAGCAAAGATTCCGAGGGCAACCAGAAGAAAAAGAATTTAAACTAAGAGGGATTTCTTCGAGGAAGGTGAAGAAGTCCGAAGCAGCGCAAAACCCTTCCAAAATCAATTTAAACACCGTGGTCGTTAAGAATTTGAGTTTGCCGAAGATTGAAGTTCTAATCAACAACATACCGGCGACAGCCCTCTTGGATACAGGAGCCCAAAGCAGCTTCGTATCGGAAAGATTCTTTAAGAAGCACTTTCGACGTTACAGAATTTTTAGTGCAAGAGACACGGATGTCATAGCGGCCCAAGGAGAAAAATGTAGCTGTTTAGGAAAAGTACCATTGTTCGTGCGTATCAACAACGAACAGGTAAGAATCCTGTTTTATATTGTGCGTAACCTGCAGACTTGTATTATTCTAGGTGTGGACTTTTTTAGTTTGGCAGAAGCAAAAATTGATTTCAAGGGGGGAGAACTAACATTAAATATGAAGCCAATTGAAGCGAAGAATGATAAGCCCCCGCAGCTGGACTTGGAACATTTACAAGCAGAGGAAAAAGAGAAAATCCAAGGTCTGGTAAGTCACTTTGCGAATTTATTTAGTGATGTACCAGGCTTTACGCAGGTGGTGAACCACGACATTGACACGGGGGACGCTCAGCCAGTTAGGCAAAAGCCATATAGATATGATAGGACAAAAGAGGAAATAATTGAACATCATATTAAAGAGATGTTAAAGAATAAAATCATCACGCCAATTTCTAGCAGTTATGCTAGCCCCGTTGTCCTGTGTAAGAAAAATAATGATTACCCGATTACGCACCCGAAGCGGTGGCGTTTTGCTATAGATTATCGCAAGTTAAATTCAGTTACAAAATATCCTGTATATCCGTTGCCGATAATTGAAGAAATTATTCGAAATATTTCGTCTACAAAATACATGACTACATTAGATCTCACGAGTGGCTATTTTCAGATTGGGGTAAAACCCGAGGACGTACACAAAACCGCGTTCATAACGAAATCTGGTACGTACGCATTTCTTAGAATGCCGTTCGGATTATCCGGCGCGCCGGCAACGTTCCAAAGATGTATGGACATCGTCTTAAGACCAGTCCTTGGTAAAAGCACTTTCATATATTTAGACGATATTATAATTACGAGTAGTACTCTAGAACAACACTTACAAGATTTAAGAAAAGTATTTTCATTGTTAAACGAAGCTGGTTTAAAGATAAATGCGTCTAAATGTAAATTTGCCGCAAAAGAGTTACGTTATTTAGGATTTAAAATTTCCCAAAAGGGAATCGAAACGGATCAGTCAAAAATAGTAGCCATTAGAAATTATCCTGTTCCTAAAACAGCGAAGAAATTATCGTCGTTTCTCGGGATGTGTTCATATTACCGGGCTTTCATTAAAGACTTTGCAAAAATAGCTGAGCCACTGCTAAAGTTGAAAAGAAAAAAAGCTAGGTTTTCGTGGTCAGCAGAAGCCAACTTGGCGTTTCAAAAATTGAAAGACGCATTGACTCAAGCTCCCGTCTTAAAATTTCCAGAAGGGGATAAGGGATTAGAGATTTCAGCGGACGCTTCAGATTTCGCGATTGGTGCAGTGCTTTCCCAAAATGGTCAGCCCGTGGCTTTTTTCAGCCGAACATTAAATGAAACCCAAAGAAACTATTCCGCAACAGAGAGAGAAACTCTCGCAGTGTTAGCATCAGTACAGAAATTTCGTGTGTTCTTTGGAAGTTCTCCAGTAACTGTATATACCGACCACGCGGCGGTCACTAGACTCTATTCTGGAAAAAATTTATCACCCAGATTAATAAGGTGGGCTCTCAAATTACAGGAATATAACCTAATAATTAAACATACGCCGGGAAAAGAAAATGTTGTGGCAGATGCTTTAAGCAGAATTAACTTAGATGAAAATGGAAGTGTAATTAAGATAGCCATGTTAACATCCAAAGTATTAGATTCTCGTGAAACAGTAATAGCCGAACTCAAAAAAGATCCGGAGTTCAAAAATATATACAATTATTTGGCCGACCCTGAGAATTTCAATCATCCGGATATTGTGCCGATAAGAAATAGGGCCGAAAATTACGAATTAATTGACGGACTGTTATTCTATACGAAAGCTACTAATGAGAATCATGAATATAGACCGGTTATCCCAGCTAGCATGAGGTTGAATGTATTAGAAGAGTTGCATGATTGTGCCATTTCGGCTCATTTAGGTATAAGAAAAACTGTTCAGAGAGTTCGCGAGGCAGTTTTCTTTCCAGAACTGCAAAAGTTTACTAGGGCGTATGTCCAGTCGTGCCCAACATGTCAATTAAATAATTATGTTAATTTCCGCCCGGCCGGGTTCCTAAATAGTATTAAATCAGAATTCCCAAATCAAATAATAGGCATCGATTTACTTGGACCTTACCCTCGAAGTAAAGTTAATAAAAGCCGATATCTTTTAGTTATAGTGGATCATTTTAGCAAATGGTTAGAGTTAATTCCGTTAAAACGCGCGTCTGCAAAAATTGTAGTAGATTCAATTCTAAATAAGTATATTTTAAAATACGGGGCGCCCCTAAAAGTTATTTCAGACAATGGTCCTCAGTTTGTTAGTAAAATGTTTGAGGAAATGTGTGCAAAACTGGGCATACGTCATCTAAAGATGGTCCCGTATCGTCCGCAGTCAAACATAGCGGAACGGGTGAATAGAAATGTAGTGAAAATAATTCGTAGTTATGTGAAAAACTATCACTCTACCTGGGATAGCCATATAAATGAATTTGCATTTGCCCTTAGGACCGCCAAACACGATACTACACAAAAAACACCCGCTGAACTCTTCTTAGGAAGAAAGATCTTGACCCCCCTAGATAAACTGTTCTTTGTACAGGAAAGGGCAGAAGAATTTAAAATGAGTGATATACAAAAGTTAATACGGGAAGCGACGGAAAATATAGAAATGGCCCAAAGAAAACAGAAATTGTACTATGACCTAAAAAGAAGAGAGGTCAAGTACAATGTGGGAGATGAAGTGTTGAAGATTAAACACAACTTGTCAAATGCCCCAGAGGAAAAGGTGGGGAAATTTTTTCCGCGTTTTGAAGGCCCGTTCACAATTGAACAAATTACGGGGGCAGTGGTTATATTAAAAAGAAATGATGGTCAAACGCTCAAAGCGAATGTGGACCAAATAAAACCGTTCTATAATCGCAGCAAAATGGCTGTATTTAAAGATTCGTTTCAGGATCCGAGGCAATCGACTAGCCAGGAAGATATACGTCAGCAAAAACAGCAGGAACCAGCTACAACGGCATCGAAATGTCAGAAGAAGAAAGCTCCCCCCCAACAAAGAAATAAGAACCAAAAAGGTGGTTTCAAAAGAAAGTCTCACGATGCAGGTGAACAAATCTACGAACGGAATTACGAGCGCACCAAGAGAAGAAAGCAGAATGGGCAAGGGAAGCCCAATGTATCCAAAAGAACTGTGGAATCATCGGACAGGTGCCTGAGAAGCAAGAAACGTCGATTGCAGCCTGAGAATCAACTTCCCGAATACAGCAGGAACCAGGACAAGCAACGAGCAAGGGCCCAGGAGAGAAGGGCCCAGTCCACCAAACGTCCAGCGGAGCAACCTCCTCTACAAAGGAAATTGCCGAGGATACAACGACGGAATTTCAAAAGAAAAAGAGACGAGCAGGCTCCGAAAGAACAACGAAAAACGAGGAAACTGAACCAGGCCACAACTTACTCAAGTTTTAAAGATTGGGCCAAGAAAAGGATGGACGATCATAATAAGATAAGTACAATTTCGTATTCAAAAGTTTAGTTAATTTTTGAGTATACTGCAAGTTGCAGGACTGATTTTACCTCAAGCGAGGTTGACTTTTACGCCAAGTGAGCGATAAGTTCTCATATGGAAAGTAAAATGTTTTGTTAAAAGAAATTGTAATTCTTAAAGATTTAAAATTACTTAATTTTGTAAATAGATTAATTCTGTAAAAGCAATGAATTGCTGAAAAGAATATGTTAACTAAATGATTTTGTACGACGCTTTGTCTAAAGACTTGTAAAATGTCTAGAATGAAAATTCGGAAAATTGAAAAACACGATTTAGTCTGTAGACTATTAATTCAATGTAATTTGATATTTCAAGAAAGTACCTTGAGAAAGGAATAGGAAGCACTTGCTGTAAGCTTAGAAATTTAACCTATATTTCTGTAAGCTTAGAAATTTAACTTCTATTTGCATTTCAGGATTGCTGTGAAATTGTTAATGTGTTATGAAATGTAACAAATAATATTATGCTAGCAATGCACGTTAAGTGCAATATTAATGTGAATGTTGTGTGCAAACTGCGAATTTGTATGCATGAAAAGTTAAAGATTCACTATTTTAGAATGCAAGTGTTAATTAGGCTCTCCACCAAATACACTTAAAGTGTTAGACATAAAGCTAGTGAGAACCTTAGGATTAGCTGGTTATAGGGCGTTTTTTTCAGGTCTCGTATGTCAAGTTCTAACTAATGTTAGTCGATTGTAGGTGGAAGAGTTGAACACCCCCGAACACATAAAAACCCGCAATGGCGGTTTGCTTTACATCCAACACCGGTGAGAGAGCATACGGGGGAAGAATTTAATTGTGCTTGAATGATAATGTGTGTGTGCAAAATTACACAGAAAAAAAAAAAAAGGATTTGTACCACTTAGAATTATTCTGTTATTATGTCATACTAAAGTTGTTTTCCTTCCAGATTTTGCTGGAAGGAGTAAGACTGTTTGAAGAATAAGACTTGAAAAAAAAAATGTTGAAGATTGTTGTTCCAGAAAATTTCGTCTGTATTTTACACAAACATATATTGCCTTGTAAGAGTTGGCCTAAGTTTAGAACAGTGAAATTTTCGACTATTTAGAATTGCTAGTTTTCAACATGGTCCGTTTGGACCAAAGTAGTTTAACTATCGCAATTCTGGCGGGAAGTATGTAAGGTTTTAGTTAAACTAACCAAGTTTATTTTAATTTAAATCTTTTCTATCTCCTCTCTGCTTCAACTTCCTGTCAGAAGAAGCGCGCGTTTTTAGCTTATGCTAATTTTTGAAGTTCAGCCAAGCACTATTTAAGCCAGAGGTAGAAACCTCTCGGTGTGTGAGAGCTTTGCCTCAGATCACGGTCACGCTGCTCAACGTTCGCCTGACCAGCTAGCAGTTTAAATTTATAAGCCATAGTGCTTACTACGTGATTGCATTGTAAAATAAATTAAAGTGCGGTAGTATTTAGTATACCTTGCTACGCACCCTTTTAGATAGAGGCCAACTTCCGCGAATTGCTCTGCGAAGCAAAGTTTAATTTAAGTTCTATTTTAATTTATTTAAATTTATTTGATTGTTAAGTTCGACCAAAGTGTGGTCTGTTACGTTCTGTATCTCTCCCGAATTGGGAGGTTTGTATTTAATAGTGATTGAATAAAAGAGGATTTCAAATCCCTTCACGTGCAGTTATTCTCCAGCCCAGCAGTTACATCAGAACATAGCGTACCTTCCGCTCCCTGTTCCAGTTCAGGACTTAGAACGTAAGGATAAGAACCCTTTACAGAATTTACTATGTTCTCAAAGAGCATGCACAGAACACTAAGTCCTGACATCTTTATTTCAATTCGCTTTCATGATGGAACTATAGTAATGTCTAATATACGAAAACATTTATAAAATGACTTTCACTTTTAAGGGGAATAAAAAAGGTGAGAAAATATTGTTCAGCATTTCTTTTATGCAATTATTGAAGAAAAGTTTGACTTTCACATTTAAAATTTTATTTCCACCCGTAGATCAGAGCGCATAACTGTGTAGAGCACTTTTGCTCCATGATTTGATTGCTTACAAAAACCTGCTTATTAGAAAAATGTGTCAGCTTAATGAATCAGATTTACAAATTTCAAGCCTTTCATATAAAGCCACAGTAGACAATAAACATCGGTTTTCGACTTTGTGCAGACGGATAGAGACCTGAAAAAGTAAAAAAGAAAAAATCTCTATCCTGTTGCTTAAAATTATGCAACTTCAATTGTCTTGTTTTTTAAATTTTGGAAGGTGAAACATTCTACGTATGTTATTTCTATTTATATCGGATACGTATTCATCATAATGTTCTTGTTTTTAACGTCATTTTAGGTTTATTTTTTTTATGTTTCTTGATATGATTTGGTAGGAATCTTTTGTAAAACATGGAACTAGTTAATGTTTTCAGTGTTTATCAAACACCATTGCTTCTTCTCTTTGCATTATTTCATCCTTAAAGATGTTTACAGGAAGGATGTCCTTTCCTAAAGGCGGAAAGATCTTATTTCTTAATTAACAGTAAAGAAAGTTAATTGGCGTAAAATTCTACGAAAATCTTTCAGTGGTAATATCGCGTGTTCTTTGTTCTTGTTCTATTAGAGAAACTGAAATTAAATTAAGCATACTATACAAATATTTAGCATGCATAACAGATATAGTTACTGTATTTTAATTTGTGTGATGATATTAAATTAAACAGGTTTGTAAAACTGTATTGTATTAGAATATTTTAAGCTTTAAGCTTAAAAATTTGCATCTTTAATAGACCTAATAATTAAGCTTATCTTTAATAGACACAGCTGTTAAAAGATACTCACAGAAACTTACTATCAACCCATTGGAAGGACTTCCTGGCATATATTTTCCCACAGACTTATCCTCTCATGCAAACAAACAAACAAACAAACAAACAAACAAAAAAACGGATTTACCAGATTATCTTCGGCAGATTGCATTGGCATCCCCTCTAATGCTCTTCAGATTTGCACTGACGGCACTAAAAATGAACATGGGAACTGCGGTAGTGGAGTCTTCATTAAAACACCTGTTAACCTGTTAGTAGCTTTAATATTAAGCCTGGAAGCCCTGATCACTGTTCTGTTCTTCATTCCGAGTTTATAGCAATTGAGGAGGGGTTTAAGGCTGCATACACTTGCAGTGCCTAAACAGATATATGGATTTTGACTGATAGTCGCAGTTCTATCCAGCATCTGCAAAATTGACCTCGTATTGGTGATAAGACTTTACTATCTATTTTGGCTTTATTGAAAAACTCTCTTCCTGCCATGATGTACATCTGCGATGGATCTCTTCACATTGGCCTCAGTGGTAACAAAGTGGCTGATGTCCTAGCTAAGGAAGGTACTTAAATGACTGACCGCTGGCAGCCTGACCTTTTTGGAGATCTGCTCAAGAGTTAAATCTAGTGTTGCCTCTTCCTGGCATTCTCCTCCGGCTCATGACTGGTAGCTTGGCTGGCAGCCGGAAGGTGCTTGCTTTTGGGGGTAAGAGTGCTAAGCAGATTACTTTGACGAGGCTCCTAAGTGGGCACCTGAAATGCCTTAAATTTGATCGGAGAAATAAGATCTACCCCATCTGTAGGAAATGTAATACTGATCATTTAACTCCTGAACATCTTCTTACTAGTTTGGGACCTGTAAAAGAAGACCTTTTGACAAGATCTACCTTCGTTTTGGATTTATTGACGGTTCTTGGACTCTTGGATCTGGTCTAGTCTAATGGCTAACCAGTTAAGATAAAAAAACAATAACAACAACATCTTTTTCTTGAATGTTTTGTGAGATAAAGTTTCGTTTTAAATCTGCGCTCGTTTCAGAATTACAATAAATTTGTCATTCAGTTTGAAACTGTTTAAAGTTCTCGACTAAGTTAATCCACAAATGCCTTCGAAATGCACTTTTGGGGATTCCACGTAATTGGGCAATGTGGTAAAACACATATTAATTTTCCTCTCTCACACACGGAATCTGAAGCCATTAGATACCTGTTCTGACCGTCAAGCCGTTAGACTAGCCTATCTCATACCTTCTAGCCATCAGATTCTTGCCCATCAGGAGGGGGAGGCCAAGCGATAAAGTCGCTAAACACTGGTAAATCAGTCCGAAGTTCTAATCCTCGTTTTCGTGGTTTTCATCATCTGCAACGTGTATAAGAGCCAGTTTCCAGTAGAAAGTTCTCCACGAAGGCACTCGTGACTGTGCAGTAATCACGTAAACCAAACCATTAGATTGTTACTCTTCAAATCTAAGTAAGCTGCTAAATCTTAACCTTAAAAATAATTGCGAATTTGACTGATTTATTTTGCATTTTGATGCTTAGGAAATTGAGGGGTAGTTTTCTTCTACAGTGTTCGTGAAAGTTAAATTATTTCGAATGAAAAATGCTTTAACTGCTCTGCAGTGACTGTGTTGTATTTTATCATTATTTTCTCAGAGTTCTGAATTAAGGCAGTAACATGAGCGGTGTACAACGTTGTTTTAGGAGATTTCAAACGTTTATAAAAATGTGTAGAATATTTTAGAATTTTTCTATGTCAGGAAAATGAAGGAATCCACAATGCCTTTGCCGCTATTCGAACTTCCGGATTTCCAGTCGGACTCGCTTCCAGTAACACAATGAAGTCATGCGGAAAGGAGGGAGAAAATATTTTATTAAGTTCAGATAAAAATTTTATTATGCCAAAATACTGGAATTCAAGTGCCTATAATGTTAAAAGCATTCTGTATCTATTTTATAAAAAAAAGATAAAATTTAGGAATGTGAAAGTAACTGATCATTTTTTACAATTTGAAGTTTTTATTAATAATTAGCATAATAACAACTAAAGTACTTGAAAAAACTTTTGTAACAAATTAAAATAAGAAATATCTGCATATCTTTCTACAAGATGTCAACGAATTCTGAGGAAAATAACTTCGTCTTCTTTAATTACATTTTTCTGCACACATTAAATTAACATGATTAAAAAGGATTGAAATGCTGTATTGTTCTTGAAATCCTTAACGGAAAGATTTTGTTAAATTTTATTAAAATGGTTTTATTGAAACTGGATTGTAGACGCAAATTAAGATTTTTGGTCTTTTTTGTAATTTCGATTTGGAAACAATGATATTCCATGATATACGTTTTTGTAACCTTTTCGTAAACTTCTTAAAGTTATAAATAAACTGCCACAAACGGTTAGTGTACTGGGGCTTCACTACTTTTACCTATGACACTGTTTCAGTGTCCCACACACTTGCACCTGACCTGGGATTATAATGAATGCAATGCAGGGCAGCCAAACCTCTAACGCGAATCGTTTAAGTAAAGAAGTTGCTCACATTGTCCTGTCAGGAAGTTTTCAACCATAGTTATTTAGGGATGAAAAGTGGTGAAATGACATCAAACGTAATTTCTCAGGATTTATCCTGGCTCGAGAATAAGTTGCAAGCTGTAGCTACAGCTAAATGCAGCATCATACAAGGAATTGGCGCCGATATTTTTTTCAGTTTTGCTAATCAGGTTATTATTTTGTATAAACTATTTGACGAAAAAAAATCATTAATGTATTAACAAAAGACAAGAAATATGAAATCTTCATAGTGAAGAAATGCAGAGCATTGAACTTTCGAAGATAAGTGAACATGTTCACAAATCTGAAACGATATTATCACTCTAATCAAACTTTTAAATAGCTCGCAGAACTAAAGAATGACAGAAAATTGTCATTCTTCCGAAGTAATCAAGAACTGTTAATGTGAAGAATTAAAATCTGTTCATTTTTATAAGGCATAAGAAAAAAATAAACAAGTTTCTGCTGGTAGTGTGTGTAAGTATATTTTGTTTCGCTGTGAATACTTCCTGAGTACAATTGCATAATATTTTATTTTACTAATTTCTTCACTTACGTTGTACAAGCATAATGCATTAAATATTATTACAGTATAATTTGAAGTTTCAATTACTGAAGTACGTATCCTCTTAGCAAGGACTCTTCTTCATATGGATAGAAATTAGGGGCCTCTCACTAAATAAATAAAAAAAAATAGTAATAATAATAAAAAAATCTGAAATGTTTCAGATTTTAAATTGCGTTCAAAGGGGCGTTTTTTTGCATTTTGTATGTTACCTTTATTTATTAAATATCATGTTTTACTCACTTAAACCATAAAATTCAGTTAAAGAACAATATCGCAAAATAATTTTAAACTGAACACATCTTTAGAATTTCCTATACACACTCTTACACGCTGAAGATAAAAATGTTTTTTCTGTACAACGTTGCTCTTGCTTGCTTTGAAATCTTTGAGTTTGTTAATCAAAAATTCGTTAAAGTTTTACAAAATATGAAATCGATAATAAAACAAATTCCAAATTTAAAATTTGGGCTTTCAGATGCCCATATTCGCAGCAGGATTACGTCATTCAAAATTCGATGGCTCTAGGTACCGTCGTTTTATTACAATGCGAGAAACGTACATACATTTACGCACATTCTTCCTTATTTAGTTTCTTTAAATGTAATACAGGGCTGCAATATTTGGTGGCAACAGTTTGAAAAATGAACCGACATTTAATGTTTCCGACGCAAAATCGCAAAACGAAAACAATAGTCCTTCAGGGACAAAGCCCCTTTGGACTAAAAAAAACACTTTAATGAGAGTTTACTGTATTTAGAGTAAACTAAAATATTAACTGTTCATGACAAATCTCATATCCAGCAGAGTATATCTATAGATTTGTTAGACTAAGATTAGCTAGGTAAATGTGCCAAATTATTAAATATATTACGTTATAAACTTGCCATAATACATCCTTTGTCAGAAAAGTTCCAGGACTTTTTTTTTGTTTCGGAGTTTGCAGCACTAAAAAGGAACAAATGTTGTTTTTATGTTACCTGAAATGTATTCTTTCTTACCTGACACGACCTTGCCCATGTATCCGCACAAACTTACTAGGTGGCAGGGCTGTGCTTAGCAACAGATTGTTCGGATTGTTGTCGCATTCATTAACGTGACACAATGGACGCTGATTGTGAGCAAAGAGTGAATATTAGGTTCTGCGTTAAGCTCGGGAAAACCTCTAGTATGTTCATGATTAAGCAAGCATATGCAGGCGAGGCTTTTTCAAGAAGTGTTTTCTAGTGGCACAAAACGTTTCATGAAGGCGGAGATTCAGTGCAAGACGATCCCAGAGCTGATACCGATGCGTGGAGCGTGTAAGGCAATTATTGCAAGGAGACTGTCGTGTAACTATGAGGATCAGAAGAACTGAATTTAAATCGTGATGTGTGTCATAAGATTTTATGCGAAGATTTAGGGAAACGGAAACTTAATGCAAAAATCGTCCCTCAGTCACTAACAGATGAACAGAAAGAGGAAAAACGAAGAATTTCTGCTGAACTATTTGATAGAGCCAGACGTGATCCCGCATTTGTGTCAAAGATTATTGTGATTTTTCTTATTTCCGTGAGTGAAAAGGGGACTGAAAGGAAAGCTTCATCAAGATTATTGCAGAGATCCAACGGGCTGTGACTAATGAAATTGCAAGCGTCGCAGTTGAAGATTTCATTGCTTGCTTTCAAGACCTCCAGAAACGTTGGCAGTTGTGTATAGATAGCCAAGGGAACTGCTCTGGTAGCAGCCAGGATTATTACTTGTTAAACGCAATTTACTATTTTTTATGACCTTTGCCCTGGAACTTTTCTGACAGAGGATGTATACAGAACATACATACATTATATGGAACATAATGTACAGAATATATATAAAATTTGTCTCCTATGATAAAGCATAGAAATTATTCGAAGAAACTCTAATAAAAATGCAAAATCAAGGAAATATCAGATTAAATGATTTCTTCCCTTAGAAGGTTCACGAAATGTGCGTGTTAGTGCTCGCGAAGCGTCATGTTAAGTTAAAATGTGTTTAGCTAGATAGCAGAATTGTAGTTTGGATATTAATGCGGACTTTTAAAGCAGCATTGTTAGTTAGGATATTTGATTATTCCACAATTAAAATTAAAGACTGCAGAATCTAGGTAAATCAGTATAGAATTCAAAAGAAAAGCAATGAGTAGGTAGAAATCATCCCTTTATCGAGATCCTTATTCTTCCTATCACTGTTACTAAACAAAACAGGCTCTTTTGTTTAGTAGCAGTGATTGGAGGAAATGTATAAATTGCTAGTATGTATGCGGAATATATTCATTCCAATGAGAACTCATAAATCACTGATCTTGTCATTTCTACCTAGAAAATAATTGTTTTTAAAAACAGACTGTAAGCGTAATTTTTGTATTTTTTTAAATAATAAAATTATTAGGTCTATTATTATGTAATAATGTACTGACTTTGCATATTTAATTCATCATGGAAAGCTTAAATTCTTGGGTAAATTTTATTAAATTTTGTAGTTTGATTTATTTTATTATTGGCGATAACGTCATGCAGTGTGAATGGGATAATATTTGGGCATTCAGAACACCACATAAGGAAAGAGGCCTTGAAAATAAAAGTTGCATTAATTAATCTAGATTTATTTTTATAGCACAAATCATTAAGGATATTATTTTTTCGCTTTATATTCAAGTAATTTCAATGAATTAAATATTTAAATACAATCCAAAGTATTCAGGTTTCTAATGCATATCAATAAGAAAGTTATTTTTATCACAGGAAGGAAAAATTCACAGGGTTGTCTCAAAGCAAACAGTAAAATTTCGTGGTTTTGTATTTACGCTAAATATTTCGTGGTAGGGATTTAACTAATATTCCCCCTCTCCTCAACGAAAGTTTGTGTGTGTGTTTTTCTTTCTTTTTAAGTGTAACCTCATGTCTATAAACCAGTCATACTCTATAAAGGTATCCGTATTACATTACATTTATGTAATTACATTACATTACAAATATGTGTATATGAAAAATGTATGTAAATTAAATTACATTATTTAATTTACATAGATTTTGCACATACACATATTTTGTTCGTTAAGTAACAATTTTTTAATTTAAAAGATAATTTTACAATGAAATAGTTTGTTGGCAGCTGATAAGCAATGGTGGATCATTTTACATAACATCGGGAAACAGCATTTCTTGCTTTCCTGAAGTCCGGTAAAACTTAGTAGTTCAATGCTAAGGTTCGGATTTTGCAATAGATTCACTTTGCAGTGCATTTTTGAATGAGTTCTAAAAGAAACCACCATTAAGCTTATTTAAATATAAATAACACTCTAATAATTATAATAAGAAATTAAAAAATAATGAGGAAAGAATCCAAAATTCGCAGATATATTCGATATTCACGAAAATATGTCATGTTCGTTAAATTTTAGAAATTTTCTCGAAATTCGCTTGCACGGCAATAAAATTACTTTTTTTTTGCATATCAAACTAATAGGGTTCTGAGCCATCTTTACGAAATGAAAGGCAATTAATAATCCTGTAAAATGAATGATACGTATTTGCCACCATTTTACATTTCAGCTTGAATACGCTATTTTCTTTCCATCAAAATTTGGGGTAAAAATTATGAGGTCTTTTCCCCCTTTATGAATAATAATACGTAAAGCGAGATAAATGTGTCACTAAACTTGCGATTAAGACGTCTATCTCACGACTGAAATATTCTCTGTTAGAATATCTAGTCAATGCATTTTTACAAGGATAATTAACTTTTATGACAGTATCCTCAAAAAACGATTCGATTTTTCTCTGTTTTCCAGAATGCTACTGCACTAGAAATAGCTTTAACGTAAGAAAGGTTGAGCTATTCAAGATATTTTTATTTCCTAATAGTGCGCCAATTCTTGTATGCATGGCAGAATATTTGTTTATATTAAGCCATAATACCATGTATTGAACATACAAGTTCGAAACTGCGAAATCTATAGAGCAATTAGAGTCTTTCAGCCGTAAACAAAATTAACTGTGAGGAAAAATGGTCCTTTTTCTTTTGACACAAAAAACATATGTTTGTGAGTGTATTTTAATAATATTGTTAAAAATCAGTATTTAACTATTTTGAATATTAACTATATTTTATGACATTTACAGAAGTTAGTGGAAAAAGTGAGTAAAATTATTAAGGTTTTCACGTGCAAGGCAATTGTACTGACATGCTTTGAAATGCATTAAAGGTTTTAGAAAGTCGTCGCAAAATTGGAGTCGAATAACAAAGCGTTCCCAGATAGGTTTTTTTTATCTAATTGATGAAAAAGAAGATTGTATTTGAAAATTTTCTAATAGTATTGATTATTTCAAAGCAGGATGAAAGAAAGGGAATTTAATTTACTGTAGTGAGTGATTTAATCTACAATAATATCTTTCCCAGGAGATGGATAACCTTTTGTTACTAGATCTATATGTTTTCTTTTTAATCGAGCAGCTTTAAATTTTTTTTGTGTTTCACTGTCTAAATGGATGGCGAAGATCATGCAGTCCAAAAAAGAAGCCTTTACTGTTAGCTTTACTAAGGCAGCTAAACTATCCAAGACATCAATCAGATTCTTAGTATACAAAATCACGACGGAACAGTTAATTTTAGGAAGCTTGTACAGACGGAAGAGAAAGGTGTAGAATGCATTTCGTCTTGTCCAATGCCAATCATATGATATTTGAGACTACGCCAAACAATGGGTTTGCAAAAGAATTCAAAAACTATCAAGGGATGGATAAAGAGGTCTTACTTTCCATTCTTTAAAACATTGGTAACAGCAGTTATGTAATAGGTAATAATATGGATGAAGCATATGTTGCAATTTCTAATGTGCAGTTGAGAAAACGAATTTCTTTATGGCCATATGTAATCTGAAACACGCATGTTACAAGCGATGCTTCCAACTTGGGAAATACACTCACTTCCAAAAGTTAAGCACGGAGAGGAAAATGCTAATTTCCGGAAGCCAATCAGAATTGAAAAGAATGCAATTTGCTGCAGAGGTAGATGGAAGTATGTAAATATGTTAGGTAACAGCCAATCGCGCTTTCATGTCAAGAAGTATGCAAAAAAGGCAGTCTTATAAGAAGCCAGCTTTATGAAGGGTTATAGAAGTGGATTATAAGTGCTGATAGAAGATGTTTAAAACTTTCCTGCAATTTGTTTTCAAGACATACGTGTTTCAATGACTTCCAGAAGACGAATGGAAGATTCTGAGCGCTAGCGTGCTGTGGGGCGCGTTGAAGCAGAACAGTCGGTCACAGATGTTGCTCTTTTCTTCGGCGCTCATCATTCTGTAATTTCAGGTTTATGGAAACAATTTCAAACCACACAGACATTTATCCGAAGGCCCATAGCCGGTCGCCAAAGGGTTACAGGCCGTGCGGAAGATCGATATATTGCTACTGTAGCCAAGCGGAATCGCAGAGCGACCTCCACACGTATGACATCTATGGTTACAGCGTTCATTGGTAAGGCGATATCTGCAGCTACTGTACGCCGAAGATTACATGTGAGTGGACTGTACGCCCGGGTACCTCGAGTTTGTGTTCCTCTATCCGTCCAATCAAGAGGGGCACGATTACAGTGGTGCTGGGAACATGTAAATTGGAATGTGTCTGACTGGGGCAATGTCATGTTTACTGATGAGTCAAGATTTGCTCTGGAGCCAGATGACAAGCGTGTAAGGATATGGCGTGAACAACGAACACGCAAGCAGTGCCAAAACATCACCGAACATCACGCATTCCGAGGCGGAAGCATTATGGTGTGGGCAGGGATTTCATTAGGATACCGCCCCGACCTAAACATCTTTAAACGGTGTTCTTTGACGGCTGTCCGGTATCGAGATGAAGTCCTAGAACCCATTGTGAGATTGTACGCCGCAACAGTTGGCCCTACTTTTGTTTTAACGGACGATAACACACGTCCCCATAGGGATGACATCGTCGATGACTACCTGGAGAGTGAAGGGATTGCGCGTATGACGTGGCCAGCATATTCGCCCGACCTTAATCCCATTGAAAATCTTCGGAATGCTCTCGGCCGTGCTTATCTTCACGTTTCCCACCTCCAGCGACTCTTATTGAGCTGGAAATTGCTGTACAAGGAGAATGGCGATTGTTTATTTCTGCGGTGGTTGACCACCTAATTGAAAGCATGGTCATAAGGTGTAAAGTTTGTATACAGATGAGGGGGCATCACTTACCCTATTAATGTCCTTTTTTCATTTTATGCTGTTTATTTTCACTTTATACATAATTCTGTTTAAGTCTTCAGTATGTCATTATCTGATAACTTACAAAAATTTAATTTTGTTTTCATTTCTGTATATAATTATTCATTTTGTTTCATGCATAAATATATATGCTATTTTCCTCCCGAATTTTGTGTCAATCAAAGCAGTATTTGTTGATGTTTTTGCATTTTACATCTTCGTGCTTAACCTTTGGAAGTGAGTGTATAATTCAGACAAATGGTGCTCAAGCTAGCGATAATATTGTTAAAGTCTCTCTCAAGAAAAAAGAGCCAGGATTCTGATAAAGTTAGCTGTCTGCTGATTAAGTTGTATCATCTAAATTACTGGTGGTCTTTTTCGCTCGATTGGAATGTAGAAGGAAGAAATATCTCAGATGCACGATAAGTTCTTATAACTCAGGAAAGAACACAAAACCCCTCCTGAACCACTATCGTGCAATTGTCCCAAAGGCATAAATACAGAGAGGTTTCGAAAAAATTATAAACAGTAGCCTTATCTAGTACTATGAAATATAACGGCATTTCTTCTACACGTCACAGTGAATCTCAGGAAGGTTGTACAACTATTGACCGGATTAAGTTTTTAAAAATATCAGTGGAGAATGTTTTTCTTAAAAGGAAAGATTCGATCTCCGTTGTTTTTGATATAACGAGACATAAGACGTAACTTGCAAGTACGAAATACTTTACACCTCTACACTAATGACTTAACAAACATCTATTACACAGCTGGCCATTAAATGCAAGTCTTTGAAGAAAGCCTCCAACATGCTTGAAATCAGTATCACGCGCAGAACTTGAGAAAACATACAAATAATTAGTATTATAGCATTTATGCAAAACTTACGTGCTAGTAACGAATGTAATGTCACCTAGAAGCATTATAAAAGGGCAAAAAAACTTTTAAATAACAAAATTATGTACATTTTCGCTATTCCTTTGCTTGGAAGGTATCTGTATGCTTCTTCGAAAAAACGCAGACAATCGGTCCACTTTCCTAAGTTGACAATAAAAGAACTGTGGTCTATAGGCGCTGCGAATTAACCATTGAGGGATCAGTACTCCTGTTTGCCGAAATGAAACCACAGTGATGCAAATATGGAATCAGTGGGTGCTGGAGAGTTGGAGGAACAGGAATGGTTGCACTTGTGTCATCAAACCACCGAACGAGAGCACAAATATGTTGTGAGCATAGCAATACTGGATCATTCAGCAATATTAAGGATCTTAGGGCGAGAATTAGGGTTTTCTTAGTTTGATCCATATCGATTGAAATTATTTATCGATATTAATGATTAAATTGGAAGAGAAACACGCCAGTGTAAAACTCAAAATTAAATTTAAAACAGCAGCCTTATTCTGCCATAGATTTTGAACAAAAGTCTGCCTATTTTAAGGGCATTCAGAAGCAGATCCCTCTTCATCAGGAACAAAAAAAATTATGAAATTTTTCAGATTTTATTTTTGCCCTTGATGGAGAGGGGCCTGTATCTGGTCACCCTAAAAATCAAAAGAATTGCATAAAACATCTATGCTAAAATAAGCTTGCCCTTTTGCCCAATTTTGATGTTAATGTATCTTAAAATTCGCAAGTGTTTTAACTGTATTTAAGATTGATAGCTCCGAACAAAATTTTATTTTTTCTCACTGTTCAGTATGGAACTAATATATTTTTCAATATGTAGAGGAGACATTTACTCTCAAACCCTCTAGGTCTCAGCTTTCTGAAATTCCATTTCATTGGGAACGCATGAATTCAACTGATCGGGAAGTGCATTAGAACATACACAGTCCAGTCACATTAATGTGACCATCTGTCAAAAGCCAGAATAACCACCTTTCGCAGAGCGGACTGCTGCGAGACGTGCAGGAAGAGAGTCACATAGGTCCCTGAAGGTGTTCTCTGGGATGTTGAGCCATGCCGACTCTAATGCCGTGGCCAGCTGCGCTAGATTACGCGGTTGAGGATCCATGGCGCGAACAACTCGATCGAGATGGTCCCACAGATGCCCGATTGGGTTTAAGTCAGGTGAGTTTGCTGGCCAGGGGAGGACGGTAAACTCATCCTGGTGCTCTTCGAACCACGCACGTACACTGGCAGCTGTATGGCACCTCGCATTGTCCTGCTGGAAGATGCCATCATCCTGAGGAAAAACAATGCGCATGTAGGGGTGAACATGGTCCGCAAGGACAGATGCGTACTTGTATTGATCCATTGTGCCTTCCACAATGATCAGTGAACCTAGAGAATGCCAGGAAAACATTCCCCAGACCATAATGCTCCCGCCTCCAGCTTGGACCGTTCCGGCAATGGTTGCAGGGTGGTTCCTTTCAGAGGTTTCACGCCTTATACGCCAACGTCCATCTGTCCGATGGAGCATAAAACGCGATTCATCCGAAAACGCAACCTGTCGCCACTCAGTGGACGTCCAGCTGCTGTACTGGCGTGCAAATTCTAGCCTTCGCCGTCGATGAACAGCAGTCAGCATAGGTGCACGAACCAGGCGTCTGCTTCGGAGGCCCAGACGCAGCAATGTTCGCTGAATAGTACTTTGGGAGACACTTTTGGTAGCCCCTTGGTTCATTTTGGTGGTCAGTTGCTCAACGGTAGCCCGTCTATCTGCCCGAACGCATCTCCGCAACCGTCGTTCGCCTCTGTCATCTATGGCCCGTGGTGCACCACATTTGCCACGTCGCTGATTTTGGACAGTCCCATTTTGCCATGCACGGTACACTTTTACCACGGCGGCACGCGAACAGTTCACAAACTCAGCCGTTTCGGAAATGCTTCCACCCTTGGCCCGAAATCCAATGATCATGCCCTTTTGGAAGTCGGATAAATCGCTTCGTTTCTGCATTACGCCAACGATTGAAATGTTTTCCGAAGCCCTCACACACCTTTTATATACGCTCAACTGCACTGTGCTGCCACCTGCCTTCTGTGATTGGTTATTTAACTCTGACATGGAAAGTACGTGGTGGTCACATTAATGTGACTGGACTGTGTACTTCGCTGAATCGGCATTACTAAACTTGTTAACCTCCCTTGCTCGGTCAGAGAAGTCAGATTGGTTTTACAAACTCAAAAATTTCTATTGAAAGGTTTCGATAGTATTGCATTTGAGGACTTTATCAAGACTTTTTTCAAACACAGTATAACATTCTTTACTTTATGTATAAATATGTGACAAAACTGAAATATCTAAAAGAAAATCAGATGAAAACCGGCGGTCTATGCTATCTTCATTCTACCTCACACTGTATCGTATACAACTGAAGTTCAAAAATCCGGCACATTCAGAATTTGAGCGATGCCAGATTATCTCCGAATAAAATTGTATATTGCCATAGAACGATTTTTTTCGTATTATTGAATGCACTGAAGAGTGAAAAAATTACATATAATAAATTTTCAAACACATTTTATTAAGAAACTTATTGGTAAAACCTTACTCATTATTATTATATTTAATCAGTTTTTAGCATGAAATCATTATTACTGCGAGTTTGAACGACCCCTGACTTCTCAGATTTCCCTTTTTTTGTTCCAAAGACGAATATTTAATATTTATTCAATATCATACTTTCTATTTTTTTAGCGAATATCCCAAGTGTATTTAATATTTCACCAGCCTTATGCCAAGAGAGCTTGATCTAATTTTCTTCTTCGGCCTTCTCTATTTCGCTTCCTACGTGCAGATTTAACACACTATGAATTATTACTGCAAATGATGATTTACGACTGTGAATTAGAAGTATTAATATAATTATATTATTATGATTGTCGTATAGTATGATTATAGTATAGTATGTATATTATAGTATGATTATAGTATAGTATAGTATAGTATGATTATAGTATATGATTATAGTATAGTATGTCGTATAGTATGATTATAGTATGTCGTTGTTTTTCACAATTTCATGTTTATCCCTTTCAATCCATTACACAATTTCGTTTTTGGAAAGCCTGATTTTAGTGTATCGCATAAGGAAGTCTTTCAACAGTTTTTAATAACTTAGAGAGAGTAGTCATTGGATCCTTAACATTTTTGCTGTCTTTGACTAAAATTCGCTTAAGGGATTCCACCTACCCTCAGTGCAACGTTTTTTAACATTGTGTTGGTTACAATGCATAACGTTGTGCAGTTTCCAAGCAATAGCAGCAATGAAAACCGTACCATAAACAGTGTACTGAATTTGGAAGTAACGGACGCCGCAGTCACAGTTTAATAAATTTTGCGCAAACGAATTCCAGCATTTAAGGTTTTGAAAAGCTCCTTATTCATAGATCGGACTAGGCAGTTAAATTTAGTAGAATAGTAGAAGATATGATACAAGAATGCTTCTCGTATCAAGTTTGTAATTTCTCTCAGTTTGTAATGATACAAACTGAGAGGCTATTAAAATGTTTTCTATGATATTCAAAAGCAGAAGGGTTTTAGAGTTGTTCAGAAGCCCAAGGTTTCAAAATTATTTTTAAACATTGGTACGGAGTGAGGAAAGAAAAACAAACATTCTTTAAATAGCCCTTCAATTATACAAGCTTTGACTGAGTTTATAAATTACAGGCAATTAATGAGACCCATGAAAATTGTAAGCATTTCATATTTCCCAGTGACAACATTTTTAAGTTAATGATTTCCAGACGAAGCGTTCCCACAAAATACAAGTAAAATAGTCAATCTCTTATTCAGTTTAAAATATTTTGGGCATTTCTTTCCGAATCATGTTATTGAAATAGTATTTCGTAAATAAAGTCAGTATTATCAGCATTGCATGTTTGGAAAAGGTATAAATTCTTCTTTGTCATACTAATATCAAAAGTTAGTTTATATTTACACGTAGCCTATTTATAAGCAGAGGTTAGTTCATCCGAAATGTCTTAATTTACAGATGCCATGCATTATTACGAAGCTATCCGTTTGAAAACTACGAGCTGCGTTTTAGCAAATTCATTTGTTGATAAAATTGCTGGCACAGGTTCTACTATTAGGCTTACTTCCAGATAGATTCCTCTTCGCTGAACTGTTAGTGGTCTCAAACTCGCGACCCGCGGGCTGCATGCAAACCCCGAAGCAATTTTATACTGCCAACGAATGTATTTTAATATGTATTTATTGCAAAAACTGTGCTTACAGTTTTAGAAACATATAGGTACTGCCTGAGCTTCTGTTCGCGATAGAATGAATAGGTGGGAGTTTGTCACTCTATGCTTGCACGCTAGGCTACGTGACTAAGTAAAGTGACAGAACTTCCCGCATTGGCACAGTCAGCAAATTTAGTTTGCCAGCCGATAGCTGGTAGGGCTTCAGTATTCTGTCTAAAGTTTAATATTTAGCTGTCAATATGTTTGAATTACAAAATTCAAGCAAGAAATTTCTTTTGTATGTACCAACCTTTAGACTTAAGTAGAAAGTAAATATAAGTTTGAATTATTTCCTTAGCGTTACTATTGTTGTTGTTTATGTATGTTTAATAAGTATTTAGTAAGTAAATATTTTTGTTAAAAATAATTGAAAATTTTATTCGAAAACTGTTCTGGCCCGCCAGAACCAACTATCAACCATTTGGTTCATCATATCTATATCTATCTATCTATCTATCTATCTCTATATATAGTAGATATATGTTAATTTTAATATTTGTTGAATATCGTTCCTTTTAGAAGCAGTAGCCGTAGCTAGAAATCTTCGCAGTTCTACTTCTTAATAGCCTAAATAACAGAAGATCTAATACCTCGCTTCTTATGCCTTAATATTTTTCTTCATACTTTTATTCAGACTTCTTTTTGGTCGATTAATAACACCTAGATTTTGGTGAATTATTGAAGATACACGTTTCTGTTTTATTCCGTTTATTACATTTTTATCAAATTTTGGAAATATTTTAAATAATCAAACGTTATGTGAAATTTTAAATAAAGGAGTAATTGAAGGTGGTCAAAAGGCGCGAAGCTGAACTTCGCCGTATGCTATCAAATGAAATGCTAGCGATTT
>KK115982.1:1639287-1655094 GCA_000611955.2 Stegodyphus mimosarum
ATGTCGAATCATTTGATGCCGAATTATTGGACTTTTACTGCGTATTAATTATGTGTGTTTTTCTTTGCTGCGCATACAGCCTGCTTGAAATACTATTCTTTTAAAAGTGAGTAACCTTTTTATGTACTCATGCAGAATAAAAAGTGTCTGTCATTAAAAACAAATTATAAAACATTTTTTAAAAATGTTATCTATCGTAAACATTTTGATACTTCAAGCCTTCACATTTTATCTACAGTTGACGCAGTTGCGTAATATTTTGAATTTGAATTAAAGTATAATATAATTCTGTACCAGATTTTGTATGCTCATATCACAGGAGAATGCTTTGTTCAGTTTTAGAATGTCTGGGATTAAACATGTTACCGAAACATATTTTAAAGTTCTGTTTGGTGATAGAGTAATTTTGACGGAAGAATGGGTTTTATAGTAAAATTATATAAGTCATTATAAATGATCAGCATACCGACAATGAATGTTATACGTAAAATTATAACAAAGATGAATACAGCTGATATAACAAAAATGAACATTATTATTTTTAATCTATTATACTTTATGATAACTGTTATTTATTTTAAGTGTAGTAAAATTAGTGACCAAGTACAGTATTTCAGGGGAATATGCCACTATTTAAGTAGGTGATTAATGGCTGAGTGTTTTAGTATTTTGTAGCATTTCTAATCCTTTTTTTATGGAAATAATGGAATTGGTAATTTGCTGTAAACATGCGCCCTTACAGTATTGTAACATCTTCCTTACTGCGAAGGAAACTGAGGAGTTAACTCGGTGCCATATGTAGGAAACTACTACATTTATTTCTCTATTTCAAAGCACCTTGATTTTATGTAACTTAATAACAAAAATTGTAACTAATTAAAAAACGCGGCAATAATTGTAAATTATTATAAATTGCCATTAATTTTTTTAATGCATAAATTGAAGCAAAAAGGAAATTACTGGTAATGTTCATAGTCTTTTAATCTTCTTAAAACTGGTTTTGCAGAGATGTTCGGAAAGAATATTAAAATAGAAATTTCTGTTTAATACTTCACAACGACTGATGATTATTAATTTAGTAAATAATAAATATATACTGTGGAGAAAGCAAAATAATTTTTTTAATGCTTAAAAATGAAGCGTTTTCTTCTTTCAGTTTATTTTACTAATTTAGAATTTTATAATAATCAGAAATTAAAATGAAGTGCTTAATTTTGGTGCAACACAGAAATTACACTTGAAGCTAACTCTCTGTACCAGATTAAATCAAGTAGTCTTTGTTATAATCAGAACAAAATCAGGGAATTCTGGAAATTCATCGATTGGCTAAATGAAAATCCTCATTTGCATCAAATAGTTTTCGCAATTTGATGCATTGTAGTTAAAAAAATCGCGGTACTATTAAACGTTGGAGTGGTATCTTCATAAGAAAACTTCTAAACTTCGAGATGAGTTACCTACAGATTTTACTGAAGTAAAATATCTTTGAAGATCTATTTTTTTTTAAATTATAGGAGGCATTTTTACAAAATTGACTTTTCTCTGCAAATACTTTTGTACATATATACAAGTTCAGAAGTCTGTTCAACGTATACAAGTGTTTTCACATCCTTCTAAATTAATTTAGAAAGGCAATCATGACAATTTTTAATGCTTGTTCCTTGTTTTCGGTCATTGTTTTAATAATAATTACCTGTTTTTGCCACTTTCTCTAATTCTTTCGAATAATTTTTTTAATTGCTTCTGTTCTTTGAATGTTTTTCTTAATTTATAAAGCTTAAAAAATAGTTTAGATATGCGTAGACAGAGTAATCAGGTATTTATTGTCCGAAATATTGAAAATGGGGGTTAAATACTTCGAGCCGCAGTACACATTTTTATTTCTACGAAGAATAATGCTTTCATGAAAGCTTTAAAAATTACATTAAGAAACTTGGATTACACTGAACTCCGAATGCAGTGAATTTGGCTATAGTGAATATTCAGCTACAGGGAATCCAACTTATTTGTCCTGATCCATATAGGTAAAAAAATATGCATTAAAAATTCCTTTTGTTCAGCTTTCAACTTTGGTTACAGTGAAAGCCGGAGAAACTATACATATCGTAACTATCTTTTAAACAGGCTTCCTTACAAAATTTTAAAGGAAGTATTGAGAAAAATGTTGCAGCTTACTTATTCATTAAGGGCACTGAAGGATAAAAAAGTATTGTTCGTTTGCAAAAACTCATGTGTTCATAAGTCGTTTGGGGAAATGGGGGGAGGGAAACCCACAACATTACAATTGTAAAAGTTAGTAGGCCAGCAGTAGCTATGAAATGAGAAACGCCATCTCAGTGCTTGCATATGGAAAGCCAAATAATTTGTTTCGACATTTCTTTTGTCTTTAGTGACGAGCAAAGGAATATAATTTATCAATTGATGTCATAAAAATATTAAAGGTGAAAAGTGTGTTTGTGGTAAAATGTCAAAATCCAGAGTAATGCTATGGATGTGCCCGAAAAATGTCAGCACCAGAAAAGAAGAAAATGCTACTAACAGAAAAATTTATAACCCCCAGGTGATTTAAAAAGTCCCACTGAACCATCATTTCAATTATAAAGTCCAGATATTAGCATTCATTTTTCAAGAACTTTGTCAGTGCAATCGAAATAAGAGAATGAAAGAAAGGAAAAGTATACTTCTGATGGACAACTACCCCATTTCCTCTTTATGTTGGAAATATCAGCAACATCAAGGTAGTATACTTTCCTTTAAAAAGGCTGTTCCTTTTTTCCAAAAAAAAAAGCTTAGCTTGTGAACGATAACTTAACAAAGCTCTTTCAAAAAGACTGGTTTGGGTTTTGGATTGTGATATTTTGAAGAAGAAAATAATTTATCTATTAAGAATGCGCTTCTGCATATCGTTGCGAATTTCAATGGAGCTGAAGATCTCATAAATATTGACTATGAAGTTATAACGAAGAAATCCAATCAGATGAAATTATTATCGAGACTGCATCAAAGAAGGAAACCAAGATCATGGCAAAGAAGAGGATACCAACAATAATACGTTCTAGCAGTGAAAGAGCCATTGGAAAATGTTGAGTCTTTATTAAGGTTCTTAGAATTTATGGAAAATGTAGAATCAAATGAATATTAAGTACAAATTCTAGAAAAGGCTATGGAGAATCTGTTTATTATAAGTTGTTATTGTAAGGAGGTGATTATAAGTTATTATAATAAAAAGATTGTTTATTATACATTTTAGAAAACAGCACCACATAACAGATTGTTTTCATGATAATTAAAGTGATGTAAAATTGATTTTGATTGTATAATTTAATGGGCACATATCCGTACATATTATATCTTCCATATTCTGATTTCTTGGCCAATATTTAATTCATTTCAGGCTAAGAGAAAAAAAAGGCTTCAGTTTTAGTGAAGTTCGGATATGGTGAACAAGTGCGAATTCGCAGCGGTTTAGTATCAGTGGTATACATTTTACAATTAAGCAAAGACTCCTCATTAAGATTCTTCAGAAAGTAAGTTGTGGACAAAATTTTCAGAATAACATAAGTTCATCCACCTAAAAACTTAAATTATTAATAAAGATGCTTACGTATACTGCATCTCACTGATTTCTTTCAAACAACGCAGGAGCTTCTCGCATGCACAACTATCAGTAGAATAGCTACATATAATCTGTTTGGGAAGATCCAACTATACTTGTTATCAAAAATTAAGGAAAAAAATCACAAAAATAGCGATAACTCCCTCAAAAATAAGCCACACCGTGTAAAATTTGAATGTCTTTCCAAGTAAGTGTAACTGAGTAAAACTGCAATATGCAAATTAGTGGCGCTGCACTCGGAATACGTCATCTGCGAGGAGCATAAAAGTCCATGTTTGAGAGCGAGCCCACATATTTTACTGTGATAGTGACATCAGAAATCTGAGATAGCTAATTCGTAGCAATGACCTCCAGGCATCATTTTCCTGCAGAACTACGATGGAGAGCCATTGGGAGACTAGAGGCAGGACAAAGTCAAACAGAAGTGGCCCGATGGCTAAATGTGAGACCTTCTGTGCATCATAGACTTTGGAGGCAATTTCAAACCACAGATTCGGCATCTAGGAGGTTCAGCCAAGTACGGCCAACTACTACGACGAGCGTCGATGACCGATATTTGACATAATGTGCACGCAGGAATAGAACCGGTACTCCCTTCTTCTCAGATCCTCCCTTGCTTCAGCCACCGGAAGGTTGGTGTCAACGTCAACTGTGCGTAAAAGGCTTCAAGAAGGTGGTCTGTATGCTAGGCGACCAGCCATATGCGTGCCGCTCACGTCACGCCGTAGGAGGGACCGTCTGCAGTGAGCACGACAACATGTCCAGTGGACGCCTTATCAAAGCAAGGCTGTTCTCTTTACGGTTGAGTCCAGGTTAGACTAGAAAGCGAACGTAGGCGTTATTTGATACGGAGAGAACCTGGAACCTGTTATCATCCGTCAGACATCCGTGAAAGAGGCAATATCTGTGTTTGGGGTGGCATCTCTTTGGGCGGACGCACAGACCTCCATGTCTTTCGAAGGGAAACCGTGAATGCTCAGGTTTATAGAGATGACATCCTTAATGGTTATGTGGGCCCATATGCCGGGGCAATAGGTGATGCTTTCCTGTTACAGGACGACAACGCAAGACCACACAGGGCTCGCATCGTAGATGATTATCTTCAACAGGAAACAATTATGCGCATGGAGTGGCCAGCTCGATCCCCGGACTTGAATCCTATCGAGCACATTTCGGATGCTTTAGGGAGACGTCTAGCTGCTTTCAATCTGCCTCCTCAGACCCTTACCGCGCTTGCAACTGCTTTGCAATCAATGGCTCTCGCTTCCTATGGAACTGACAGACCGCATAGTTGAGAGCATCACACATCGGTCGCTATATGTGCTGTATTGCTTCTAGAGGCGATCATATTCCATATTAGAGATACTTTTCTTATAACAAACTCACACCTTCGATTTGTTCATTTTATACATGTGCTAATTTCTATACTATCATAATTTGTGTGGTAATTTCTTTTTATGTTATTTGATACCTTACTATGTGTTGTATATTGTGGGTAAGTTTCATAAAATTCTACATGTAACTTTTTCAGTAATCGTGATTTTTGTGATTTTTCCTTAATTATGATAACCAATGTATTTTGGCTGTTTTGATTAAAGGTTGCAGAGTATAAAATAAGAGAACAATTAAAAACAAATTGTTCAAAGACATAGGGGGTGTGAAAACCAGATTTGTAAAAACGTGTCACGTCAGAATTGTTTAACTCGTAGAAATGGTTCGAATATTAGAATGTAGCGAAACGACGCACATCTTAACGTAAAAGAAGAACAAAAAGAAAAAGAAGTGAACGGGAAGCCCCTCAACCCAGTGCATACATAGGAAGGTAGGACAAACTGCTGGAAAGCTCGAGCCCTGTAGAACAGTTTCAGAACGTTCTGTTTGAAACTGATTCACATATTTTAGGTGAACATGCAAAGACCATTCCATATGACGAAAAGACTTGTGACCTCAAATAAGTATTGTAAAGGACTTCAAAAAGGTTAAACTGACTTTGAAATGATATTAAATGTAGTTTCATTATTCTTATAGTGCAAGTATCGAAATCTGCTAATGTAAGACAAAAGTGGCCGAAGTTTCTTAGCAGTCTAACATTTGAATAATTTCGTTATGTTTAAGACCTTTTTGATTAGTGGTTATTTCGATGGTCTTTGATAATGAGGAATAAACAAATATGCAAAGCATCTTAATCTCACATACATTCCATAGCAACTAACTGTGTATTCGTATATTAAAGTTACACAGTTACTAAAAAAAGAGTTAAAACACATAGTTATTAAAAAAGACTGGAAAGAGTACTGCTTACTAAACCAAGAAAATCATGGAAGCTAGAATTAGAGATGTAAAATATACATGAAAACAAGAGCGCAGACGTGTAAGCGAATCTTCGAATGTGAGCAACATTTCCTTTTTTATTTCCCTACTGCATCAGAGAAGGATATATATGTCCATGCTTCTCTCCCTCACATTCATAAATTGAATCAAATTTAGACGAAGAATCCTTCAAAACTGCTTGAAATCATAAAACAGATCCAGTATCGTTCGTGTCTTTCGAATGCAATCGAAGATTTTGATGGGTCTGTGTAGACAAAGGCACGTGATTGTTTCAGGAGTTCATCTCCTAAGAGTTGGTTTATAGCTATTCCGCGGCCACGTTCCTTTGTGCCTCTTTTGCTTCTTAACATTTTAAAATACTTATTCCAGAGCAATTCCTCTGGAACCAATGGAATCAAATCGATGAACTACTACAGTGAAAAACTGCTCAGTTTTTTTTTATTTCATAGTCTCTCTACTTCTCTATTTTCATCTTATCTTTGTTCTCTCCTTCCGATCTCAAATGTTCTCACGAGGGATGTTTAGCTCCTCCCATTCTGAATAGCGTCTTCTTTCTTTTTTAAACTTTACGAAGTCTTTCTATTTCCTAAAATGCTGCAATGTTCCGTTCTTTTGTTTTTCCTTTCAAAGAATTTGATACTTTAATTTCCTTTCAGGAAGTTGAAAAGCAGAGCTACTGCAGATCATGATTTAAATAATTGGAGAACATTTTCCATGTTATGCCAAAGTAAAAAAAAACCTCATTATTAGATATATTAATACGTTAGAATTCAAGTTTTAAAAAGAGGTTCATAAATAAACATTTGTCTGTTTTAAGCTAATCTTACTCTTTACACAGTATTACAGAAGTAAAGTATATCCGGATATAGGAAAAACAGACGTGCAAGTTAGGCTTTGAATGAAATATTTCTTTTTTAATTTTCATGATTTATCTTTATTTGCATATTGTAATTTACTTTCTGTTTAAGAAAATATAGTGATGGCAAAGTAATAAAGTGGCAGAAATGAAAATACTTTTTTTTATCAATGTATTGTATCACGCAGTAAACCAATTCCTAGTTTGGATTAGGGCTATGCATAACAGCTCACAAAACTCACATGGATTCAGCGACAAACATAAGATTATAATACTCGGAATTAGATATTTCAATTAGGACATATTTTTATTTAATGGATATCGTTATTTCATTGGACATTTATTCCTTTTAATATTTTAATCAATGAACAGTCTTTTTTTAACTGAATTTAGTGTGCACTCAATTAAATTGTAATGTTTTAGTATGAAGAAATCAAACGGAGTTGCCTTTTGTGATTATCACGATATGTCGTTGAACGAAAATAAGGAAATTAATAATTTGTAAAAACTCTTGTTATCCTCGACTTAGAATATTGCTTACGCATCTTTTGAAGAATATCAATTAAGCAGTATTTTGATACTTAAAGTTTTGAGGATGGATCAGAATATTATCAGTACTAAAATTAGCTTTTGATATGAATTATTGTAATTACTACAATCAATTGTTCAAGAAAAGCAGCTTGTACTATTTGTCTCTTCTTTACGTATTTTAGATTATTAATAGATCTGCAAACGAAAATCTAAACTGAACTTCTGTTGAAAAAATTATAATTTACAAATTTCTCGGAAGTCAGAGGATTCAAGAAATATTGCAGCGTGTCTGGTTGACAATGAGGGAAAAGATTATAAACGAATAATAAAGAACTGATATATGTTTTTAAGATTAGCACTATTTAAGAAGCAAAATATTAACTAAAAAATTAAATTCACTCATAAAACGTTCAGTTACTTGTTAATCTGCTACATGCGCTCCACATATCTCATACATGCGCACTACATATCTGATACTGCGCACTATATATCTGATACTGCGCTCTATATATCTGGTACATGTACACTGCGTATCTGATCCATCCTCTGGATTCAATACACTGGAATAAAATGCATTTTTTTCTATAATTAAAATTAGCAAGAAATGTTAACTTTTTATAACCAAAATTTCTTCTACATGTCCTCTTTTACTGTTCGGTTCTCTTGGGCGTTCTTATTCTATTTATTACCGTTATTCTTTTAATTTTCTTATTTTCGTTTTTATGTTGGATTATTATTTTTGAATACGTATAAAAATTCCTAAAAATGCAAAATATGCACCCGAAAGCTTATCGTTTGTACGCGTTTCTACTCTTATTTATTTTTTTCTTTCAGAATTACACAGTTATTAAAGAGGAATTTTAGCATAATAATAAATTTTAAGCTTGCTGTGTAGCTGATTTTCGGTAAGCGATGAAATTTACTGCGCTTTTATTATAATATCCTGCTTTAAATGTTTATTAAATACTTTAACCTGCCAACAAAAATTGAAGTTCTTTTTAAACATAAGTTCAAAAAAATTTATAAAAGTGTAAAGCTATTACAAGGTATACAGATGCGTATGTAGTGCCTTCGAATTTTTAAAAGGGATTAGAAAGGTTTTAGTAATGTCTTCCAGTATGCTGAAGAATTTAAAGTAGTAATTTCAGAATTTTGTGATTTGTGTAAGAAAAACTGAACTGTATTTTCCGGTCCGGTTATATTAAACTTTTTATTCCAAAGCCTATGAAGTTTGCTGTGCATCATAAATTACTCAATCATTGTAAGATGAAGTCACTGTTGTCGTCTTGATTTAATTATCGAATACAATGACGTCTTGATTTAAGTGGTAGTTTCAATTACTTCTAGAAATTATTTTCATATGTTTTGGTATTAGTAAAAAATTGCCAAACTATATGAAAGTATTTGTTTTGTTAAAGGCACTTCATTTGAAAAATTTTCCTAAAGATTTTAATTTGTATCTGCTTTTTAATTCTTACAAAATGCAATTAAATCGATTTATTTATTATAGAAAGTAAGAACAAGGTGTTGTTCCATAAAAAGCACGCACAGAATATTTTCTCATATTAATATAATTTCTTTATTATTTTTGATTAGAAAAAAGTTAGATGTGAGAAAAGTATTTTTTAGTTATTTGTATATTAATGTTACAGAATTATGTGAAAATACGCAAATTTAATTTCCCCAATCTTCAGAAACGTCTCAAATAAAATAATCTTTAGTTTAAATTTAAAGCATTGTGAAGGTATCTGGAATGTTTCACCTTAATCGTTCTAGGTTCTTACACATTTCTGTTAGAAATAGATGCATCCAATTGTATTGGAAATAACACAAAATACACGCTGTTCATCACTTGAACATTAATCATGTAGCACCCATTGGATAAGTTTTCTTGATTTGTTGTTGAGCAGCACGCTGTCTTTCTAAAACTTTTAATATGAAACTATATCTGTGTAATAGATAAATTTTATGCCAAAGTGTAAGTAATCAATATTATATTTCTGCCGGATATATAATATTAGATTAAAAAATGTTCTGGAGATTAACTGAGTATTTTAATATAAATTTATATTATAAAAATAAACATTCTTATATGACTTTTAAATAGGACCAATTTTACGTGCATGCATATGATGCAAATATGTAATTCTCATTTTCATCATGAGCATGTACAAAAGTGACGCTAATGAGCATGTACAAAAGTGATAAGATGAAATTACTATTTAATTTTTGATACTTTTTTACGAAATTAAACGTATTTAAGTTGTTTGGAAATACTAAAAGAACTAAAAAATTGCTAAAATTTATTATGACTCTATAATCCCATTTCATAACATTTAACGCTACCGATCATTGTTTCGACTGTTTTGATATTTGCAAAACTAGTCTGCTTCTATGTAAATAAATTTGAACGTTTTTCCATGCATTTGAGCCTAATGAATTTACAGCCCAGATAGTTGTTCAGTATTTGAATAATTGTTTTGGTGTAAATAAATTTTTAAAGGCTTGATAACGATTGTTTTAACAATTTTATGACGTGTACTCGGTATGTTCTTCAATTCTTAGTGCAAAAGACTGAGACAGTTTTATTGCAGAAATATTTTATTAAAATGCTAAATGTGATAAATAAAATTACTCTAGCAATAAATACTTTCTTTTTTTTGCTAGATACACATATTTAATTTCTAGTAGAAATTCACAAAACCCATACTTTTAACTGCATTTTACTTCAACCACAGAAATTTGGCATTATTAACTTGAACAGACAAATTCATACAGAATATCACTGACTTTAAATTACTGCTAGTTTGTGAGTAATTCGAGAAATAGAATAATTCCTTTAAATATCATCAGATATCTTTAAATATATGATGATATCATTTTTTAAGTATCAGGTTTAGATGCGACGTACCTCAATGATTTCAAATCTGTATGCTTTTTATGCAAAGTAACACAACGAAAGTGTAATTTTATACACTCGCTTACATATAAATATGAAGAAAAGGGTGTTATGATTTCAAAATTGAGTTATTTAAAGGCATTAAAGTTATAAAAGTAAACTGCATTTAAAACATATACCGAGGTACTAATGTATTAAAAATCATAAAATTAATAGCTTTGATGAACCACTCAGAAAAGTTATGATATGTTTTTAACTAATTGCAACATCTGAGCAATGAAATAATGGTAGTGATATTTACGTGAAAGATAAAAGTTATAAGAATAAAGGTAAGGAAACGTACGTAATTGTAAAAACTGCTTTTTTTAACATCAACAGTATAAGATATATCTTTAATGATTTAACACAAAAGAACGTCGATCTAAAATACATTTACATAACACTCTAAAATGAGCATAAGCTCTTAGAAAATATTTGTTCATGCCATAGTATCAATACATGGTGTACTCATGCAAAAATATCTAAAATATTAGAAGAGTTTCACAAGTGCTTAGGAAATGACTATGGTTTGAATTAAATTCTCTTTAACATACATACTCAATGATTTTATTGCATAGCTAGGGCTAAGATGTATCTTATAAATAAGGTTACACCTCTTTCATCTAAGTGCAGTTAAGATCTCAAACTCTATGTTTTCTTATTTTTAATCTATATCGTAAACAATCTGTCTTAACAATTATTGTATTTCACTTGCATTCATAAAATCTTTGCCTAACTATGTAGTTCCTTAACTGGAATTTCATTTCCAGCAATTGAGGGAAGTTATCACGTTCTCAGCCGGTTAATCTATTAACGCTGGTTTGGCATGGAGAAACGGCTGGGTGAGTTTTAAATGATATCTTCAGAGAAAAAGTTTTTTTCTTGAAATTTCTGCATCGTTTAATTTTGGAAATCAATCAATTACTCAGTGCTACGTTATCTTCTCCCAGAGTATCACTGATGTGCAAATAGATGATCCAGTACATCATGTTGAATGATACAAAACACACTGGAAATAACAGTCGGGAATATTTGTCGATGTCACTCGGACTGACTCCACACATTTTATTGGTGTTTTTTCCAAACAGTGCTTCCAGCTCTGGAGGTACTGTGACTTGAGCTTCCGGAACCTTCTTCAGTCGAATATCCTGAAGCAGATAGAGAATACTACTAATTACTTTTTAATAAAAAATTCTTCTGTTACTGCTTTGTCAAAATGTTCAGAAACCCATCCGGATAATTAAACTGTCAGTAAGTGACTTTACAGGCAAATTCCACTTCAATTAAGTTATCCATTACATGAGAAGTGTAATTTAAAATGTAACGAAGAAAAATTCTGGAAGATGACGTTTTTTGTTTCAGTGCTTTGTAAGACCAGTAGTTTCCAGACATAGATAAAAATGTGGCCTGGTGTTCGTTTTCTTTCTTCTAATAGTTTGTTTACTCTAGAAATTTATCATGAAAAGTACATTTTTTTTCTCAAATTAGATGAAAAATTTAATCAGTAATATTAAAAAAAATCTTGTGTCATAGATTAGGAGGACGAGCAGACATAGTTATTTCATGGCAAAGACTAATTGATTTAAGTGCATTAAATCACTCAGACGAGAACTTTGCTTTCAACTTTCAGGATATTCATCAAAATGGTTTCATCAGCTCATTTGAATAAATTTCTTTCCCCAATCTTTCGTTGATTTCCATTAACATCAGAATTCCTGAACAAAAAGTTATAAGTTGCCGTGCAAGCCGTCTGTCCGTAATTTAATCTTCTGGTTGGTATTTAACAATACATCTACATAGTATTAGGCAGAATAATGCAAAGAAGGCGAATACGGAAATCGTAAGCCAAAATACAAGATCTAAAACTTTTAAGATATTTTGTTAAAGTGTTGAAATGAAGGAAACATCATATATCTGTTTCTAATGTTTGAATTTCCATAAGAAGAATGTTTGTTGAATGTCAGAGGTTTTAAATATATGTTACTTTTAGAAGTTTTATGGAATTCAGTTAAATTCAGATATAAGAATTGATTTAATAGATCAGTATGCAAAGAACTGCGCAAAAGGAAAAAATCGGCATCATCAGTTATGAATTTTTTAGGAATTTAAACTTTTGACGAATAATGTATCCACTTTCTCTCAAGCGATGTATATCTCTCAGAAGTTTGCTAATTGATCTTCTTTAAGTTATTAGTATTTCTGAATAATATGGTTTTAATTATGATACGAACAGCTCATTGAAGATCTTTTTGTGATAAAAAATGAAGAGAAATTCTTTTAACTTTAAATATACTTCGTTTCACAATATTGGGAATGTGCTTCTGTCAGATGCACTGTGGGCGAAAAATAACACCCAAAATTTTCATTGAAATCAAGAATTATTCTTCTTGCACATTTCTTTATGAAGACATTTTTGAGCTATTCAGCATAAAAGTTCGACATTCTGTAGATAAATGGATGAAGTGGCTTCGTTAAAAATACTTCAAATCCACTCAAGGTGTTTGCTTATAGCATTAATTTGTTTCTGCCTTGAACATCATAATTTTCAAAAAGAAGAAGAAAATTAAAGCAAAATTTCCCCCTTTCATTATAAATCAATGTTTTCTTTCATTTAATGCGTAATTACGCAAATGACCCCCCTTCAAATCAATTTTTTCTTTCTAAAGACACTTAGTGTTGACATTTTCTACCTCTCGTATCATTCTTCACATTTTAGTTTTCGTTATGCGTAACTTCTTTGTTTTTAGAAAAGTTGGAAACATACTTTAAAGTGGAAACAATACTTTTAAATGAAAGGCAGAAAAACTGAACTCAAAATGGAAACGGCTGGGGGAAAAAATTCTTTCGAGAAAAAATTAGCACTAAAAGGCGTGTCCTTTTCTCTTTTGCCATTATTTTTTTTAGTGAAGAAGAAATGCCATTAATGTTCATTAAGGTATTCCTTTTTGTAACTATTGCCTGTACAAACAGTGTGATGTAAAGCAAAATGCTACGCAAGGAAAATTTGGTTCCAGAAATCGCTTTTGGTAGGGAATAGGAACTCTACAGAAGGGTTTCTAATATTTGACAATGCAGTGCTTGAAATGAACACAAAAAGACTACACAAATGCAGGGAAACATGAAACATTTCAATAACAAGATACAAAAACATGCTTTTTACATTCATATAATTATTAAACTCTTCAGATAACATCAACTAAAACGGCATGGAAAATTTTAACGGAATGATAGGTTTCATGTTAAAATGATAATGCACTCAAAAGGTATCTTTTATAAAAGCTGATAGTCAGTGTAACTGAGGTTGCGAGTTAGTGGGGTAGAATTCCATTATTTTTTAGTTATAATATTGTCAATGTTATGTTTTATTCCCTTCCATACCTGTTAAGCCATCAACAGTTAGAAAGTATCAAATGGAAGAGAAACACGCCAAAGAAAAATTTAAAAACTACGCCAAAAAAAAGCAACCTCTATTTGGCACAGATTTTGAATCGAATTCTATCGATTTAGAGCAAAACGTTTTATTGCTGCTGAAGAAGAGGGACTTACTTCTGATCGAACTCGAAATCGATAGAATTTTATTCAAAATCTTCATGAAACTAAGCTGCATTTTTTGCCTAATTTTAAAAGTTAAAAGGTATCTGCAATGATAAACAACGACTAGTAATTCTAACTTTAGAGTTGGGATTTTAACTAAACGGATAGCAAAATTCATGCAAAATCTGTACATTTTAGTATTTTAGGGAATTTCTTTTACGTTTTTGTAAACCTACATTTTTTTAAAAGTTTATTATGCACTCCACCTTTAGGCACTGCACGGAAAGGGAGGCCATTTTAAGGGAAACTGGCTCGTATCGACGTCACACATGGAGAAAACCACGAAAACGCCCACGCAGCCAGCCCGTTGGCCGGGATTCAAACCGCGGAGCGAACTACTAGTTCACATAACTATAACCTACATAACTATCACATAACATAACCACATAATAAACCTATATTGCTTAATTTGACGAATAAGCTTACACAAAATTTTAAGGTTCTCAATAACAGTAGTTGTAGTATTTTGAACCAGAAAGCATGTTTTATTTTCAAGTTATAAATACATTAAAAATTATCATTATTCGTGAAGTTTTATATCGTCATTATTCGTGAAGTTTATAAAAGGAATATGTGTACCCAGATTGGAACAATACATTAGTTTTTCTATGATTTAAAGTAATTTTCACATCAGATTTCTAATTTAGGAGATTTCGACAATACTTTTCCGTCTTTCCCTCGACAATACTTTCCCGTGTAGTCTTTTTAAGCAGTCGTACCTATTTAACGAAATGCAGCAATAACTTATTGATGATCAAGGAAACGTCACTCACGTCACTACAGTTCTGAATCCGTTTCTGCTCTGGCAATAGCACATTTTCTTTACACAGTTTGATAGAAATTTTAATTATTTTAGTAACTTGCATAAACTTGCTCACTTTAAATGCGTCAGATTATTGCGGAAATGATACCGAAGTTTCTTGTGTCCATAACTGAATTCGTTTCATTATAATATAAATATAAAATGTGTAATATTTATTTAAATTTCAGTTTATTATTTTTACATTTACGGAAGTAAAGATACAGCAGCAAAAAGAATACAAATGGCTAGAGATCTTAAATATTTTAAAGCCTATGAAAGTACTTGATAACTATTCAGAAAAAAATTATCATAAATTTAGTATATATAGTTTCTGTAGTCTTTTTACTTCATAAATACCTTAAATTAATATTTGAACAGATTCAATAATATTACCTTCATTGTAAGCCAAAAACTAATTATGAAAAGTGGTGCAGATTTTCAACCTTATCGCTTTAAAGGTTAAAAAAACACCTTTGACAGACAGGAAATTAAGTTCTAAAGAAAGCTTTCAAAGCAAAAAAATTGTTTCATTTTCCCGTCGGTTTTGAGTGGAGCTTGAAGGAAACTGGGGTAAATGGCTTTATAAAATATGAATAATAATGAAAGTTTTTTCTTGCAGAATAACTCCATTCTGAGGAAGTTGTCAACTAATTCTCATCTTATAAGTAGGTATCTGGAACAGAATAGCGAATCGGGTAGCAAGGCTATATCATTTCCTTTATTACTTTTTATCTTAGATAGGAATGAATTGAACTCACTGTAATCTACAATCTCATAATTACTATCCACTTCATCTAAGGGGCAACTGAAAATGTTGCCCGAATTGCACCTTATCACTTTAAACTGGTAGTTGGGATCCTTCTTTTCTCTTTCAAGCAATCATCTAGTTTGAAATTGGTGTACTTTACCAATCCAAGTTCGTTTCTCTATCAATGAATCAACAAATCAAAATTTGAAACATACAATCATAGAAAATTACTCCTTTGAGTTGGCTGAACTCCTGTTGTACAGTAAAATGTAGTTCATATTTAGTAAATGAGGGAGTAAGATTATCATTTACCGTGGAAATAAGTTTTATGAAGCTAGAAAATCTGAAAATAATTTTGAAGTGGTGTTGCTATAAAAAAAAATGCCTAATA
>KK115982.1:1655129-1678311 GCA_000611955.2 Stegodyphus mimosarum
GACTATATAGTTATATACAGGCAGTGAAGCTAAAATACTATTAGAAAGGATATAGAGTTTGATATTCTTTGGTAACATAAACTGGAACAAAACTCCTAACAGTTTTGAAGCGAATTATCGCTGCGTCTAAAGTTAAGGACGACTAAGTCTTGAGAATGTTTTAAAACAAACCGTTTTTTAATTTTTTTTTTAAATCGGAGCTTGAACATGAAATGCACGTCTCGTGCTTGCAAATCAACCACCACTTGTGGCAAGGTAACTTAAAGTGATAGTCAGTTTCAAATTTAAATTTAAATCTGGCAGCCAAAGGCTACGCAACTGATTTAACTCGAAGTTCACCAGCAGGACAACTTAAAACGACGCAGCAATACAATCATATCTGAGCTTGCAGAAACCCAGTAACATGGCTTCGGGATGCAGAAACAGGCTCTGTCTCACAATCCGAAAAAACCTCACCTTAAATAGTCTCAAATCTGATTTGCATTCTGGTACTGGAACAGAAAGGAAAAGTGACAGTAAAGAACTAACTAATAATAACTGTTTAGATTAACATAATGGAATTTTACAAGAGAATTCTTTTGTAATCATGAAATCGCAAAGAACATACCACGGTAAAGTTTGTCAAACAGCTTTAAAAGAAAGGCAACAGAATATTATTTTAGACCAGTCACAAAAACGAATTCGAAGGGAGATAATGAACTTTAAATGATATAGTTACAATTATTGCCATGGCGTTCAATATGTATTAGCAAGAAGGCAAGTTCTTCTTCCGTTGGTGCAGAGCACATTCTGTATACTGAGTAACAATGATACTATTTGAAATAAAAATGAGCGCTTGTAAACAATTAAAGAGCGTTCGTCAAGTGCAGATTCAGCCTGAAGCTCAATAATGGACGGGTTTTGATCGGAAAAGAATGCAATACATTAAAAAATATCTAGAAAGATCGCGTTTTTATGGAGACGGTGTATTTGTTTAGGCAGGAATAAGCTTAGTGGACGTACTGACCTGTATGATATTCAGAATAGGTCCTTGCCTGTTGAATGGTACAGGGATGAAATGTTTGTACACTAGGTCATGCCTTATACTTCTGACATCTGCAGTTTAGCCTTTCATGAAAACTCCTGACCTCACTGAGCACTTCTTGTGAAACAGATGCTTCAAAAATAAACAACATAAGGTATGGAGTAGTCAGCGTGCTCCTTGTGTTTGAATTCAATAGCATATGCTTGGGACAAACTAAGCACACGCTTGCTGCACCTTCAGTTACAAAATTCTCTCTTAAAAATGGGAAGAATTTCCCAAACCTCGTCAAACACTTTGTAAGTTTTTATTTATTTTTACTAATAGTTATTTTACTTTGTGAGACTTTTCTGATTTCTCTTATACCCCTCACGTTTCCTCGGCGGGATGTAAATGGGTTAGGGCGAAACAGAGTATTTAAGCCGTAGGAGCGAAACGTTTAGTCAGGGTGTGATTTCGCTATTGTAAACGCACGTTGCTATTTTCTTCCAGCTGTTAACTTTAGTTTCGTCTGTGCATTCTTGCCGCCGAGTTATTATTCTGCTGTTGTATGTTCTGAGTCAATCTGTTGGTTTAAACTGAATTGTATTTTAGGTTTTACACTATTCATTACCTTTAAATTTAGGGATACATTATCCTTTACATTTTACTTAGGGAAACTAGTAGGTGTCCCCTTCACTTCTACGTAACATAACATACGCTTTACGATCTCGCCGCAAGTGGTCTGTGTTTGTAAGCACGTAAGTCCGTGCCATCTGTAAATTATATTGTGTTCAATAAAAGGTTCTTTTACACCCTTCCCTAGGTTGTGTTCATCTTCATGCCTCTGCGAGAATTCGCAAGAATCAACACTTAGGTAGATCTAGGTATATTTTATGATAGATAAAAAGACTAAATCTTAGAACCTCATTAATCGATTATCTCTCAAGTGTCGAATAGTCTTGCCCGTTCGAAGTAGCCGCACACCCTATTATTAATGCAGTTGACAAAGGTGGACAATGCTTAATTTTTCTTCTCGAAAAAAAAAGAGTATTAATGGATTTTTATGATACCCAGTGAATGTTCTGAAAAATTATCTTTGTTTATATTAATATATGATTTTAAAACTGTTGGGTTCTTTATCTGTCTTGTTCTTTCAAAATTATATTTTTTATATTAAGCTGCATATTTACCCTCAGTTATCTATTCGTATTCAATCATCCATTTCTCTATTTTTGTTAAACAGTGAATATTGTGGCATCAAAGAGATCTTCGCTCGTAAAACTGACACAACTTCATTTAGATATTATGGGTACCGTTATAATGACAAGAAGGACAAATTACCTGGAGAACTATTTCGGATTATAGATATCAATATTTTGCTTTAACAGTGATTCACAAGTGCTTGTTTCCTAGATAAAAATATTCCAAATGATTGGAATCTTTTGCTTCGAACTACTTATATGATATCCAAGACCTTATTGCACTGTCTTAGTTTAAAGGGACCAACTGGACCATTACCAGTTGGGAAGCTCACGTACTGTAATATACTTAAAGCTTGTTTATTCAGACCGCGGAATAATAATTGATTATTTATTATTACAGAATATTACCCAAACGATAAACAGGTATTAGATGAGTGGAAGTACTATAAAGGTTCTGAAAATCATGTAATGTTTCACGCTGATGCAGAACTGAAGTCCTTGTTAATTTCAGAAATCTGGTGCGTGATATCGTTTAGCTGGAAATTAAATGCTGCTGACATCTTATGGATTGGATTTATTAGATTATGGCAAATGACATTAAGACGATCTGCAGAGAGCAGGGAGCCCTTCGCGAAGGGTCTTCTAAGGAAAATTGGTTCGTATTCATGCTACGCTTGGAGAAAAACTTGAAAATTTCCAAGCGTCCAACCCGCTCGCTGCAATTTGAGCCTTAGAACATATGGCATCATGTAAGCTTGTAACAAAGTCGGGAAAAATGTATTTGCAATTACAATCACAATTACAATTAAAATAACAGTGCATCTAATTGCAGTTAAATTATAATTGTAACTAGATTGTGCAATTACTTTGTATACCATGTAATTACAATTATAATTACCTTCGGATTGTATTTAATTGCAGTTGCAATGTAATTGCAATTACACTGTAATTATAATTACAAAGTAATTGTATAATCTAATTAAATTACATAGCAAAGATGAAATCTAATTACAATGTAATTGCAATCATATTGTAATTATAACTATAAAATAATTCTATAATGTAATTATAATTACAGTGTAATTGTAATTACAAAATCTGATTACAGTTTCAATGTAATTGTGATTGCAATTACAGTAGTAATTGTAGTAGGTAATTGCAATTATTACGTAATTAGGAAAGTAACTGCCTCTGATAATTTCAGTTAAAAAACCCAGGGAAATCGTGGTCATAATTGAAAATTACAATAAATGATAGTATATCCGAAATAGTTCGCTATTTTGGATGGCGAGTTGTTGAACAATACAAAGGGATAATCATATATGAGAAAATTATTATTATGTTCCACCTGTAATCATCCTGAACTCCTGCATGTGCTGCAGCTTGTGATAGCAACATAAATTATTAACCAATCTTTTATTAAATACTATACATATTTTCAGTATCTACTATATAAAGGGAATGTTGTTAAAGGAGAGTGTATTTACAAGAACTAATCTCGGCGGTTTCATATAGAACTAAATACGCATAACATAGTTAAACAAATATGTGTGTTTACGATGTTTGCTGACAGATATGTAAATTTGTATTAATTCATTAAGGAAAAGCATGCAAAGAGAGATCGCCTATGGGAAGAGATGCCTTTGTGAAGGATTTATTAAGGAAACTGTTTTTTTTATATCTATACAGGAAACAAATCATGAAAAGTTCATTTAGCCTTTCCGTTTGAACTCCATTTTTCGACCTTAGCAGGAAGAAATATGATTCTGATCCATAATTATCTTGTTTAATTGCTATGTCTACTACAATTTTTAGTAACGGTATTGGTTATGAATTAGTTTATTGCTAAACACAACACATATTTTCAATAAATAATTAAAAAAACATTGTTTATTTATTTACAAGTAATCCACCTGCACGATCTATTTTTGAGAGTTTTAGGTAAAAACACACAAGCGTAATTTTGTTTAGTGTTTATAGATGACTCCTTTGGCAGAAGGTTGGTTATATGGATTATTGTTAATGCACGCAAAGGCTACCTGCCTAAGGAAAGAAATACTTATGTGGAGGGTTTTCTGAGGAAATTTGTCTGGTATTCACATTACAGTGAGTAAAAGCACGGAAAGGCCTATCCAGCTAGCCTGTTCGTCGATAATAAATATAATGATTTTCATTCATTTCCGACAATTCCTTCATTCCTTCATGGTGTTGCGTTTTTCACAAACATTAGCGTATATATTCTATATATGTGCGCATGCACACACACACACACACACGCACGCACGCACGCACGCACGCACGCGCGCACGCACACACACACACACACACACACACACACACACACACACACACACACACACACACACACACACACACACACACACACCCACCCCACCACAACAAGTGGGCAAAACTTAACTTTACGGTTGATAGAAGGCAGGTACACGAGCAATATTTGTCATAGAACGTATGGTCGGAACGCAAGCGGGGAGAAGTTAAAGGGTAGTTTTTCACTGTCAAATTTAAAGAATTAACACAAGAATGACAGGAGATACTTCAAAAAACATTTTATTAACAGAACATGCTCATAGAAATTGCTCAAAAGACCTTCCTCCAGCTGTAATGCAGGTTCACACCTGCGGAATAAGAATGGACGTCCATTTGCGAAGACATCAGGCATTTCCCGAATATCGCCGACAACAACGGTGATTCTGGCGACTAGACCCATATTGGTTTCAATGGGACAGTCGTTGATTAGGCCTTTCATATGGCCCCACAGGAAAAAGTGCAAACACGAGAGATCTGTTGATCTTGGCGGCCAAGATATGGGACCACTTCGACCAATCTATCACCGTGGAAATTTTGTGGTTCGTATAACCACCAATCCTCTAGGCAGAAAATACTGTTGGGTGCGATGACCTACCCTTTTTATAAAATTTATTTGCAATGCCACCTAGCGGCTTGCCATTTGCGTTCCGACCGCACATTCTATGGCGAATATTGCTCATATAGCTGCCTTCTGTCATCCCCTGAAGTTTTTCCCACTTGTTCAGATGCATCCTGTATATCATGTGATATATATATATATATATATGTGTGTGTGTATGTATGTATATATAGATAGATGATATTCATAAAGGATTAAAAGCTAAATATGTAAAGTCTTTATTGTTTTAACTCACCATCAGAACCACGGCTACTGAGAATTCTTGCTAAAATTATTTAAAAATATGCTCTGCCAATTAGAACTGCAGTTTGATTCATTGATTCTGATAAGAACCCATGAATTTCAACCGCTTTCAGCATGAATAAAATTAAAGTGCAACAGTGAATATATATAAAAAATACACAAATCTCTGCATAGTGACACAACTATGGCATTAAAATCCTTAGGCTGTACCTTTAGGCTTGCATCTTCATTAGAAAATCGCAGTTAACCAATAACTGAAACCTGAATAAGTAGCTAGTATTACGAATTCTGAAATGTAGTCTATTGTATTAACTGCAATTTTAGACTACGTGCAGAGCTTAAATAACAGACTGAGAAATCAATTCGAATGTCGTATATTCCTGTTTCAAAGACAAGACGGATAAAAAAAATGTTTTAATGTCAAATAACAACAATCCCTGACTTTAATTAAAAACATTCAGAAGAAACTTTAGAGACAGTTTCATTAACTAACGGCAATATAACAGAAAATAATTTTTTGTAATAAGTAATGTAAAAATAATTTTTTTAATAGCAATTTGCAAGTAAAAAAATAAATGTTTTTAAAACAATTTTTAATGCAAGCATTTTTAAAAGCGAGGTTTATAAATCATGAAAGCAATTACACAGTCCAGTCACATTAATGTGACCATCTGTCAAAAGCCAGAATAACCACCTTTCGCAGAGCGGACTGCTGCGAGACGTGCAGGAAGAGAGTCACATAGGTCCCTGAAGGTGTTCTCTGGGATGTTGAGCCATGCCGACTCTAATGCCGTGGCCAGCTGCGCTAGATTACGCGGTTGAGGATCCATGGCGCGAACAACTCGATCGAGATGGTCCCACAGATGTTCGATTGGGTTTAAGTCAGGTGAGTTTGCTGGCCAGGGGAGGACGGTAAACTCATCCTGGTGCTCTTCGAACCACGCACGTACACTGGCAGCTGTATGGCACCTCGCATTGTCCTGCTGGAAGATGCCATCATCCTGAGGAAAAACAATGCGCATGTAGGGGTGAACATGGTCCGCAAGGACAGATGCGTACTTGTATTGATCCATTGTGCCTTCCACAATGATCAGTGAACCTAGAGAATGCCAGGAAAACATTCCCCAGACCATAATGCTCCCGCCTCCAGCTTGGACCGTTCCGGCAATGGTTGCAGGGTGGTTCCTTTCAGAGGTTTCACGCCTTATACGCCAACGTCCATCTGTCCGATGGAGCATAAAACGCGATTCATCCGAAAACGCAACCTGTCGCCACTCAGTGGACGTCCAGCTGCTGTACTGGCGTGCAAATTCTAGCCTTCGCCGTCGATGAACAGCAGTCAGCATAGGTGCACGAACCAGGCGTCTGCTTCGGAGGCCCAGACGCAGCAATGTTCGCTGAATAGTACTTTGGGAGACACTTTTGGTAGCCCCTTGGTTCATTTTGGTGGTCAGTTGCTCAACGGTAGCCCGTCTATCTGCCCGAACGCATCTCCGCAACCGTCGTTCGCCTCTGTCATCTATGGCCCGTGGTGCACCACATTTGCCACGTCGCTGATTTTGGACAGTCCCATTTTGCCATGCACGGTACACTTTTACCACGGCGGCACGCGAACAGTTCACAAACTCAGCCGTTTCGGAAATGCTTCCACCCTTGGCCCGAAAGCCAATGATCATGCCCTTTTGGAAGTCGGATAAATCTCTTCGTTTCTGCATTACGCCAACGATTGAAATGTTTTCCGAAGCCCTCACATACCCTTTATATACGCTCAACTGCACTGTGCTGCCACCTGCCTTCTGTGATTGGTTATTTAACTCTGACATGGAAAGTACGTGGTGGTCACATTAATGTGACTGGACTGTGTAGGTATTACTGATTAATACACACTTTCCTGCCATTCAGGCTGCTTATAATGGTACAAATTGTGTATTTAATTGATCTCAAGAAATGATCAGTTTAAATAAATTTTTAAATTAACCTAATTCTTTTCTTATCTTCTGCAGCTTAATTTCCATTTCAGTGGAATTGGTGTAGAAAAGAGGTGGGTGTAAGGGAAAGCAAGCGTCTCTGTTACAAGTGAAATTGGAAACATTTACCATATTATAAATAGATCAAGGGAATTTTGTTTCTATTCGTTTGAATGCAGACAGAGTGAGTATTTCAAACTCATATTGATTTTTGCCATTTCGGTATCAGTAACCTGAAGACATTTTCTAGGAAAGACGATATCTTTATTCCTCGAAGGATGTTTTTACTCTAAACTACCGTTTATGCGCAGTTTTAGAATCTTATCTAACAGTTCGAATCGATCTTGATGAAAAGCAGCCAGCCGATTTTCACATTACAATGCGCAGCAAAATACCTATGAATCAGAAAACTCACGTTTCCGAGCCCAAACGGTGCTTTAGAGAGGTCTAATGTAGGCTATTTCTCACACATATTGCGATATTGAGTACATTCCTTATAACACGAAATATAATCAAATCCAGAAATACAACAACAAATCAAAACTAAAGTTAGCGGATTTACTTTAACTGCTTAGCGCTCACGTCTCACAGTGATTCAGGAAATTTTAGAATTTTTGTTGCTAAGTTATACCGGAATGCACACTGTTTTGGATTTTCTAAATGTTTTCAGAAACTCGTCAAGACAGTTTAAACAAGAAATACATAAACTTTTATTTTCAATGAAATATTCAGATTTTAATAATCTTTAATAGAAAAGTATTATTTTAGACATTTTCTCAAAATGAAACGAGGTTTAAAGGCTAAACATTTGTTTCAAATAACCCTTTTCAATCTTTGGCGGTAAAAAAAATTTTGAAACCAAAAATGATTGTTTTAAGAATTAAAAAAGTCATCAAAGTAAAGCATACATCTTAATTCTGTTTAAATTTGTAAGTATTAATGCTATTTAAAAAATTAACTGTCACGGTTATGCTTCATTTCAAGAAAATTGTATATTTGTGAATGTGAAACGTGTTGTCATCAACTTCATATTTCTTTCAAGTCCGCCACATTTATTGTCTTTTTCACAGCTGTCAGATTCTATTAGAATTTTAGGTTTAAAGTGTCACTTTTTTAAGAAAATTGAAAATATTTTAAGAGAGTGATTTTTCTGGTCATTTAAATAAAATTAAAAAATATTTTCAATTTTTTTAACCTGTTACAAGTTAACTTTTTATTTACACTGTTCGCCACCCAAATTGCAACACCAAGAAAGACAAGAGATATCACAACAAAATTTATTTAGTAGATAACATGTTGACCAAGTATCAAATGATTAAATTTATAGACTTCTGTGAAGCGTGGTTTCTTCCAGAATCAGTAGCCAGAGTAGCCGCCATTCTTGGAGATCACCGCTGCCACACGCCTCGGCATTAATTCAAAGAGACGAGACTTGGGGTACAGCAGACCAAACAGCTTTCACACGTTGCCAAAGTTGATCTGGTGTAACAGCTTACGATGTAGTCTGGGTTAATTGTTCAGCAACCATGGACCACATGTTTTCTATCGGGGAAAGATCCGGAGAGCGAGCCGGCCAGGGAAGCAATACAATCTCGCGATTGACGAAGAACCCTTGGACAATGCGTGCCGCGTGTGGTCGCGCATTATCCTGTTGAAATATGGCTGTGGGAAAGCCCTGAAGGTAAGGAAGGACAACTGGCTCCAACACCTCGGAGATGTAGCGCTGGCTGTTTAAAGTACCGGCAATGAGTACTACAGCAGTGCGAGAGTGATATCCAATACCGCCCCATACCATAATACCCGGTGTATAACGCAGCTGTCCAGCATCCTCTCTCCACGGTGTCTCCAGACTCGAATCCGACCATCGTGGTGTTGCAGACAGAAGCGTGACTTGTCTGTAAAGACAATTTCATTCAATTCTGCCGTCCACATCCTTCTTTCATCGCACCATTGGCGGCGGAGACGTCTGTGATTCTGCGTCAAGAGTAGACGAAACAACGGACGTCTTGCAGACAGACCACTCTGCTGTAAACGATGTTGAATGGTACGTGCAGACACTGGATGAAGCGTTACAGACTGGATGTGCTGTGCTATGGTTCGTGATGTGACTGAGCGATCCCTTACTGCCATGCGCACAATATTCCTGTCATAACGTGAAGTGGTGAACTGAGGTGGATGCGACCGAACATGTCAGTCCGCCGTAGCCTCCTGCATCCAACGGTCACATATCCACATTACAGTTGTTTGGTTTCGTCCAACACGACTACCGATTTCCCTGAAAGATAATCCACACTCTCGGTAGGCCACTATTGTTTCTCTGTCGAACTCGGATACTTGATCAAACGATGATCGCTGTTTACTACGAGGCATAATTGACAGTGTTTCGAAAAACCCACAAGAAAAACACAATTACCGAACTTGAAATCGTCGAAAACTCCAAGCCTTAAATAGCGCTTTGAAGTGGCGCCACAGGCGCGCGTGATGTGTGTCTGCGCTGAAATTCTAATCATTTGCATATCTCACCTCCTCTAATGCATGTTGTAAATTTCATGTTATTTGCATGCTTCCTTTAGGTGTTGCATTTAAGGTGGCCAGCAGTGTATTTTCGTTTTATTGCTATTATAGCTCAGAATTAATTGTGAGGTTCTGCATTTTCTATTGTTGGCTGTTGCATTAGCCAAACATTCGTTAAAATTCAAAAGAAAATTACCAATAGCTTTACTTCGCAGTTAAGGATGCTTATCAGATTTTTTTCGGATTTAAAATCATTCATTATGTTACATGGGTAATCAAATCTTTAGCATTAAAACATTTGATTTTCCATGTCATATAACGTGTGACATCGAAATTAGAGACCAGGAGCTCTGTTACAATATTCTTTTGTTAAATTGCTGCTCGGTGTGTACCAGTTTCGAATATTACGCGTATGTTGCCCTGAAGTTAAATGTATATAACGGGCCTTGAAACAATGCTTTTGAGTACATTATGATGCTTTAACACTATCGAACTTTTACATTTACTAACATGACATTTAGAGCCTTTTACATTTTACTAATTCATATATGTTTAATTTTATATAATTCTCGATTTTTAATAAGTTTGAAGATGTTTTAAATCTACCTTTATATTACTTTTTTAAATCAATGAGTTTCCTATAGGATCAACGTATCTAACTGAAAGCTTTGACATTTCCTCTTTATTTTTCGCATGTTTGAAAAGAATATTTCTTTATAAGAAAGCGGTTAAGATTTTCAAAGGGAAAAAAAACTGAGATGTTAATGCTGTACGTCTTTGAGTGTAATGCATGCATATATATGTATTCATATACACATAGGCATGCACATATATGTATTCATATATACATATACATGTACATGCATATGTGCAATATTTCTCCAGTATTGTACATATACAGGTTGCCCACTAAAGTCCGGCACCACTCGTTTAACTGCCGAACGGCTGCAGCTATATTCATAAAATTGGTGTCTAGGTTTAGTAAAGTGGCTATGCGGCACTACTTGATGTGACAGCTTACAGCGCAATCTGGTAAAAAACGGTGGAGTTAGCCTCCCTATCTCGAAAACGATACGAGATAGGAAGAAAAAGTGAATTACAAAGCTGTAGAGTAATTTAGTGCGAATAGACACATTGGGAATATGAATGTTAAAAACAAAACGCTGAAAATGCGCATTTGTTTCTTCGGGATTTCCGAAACTGTGACGTCACGAAACTTGAATGAAAAAAGGAAAGGTTACATTTCGGCTGAAAAACATGCCCGCATCGCGGCACAGTGATGTTGCTTGTAATTCACATTCGAGAGCACTGTGGTTCAAACCCCTTCGGGGAGCATCTTTGTACTGATTGTCTTTACAAACAGAGTAGAGAACATACAGATTGCACAGAAGCGTGTCGCGAAACGCATCAACTCAACGGAAGTGGAGCTTGGTGTGCGAATTTGTGAATTATACAAATAGTGCATGAAACTTCGCTCCTGTTCAGCTGAGACAGCTATAAATGGATATCTCCTCGTGGTTGCATGTTGAAGCTCTTGGTCATGGAGCGATTTAAAAAAAGTGATTAACCAAGGTACGTTAACGGCCGCACAATATTTAGAACGTCTGCAAGATATAATACCGGATTTTATTGAAAGCCTGCCATTGCTACATCTCCGGAATGGATGGTTCCAGTATGACGTCGCAAGTGAATCAGTACCTGATGGAGAACGAATAATTGCGTACGGTGGTTTCGAAGTGTAACCTCCACATTCAGTGTGGATTGGACACCACGGATTGTCAGCACGGCGACTATTGTCGCAGCTTCCCTTGGCATTATAGCAGGCGCAGCAGCACTGCCGAGACACAGTGACTAGTCAGGATTAGCACCATGCCATCTCTTCAAAAGAATTCCGGTTTTGCGAACGACATTATGATGAAACTATCCGTGTGTGGTGGAACGTTGTCATCTTGCATTCGTCATCGTCATAGGGACCCATCGTCAATTGACTGTCGTGCTGGTATGGAGTATAAGTGGGTACGCATCTCAGTCACTCCTTTTGGCATAACCGGTAATATGAACAGCCAGCGTTAAGTGTCTGACGTGTTAAGTCACTTGGCTGTGTCCTATCTTTGACGCATTTCTCAACAAGATATTGTATGACCGCATATTGTCCATGCTGTCCTGACCTTCCTCTAAACAGATGATGTTCGACTATTGCTCTCACTAGCACGTTTTCATCCAGTAAGATCTTTCATCCAGTGAGAACATACGCTCATGGGTTGACGAGAGACTGGAATGCCACCACCCACCAGCCACCATGATTGATGGTTTCTGGTATAGAGCTGAAGCCGCATAGAATCTAAGCTCACTGCGTCTCAATGCCCAGCAGGATTACAGCCATTGTTGCTGCCAGATGGCAGCTGTGTGTAATACAAACCACCTGTAAATTTAATCATGCAATTCTTCCATTATACTGTATATGTACAATAAATATGATTCCGCTATTTCCTTTCCTTCCTAATGTAGCAATTATAATGGTCTACATTATGAATTTATATGTATGCCTACGTATATATGCACTGAACTGTGGATTATCCGTGTGCACATTATACGTTTTGAGAATTATCCATGAATCATTCCACAGAAAATTTGTCAGATTAGTACTTAAAGAACATGAAACATCTGTGACTTTTGGATAGAACTCATATTTGATGGAGTGAATGTTTTGCTAAGGTTTTGAATAACGTTAAAATGTTAACGCTGTTTCATAGCTACAAAACTAAATCCCGGTATAGCACGGTAAGTAAAACACGTTTTGCAGATGAAGAGGCAACAGCATTAGGACTTGCTAAAATTATTTCCATTGTTTAAGGGCTTGAAGGTTATACATGAAGAAAATACAAAAGTAAGAACTGAGTAAAGCAAAAACGATGAGGGCTAATATTATTTTAGTTTGAGACATTATTTATGTTGTGACTCAGTGTAAAAGTACAAAGGGGTTTAAGGAAGATAAAAATGATAAAAAAGCTAGACGCAATGTAGTTGAGGTAATGAATTGTGTTAACAAGCTGTTAGAAAACATGTGTGAATAACTGAATTAGAATTTAATGACATCATGAGTGATGTTTGTTATAGTATCTGAATGAATTCCAAAGGAGCTTTCTGTTTTTAAATATTAAGAACAAGTAAACATGTTAGAATACTGGTGTAAATAGTACTTTCAATAACGGGGAATGTATTACTTCGTTGAAGCAAAAAATTGCGGAGAAATGAAGAACTTTTGTTCATGTAATATTTTTGTGACTACAAAAATTACTTTAATATTAGAATATTTCTCAAATAGTAATTTTCCTACACCTAGGCATTGTTTACAAGTCTGTATAATTATTTCCAAAAATTATCAATTTTACCATGAAAATTCCGCAACTAAGCGAGTAATCTCAGTCATATGACAAAGCATCTGAAATCAAGATCACAATGGTCTTTCACTGAGGCAGACTGTCTACAGAATTCTCTGCAATCTTGTTGTGCATTATGACCTCTTAGGTTATGCCCCAAAAAATCCACTACTACTCTGCAGTCTTGAGCTTTCTGAAAGTATTCATAATGTTAAGCGGTAGCCCTTGTTGAATTCCCAGAAGACTCTGGTGCTTTCAGAATTTTGCTCTTGGACGCTTCCATCATTCCATCACTTTTTTCGTAAACTAGTTGTGCAAAAAATCAAATCAGATCTGTTCGCCAGCTCTCAGATAAAATGATCAAGGAGAAGAAATTTGCGAAAAAAATATTTACTCCGAAAAAAAGTCTTAGTTTTTTTTAGCTTTATAGCCATGGCTGATGGCTTCCTAGGTAATCAAAACGCTAAATACAAAACTTTCAGGGAAAATAATAAAAAACTTTTCATATGAAATTCAGAAGCTGAAATATAAAAATTCAGAATCTCAAAAATAAAAAAAACCTTTCATATGAACTTAATTCATGAGCTTCAGAATATTTTCAAAGCTTAGATCTTTGGGAATCACTCCGAAGAATTCTAATTAAACACGACTGCTTACTCAGAAATGTAAAATAAGTGATTTAACAAGGACAACCTGAAACTTGAATATCTTTATGAAGTATTAATCGTTCTTGAGTTACCTTCTTCATATTATTCGTTATAAATACACATAGTCTTCAAATTATATAACGTTTTCTGCGTCTTAAGATAAATTTATCCGTTAAAGTCTCTTTTGCTTCTTAGAGTATGTAATTGCTGTATGTGATGAATGTAAATTAAAGAAGTGCGTTGCTAGGGTCACAAAAAAATTTGGTAGAATTTCGTCATTTTCTAGAATTTTTAGAGCCATTGCTTAAAAAAGATGACTGCCCAGAATGAAAAAAAATATAATTATTTGCTTGAAGTAAATATTTTTTACGAATATTTACATGCTTTATACTTTAATTTATATGCTTATACATAATACCAGAATTTGTGAATAAATTCAATATGAAAGTAAAGAATAATAAATAGTTTGGGCCGTCTAAAACTCGACAATCTTAAATTTGCAAGAAACTTCGATGGAATTGCAGTATCGAACGCGATTGCTATAGAAAGTATTAGAGACACATCCCTTTGTGTAAGAATATTAGCTGATTCCTCTCTCTCAGCAAAATTGCCAGTTTCTTGGCTTATTTCCGTCCATAGGCAAAGTTTGGCTATAATATCCAGAGATCGATAAACACTCTCTCAAGTAGAGGTGACTTTCCTCTAGTTTAAAGTTTTAAAATAATTCCAGTGCGATTAACACTTCTGATCTCTCATCTCCTACTCTTAAGTACGAACTTTAGTATAAAAAAATGCGAGAAAAACTCTTCCAACCGCTAGTTTATGTTAGTTTTATTTCTAAAGTAATTTTTTTTGTCTTACTTTAGATTTAAATCAAGGGTAACTTGAATATAGGTAAAAATATAGTTATTTAATAGAGAAGGATAAATGAAATCTCACGATCATCTCCTAAAAAATGTTAACAGTATAAGATCATCTCACAGAAGAAGAAAAATATATTAAGCATATAATAGTTAAAGAAAGAAAATACAGAATACTTTACCAGTTCAACAAAATTGTTTAAAATATTGACCCTATTATTAAAAACGAGCCTTTGAAATAGCAAGTATAGTTTTTCTCAATATCTTACGTACAGTTCCTCTGAAAAATAATCACTAACAAACACCAAAAGATTTCAAATACCTCTTGAACATTTGGAGCATTTTACATCCTTTTGTAGTTTAAAAAACGAATCAAATGATGTATGATTTTTCTGACTATGACAATTTTGGTCACTTGTCGCTATTTATTAAAACTCTAAGAAATTTAATTTTTACACGTATAGACAGGGAGTTGTAATTAAAAAATTGCTCTTTATGTTATTAAAGTACTTTTTGCGGATAAGAGGAGAATAGGTTTTGTAAAATTGAAAACTGCGCTTGAAAAAGAAATTATAAAATTTGCATGATCTTAAAAATTTTGTAACAAAAAGTGAAGTCTTTTATTTTAAGGATAATATGAAACAACAACGTTAATTGAAACAGTTCCGATATTCATCATTTTGCAAAAGGGGATATGGAATTATTCTCTTGTATTAATGTTTTATGCCCTAAAAAGCATATTTTAAAATTTATACGCGAAAAGTCAACATACATAATTTGATTAGAGTACTTGCATACGTTCCTAAAAAATTTTTATGTTCTCGGTTGATTTTGATTGTATGAGGACAGGGAGTTTTTATTCGATTTAATCTAGCATGAAAAATGTTTTTTCAGTGAAACTGTTTTCGATTAATAAAATTGTAAGCCGGCCTCATTTAATTCATTTATCAAACTGGTCAAATGGACCATTTAAAAGGTGTTTAAGCATGCAAACGTTTTTGAAATTGCTGTACGTTGTATATTGCAAAAATTATGGACAAAACATATTTAGCATAAGAGGTTTAAAACTAATTTTAATTTTGGCATCATGGATTATGAAAATCCTATATCCCAAATAATAAGAAGTCTTTTCAAAACATCAGATGCTCTTTGAATATTGGATTAAGTCAGAAGAATATTTTCATAAGAGTAATATGGTGAGAAATGTTACTGAAATCCACAATTAGTAACATTTTAAATAAAAAGGTTTCTGACTGTTTTGATAATAAAGACGCCACTAGAGTATGGAGAGTTAAAGGTCACCATTAGAATATATATGTATATATATGTGTGTATGATATAAAACACGAGGAAAAACTATTTACTAATTTTTAACTTAATTGGCAATAACCCTTTAAATTCCTAATTTTAAATTAAATACAACCCCTTCAAAGTACCCAAACTGCGTCACTGGCGTCATTCTTTCCCTGCAGGAAACCGCAGTGCGAAAGCTCTTGCCCAATCATCATTCAGGAATAAAAGAAAAGGAGTAAAGCTTATAAATACCACTGAAACCAATTATGCTTTCTCTTTTGCTACTTTCACTGGTCTGCTAAATGACGTCTTTTCGCTTAGCTGTATTCTCCATTTTTAAGATATACGCTGTGTATTCAAAACGTGCGTGGCGCATCACGTACCGAAGAATGATGCGGACTGCAAGAAGTTTGACGAAAATAAATTTATATTGGGATTAACCAAGTGTTTGTGATTTTTCCAAAAATGACATATAGTTAAGACGCTACCAGTATGTTCGCCACTTCCGGACATTTAGAATCAAGTTACTTATAACGAAATAAATCATCACATCTTTAAATAGAGAATCCCCTCTTTGATTTCTTTCATATATAATTACTAATTTTATTTATTCTTTTTTATGTATAATAGGGCTTAATTTTTTAAAAATTTATAATGGAATGTTTTAGTGCAGTTCCCAAAGGTCAAGTGCCTTTAACCAAGGAACAGAGGCCTTTTCAAATAACTGCATAGCATCCCTTGGCCACTGGTGCAGAACACCAGTTTGTTCAAGTGGATTTCCCCATTAGATGGATATGTTAGTATTTAGAGAAAACTGTAGGGTCCTTCAGGTTTGTACAAAGTAAGTTAAATAGAAATGTCTTGGTAATAATAAAGAGCATTAATTCAGTAAAATTATTTCAAATGATGTTAAATGGAATAAAATTAATTATATTAGAAAATGTTGAAATCTGTAGCGATTATATACAGTAATTAATTGACATATTCAAAATTATGGTATTTTAAGAGGCCTTTCCTGAATAAATATGATTATGAAGCTTCATAACCTTCATTTTGACAAATTACTCTCAAAATTGATTTTGCTTTAATCCGGCTTTTTATATAAAAGTTTTTTTTAAAATTTATATCACAGAGTTATGTAAAGATTCTATTTACAAAATTTATGACTTAACTTGAGTATACAAATTACTCGTCTTAATCTGAATTTTAATTTTTGTTTATATAGTTTTTAATTCGCATATGCATAGTATGAAGAAATTTTATGGCCTTAAGAGTAAATCGAAACTTTTTTATAAAATACTAAAAGCCAGGTACCTTGTATAAGGAACGGAGATTTTTATGTGTAATTGTATATATGCTCCCCACAAGCATCAGCAAGTAGTTATGCTGATTCGCTTGTTGAGAACCTGTTAATTTTTCATTAAGTTTATTAAGTTTATTTTATTATTATATCGTAATAAGTTCAAGTGTTGTTCATTGTGTCTTAATTATCATACTGCTCTAGAACAGGAAAATCTGGTTTTGTGTTATAATAAGTAAATAGATAAGTATTAATTAAAACAAAATTTCTAGAATATGTAACAGAAATATATTGATAACAAAGCCTAATTTTTATGAACGATACTAATAGAACTGTAAAATATCTTCAAGCTGCTTCAAGAACTTTAGAAATTTATATTTTAGAAATTTTCAAATTGGATTCTGAAGTTAATTTACAGTTAATATCACTTATTGTTCCAATATTCCTAAATTATATCTTGAAGCACTTCATTTCCTTTCTCACTGGAATTGTATCTATTGCATAAAACTTCTCTTCCTTTGCTAACGTTTCAATGATTATCCCTCAAACGTCTTTTCTATAGCCAAGCCTTTTTCTCCTTGAAAAGAAGTAAGATATAAAAATGTGAAGGTATGAAAAAAAGTGCGGAAAATTATTAACAAAGAATTAACTTAATTGGAACAAATTGCTAACTTAATTGGATATAACCCTTTAAATTCCTAATTTTAATTAGATCAACCCCTTCAAATCATCTATACTGAGTCACTAACTTCATTATTTCCCCGCAGAAAACCACAATGCGAAAAATTCTTTCAAAATCATAATTCAGGATTAAAACAAATGAACCCAGCTTATAAATACCACAGCACATCAAATACGCGTTCTCTTTTGCCGCTTCCACTTGTTTGCCAAATGACGTCTCTCTGCTTAGTTGTATTCTCCATTATTTAACATGTCAACTACGCATTCAAAAATTGTGGGGATGCATCACGCATACGAGAATGATGTAAATCGCAAGAATGTTCACAAAAATAAATTTATGTGTATGTTTTATTTAAATTTATGTACCCAAGTGTTGGCGTTTTTTTCCAAAAACTACATGTAGTTGAGGCCACCAGTATGTCCGCCACTTTCAGTCATCTAGTATCAATTTATGTACTGCGAAATGAATCATCACAAACATAGAGAAATACATATATACAGGGTGTATCTGAAATGCTTCAACAGACTTAGAGGAATGATAGTACTCATCAAAACTAACAAAAAAATGCAACGGAACATGAGGTCGCAAATGACGTTTAAAGGGTGAAACTCGAGAAAATGTGTTTGGAGATGGACAAACTAAGACAAGAAAGAAACACTCCAGAAAATTATTTATTGCTCAGACTAGGTACAACACAGCTTGTGATGCCCAGTGAAAAGAAAAAATTTACAACAGTTGTTCAAAGTGTCGACCGCAGACATTATCATCGATGGAGGAACGACTGGCGGATACGCTCGAAGATTACGGGAATTTCCTGAATTTCTGCCGCAGCGGTCACAATGCGCGCTACTACATCTTCTGGCGTTTCTACTGGTGTCTCATAAATGAGGGGTTTCCTCTGTCCTTAGAAGAAGAAATCCGCGGTCGACACTTTGAACAAGTGTTGTAAAATTTTTGTTTTCTCTGGGCATCACAAGCTGTGTTGTACCTATTCTGTGCAATAAATAATTTTCTGGAGTCTTCCTTTCTTGTCTCAGTTTGTCCATCTCCAGACGCATTTTCTCGATTTTCACCCTTTAGACGTCATTTGCTATCCCATATTCCATTGCATTTTTTGTTCGTCTTGATGAGTACTATCATCCCTCTAAGTTTGTTGAAGCATTTCAGATACACCCTGTATATATTAATGTACTCAGTTACAAGTTTCCTTATATACTACTTAGCATCCTTAGATTGTTTCTTTTAGAAGTTTTATTATTTTTCTTATACACCTTATTTACCTGAAAGTATATAGGATTTTCAGTTATTTTTTAAAAACTGCACATAGATTCTTACAAAATTTATTTTTGAAGTTTTATTCGTGTTCTTATTTCTCTAAAATTAAACAATATAAATTACCTATCTCCTAATATGATTTCCTGTAATCATAAGTATGGCCTTAAAATAAAGTAGAAAACTTATTATCAATTACTCAGTTACCTGCTACTCGCGTATTACGATGCAGCTTTATTGCGTATGACAGCTTTATTGAATAATACATTAATGCTATTATAATTAATTTAATAATCACATTAATGCCCTTAAGGATACGCGAAAAATAACTGCTTTATCTCCTCCTGCTCCGCAAATACTATAATATTTGCTTCGCTTTATGTTCTTAAACGATATTCGCTTTTTTTGTAATTATATTTATTTTTAATAATATGAGAGGCTATGAATCTTTATGAAGGTTAATAATAACAGTTTTCAACGAGATCCTGTGAACTCAAGAAAATGCCTATATTTTCATTTTTTATTGCAATTTTTGAAATTGCATCCGTAGGTGTTACTCACTACATTGTATACGTTGTTTGGTTTGTGATAATGAAATTACCTGTTCAGTAGAATTTGAAAACTTCACATAATGAACAACGAGGACTCACTGTGTAGCGCTATTAAGTACGTTTTTGAGCCGGGAAAGGTGCGAAATCACTTCTGCCATCGTAGAGATTAGAAATCGGGATCTTCCGACTGCCAGTTGAACATGAACTTTTACTTCAAGAGGAGAAAGAAGCAAGGAAGAGGAAAATACTTTGTAAAAGTCTGCGTACATTTCAGGACTGTAATAATTTTTTTAGTATAATATTAATTTTGAGTACAAAATATTCAATATACGTCTAATCAGCAGGTATATGTTTTAAATCCTCTAAGCTTATTTGTTTAAAATATGAAATTATTTTTTATGTCGACCTATCAGAAGCATGAAATATACTGTTTATTTTATTCAGCTTGATTTAGATACTTTAGTACATAATATATTCAATCCATATTTATTATTGCGCAGTTAGATCCATTATAAATATATTAAAACGAATGTCAGTAATATAATACGTAATTTTAAACGCAGAATGAAGCATTAATGAAACAAAATTGTCTCTCTCCTCTCATCTTTTCAAAATCATGGACACATTTTCATTTATAAATGTATGACGATTATTTCTTTTATTTTCCTTTCTTTATGTTTTAACAACAAATGTTTATAAAATCGACATTTTTGTCCTTCTAAAAAATTCTGTAATATTCTCGAGGTACATATTTTGACAAAATTATCTTTGTCCTGAAAATGTGAAAACTATTGGTTTTTATAAATGACAGTGTGATAAATTATTCTGTTATTTTATGCCAATGCGAAAAGAAAGAAAGAAGTAAAATAAATAGTTTTTTTATATAACATTAGATAAAGATTAAATAAAAGTATTACGAAAACATATATATAAGTTAAAGGTATTAAATTCACGTTTTGTGTTTAAATTGCCTATTTGAATACAGGAAAATGAAATAAAAGCCGCTATGTGGTATTTAGGGTAAAGCACTTGTTTTACATAATTAAATAAAACTATGAAAAAATCAATGACAAATATTATACCATTCGGGAATCGAAATTCGGGAGTCGAAAATATTATTCCACAATTAATGTTTTATGACCAAATTACATTAAGCATAGAAGGAATACGCTAGAATGTAGCTGTTTTATTGAATTAAAGTGCAAAGAAATTTTTTATTGAAGTACGTCTTGATTGAACTTCACGTTGAGTATTTATTGAAGTTACACCTGAAGGAATAACCTCATAAATGTCCCGATTACGTTGTTTCATCCTAATGATAATGTGAAGTTGAATTACGACGAGTTCCTTTAGGAAGAAATCTTGCATACGCAGAAGTTACAGGGAAATATCACAGCTGTCACTCATTAGAAATTGCAAAATAGTTGATATGTGAAAGAGTAGTTCCATAATAAATCTTATTTGAAGCACATATTTTGTACTTTTGAGATGAAATTATTACCTTAATATCAGGTTACACATAAATTCTCAAAAAACTACATAATATATTTGTGTATGTTCTCAAAAATTCTACAACTGATATCAAAAATAAAATCTACAACTGATATTAAAAATAAACTTTAAAATGTTATTTAGAAGCTTTTCCTTTCAGAAAATTTATAGTTACAAGAAACTAAGAAAAATGTAAATCGCAACAAATGTTTAATATTTTATTCAAATAGTAGTTGTTTTTAAGTCGATATCGTGATAAGTATTATTAGTTTTTCATAAAAGGAAGATGAAACATGCTGCTTTGACCCTGTTCTGCATTCAGATGCGTTTCGTTAGTGTGTTATGCAATCATAGATGTCCATATTTAGTAGAACAGGTTCTGCGTTATGATGGATATTCACCGCCCTGAAATGCACTTTCTGTTTCAGATTTAGGGACTTTATCTGTTTAATTTTATAATACTGAGGTAAAAATATTAGCAGTTTTAAGAGCAATGATTCTTGTAGACAGAAAAATTACAGAAACTGGTATTGCTTCCTTATTTATTAAAAATGGTAGTACTTCACTGAAATAAATTAATCGTGAAGTTATTTCACATTTCATGAAATTTCTAAGTAAAATTAGAGTTAGAATTTGTTAGAATTAGTCAGGTGAGCTAAGAAAAAAGTTGTTTTGTTTTCTTTTTTCCTCTTCTTCCTTCCTGAGTTTAAAACAAACTCTATTTTTAACTTATAAGATGCAATTTTTCTTTTGCTTTAATCTATGACACAGGACAATCCCATTTGTCATATGTACGGCAGTAAAAGGGCAATATATAAGTCAAAAAATTTTGGTAATTATGAGTTTACATAACTTGTAGTAGTGATAAATTATAAATCATAAGTTGTAAATTAATTTTGATTATTATTAATTTTGATAATTTAATCAAGTGAAATTTAAAGTTAACGTGTTTTCGTACCTTCTAAATGTTTTTACGCAGCAAATGAACCAAGCACTCAGCACCTTTTAAGGCTATTAATGGCATTTCTACTAATAGGTTGATTGTTATTTAAATATTTCTTAGGTTCTGTTTCATTACTCGCTCCTTGAGGAAGTCAATGGATTCAGAAAATTTAGCCGCCAATATGTCCAAAATTTGAACCTGGTTAATTAGCACTAGCCATGTATGGAAGAATAAAAGGGTAACGAAAAATTAAATGCAAGCTATTTGCATCGACTTAGTATCAACATCTGAAGTATTCGCATAAGAAAACTCGCAGTATAATATGTCTTGTATAGTAGCTAAGAGTAAGTTAATGGGAGTTCTTAAAGATGCGTTTGGACATCGGATAACTGGAAAGAATATTAATTAATTATACCTAGTTGCTTTTAATTACACATAGACAACTATACATAGAGTCATTATACTTTTATAATACTTAAACTTTAAATTTGGGTTTTGGATTCTGTAATTTGTATTTCGGTGCCCAGCAGTTTGCTATATTGTTGATTCCTGTTGCAGTTCATTAAAATTCTAATTTTTATTGATTAGTATGTAAACTGCTTCTCATTTATTAACTGCCCAAAGGTATGAAACATTAAATCAATTTGTGTAATATATTTAAGCAAAGCTTTTTCCTACAACATTATGCTATATATTAAAACATATGTCAGATAACGCTTATTGCATTTTTATAGTACGTCAGAATTTAAAAATACATTTGTTCAGAAATTTATATTTTTATCAAAGTAATCTTGTCTGCCTGTATTCATCTTATCTTCTCAGTTCCGTCTGACAATTTCACCAAATAATTTAATTGCAATATAATTTTATATGTTGTTTTCAATTCC
>KK115982.1:1681422-1714935 GCA_000611955.2 Stegodyphus mimosarum
GTCGTGATTTAATATTACAGTTATAAATATGCTTGTAAAATGCTTGCGAATTGTAAAGCCTGACGATAGTTTTATGCTATGCATCTGAAAGTTTTAAATTCAGTTAATGTTTTAACCATACTTTGATTTTTATCTATTTTGATTTACAGCAAGCATTAATCTGGTTTGCCATTTAAATGCTATATTGTCTATATCTACGAGCTTAAGATAATCAATGCTGAATTATTAAATTTTCCTCAATAAAATACATTTGTATTAGAGCTTTATTTGATACCATACCGGTAGAAATAGCTCTGTCAGTATCTCAGATGAGCAGATGAAAGAATTCATGAAAACGATTGCTTATGACATCCTTGTTAACAAAGAATTTATTTAGGCAAGATTTAGACATAGTGAATTAAATATAAGCAGCGAGTTTACACTGCTATACATTATATTTGCAAACGCATTAAAATTCGGCCAATAAGCAACTTGGTTCTGTGCTTCTGTATAAAGTTTCTCCAGTTTATTTGAATCTAACATAAATACAATTTTATCTCTTTAATATCTTTTATGATTAGGTGATAAATATTTTTATGCAATGTGTTTAAGAAAAATGAGGAAGAGAAATGTAATAAATAGACCTTGAAACAAATTTGAGATGCTATCGCTGTAAGGATACATTAGTCTTAATAATAGTTAAAGAATGTTTTATGTTTTAGATTAGCTTAATTTTTAACGGAGTGCGGAAAAAAAACGTGCAGACTTAAACCTAACTTCGTACTAAGGGTACGTATCTAAAATAGATTAATAATTTAAAAATGTTGTACGCTTTATTATGTAAAACTCCATTTCCGTACTTTCAAAGAAATGTGAAAGAAATTTTAAAGACAATGTTTTAATATTTTAAAATGAATAAACGTATGTTAAAATTAGCTTAAAAATACGTTTATAGAACCGAATAAGGAATTCTCTAATAAAGAAGAATTTGGATTTTTTTATAGTGAAATTAAAACATCTTCATAAATAAGCAAGAAAAAGTAGGGCATGTGCAGTTTTCAAATAAATTTAAAAAAATTTTAAATTAAAACATAATTATATTGTTGAATTTAAATTTAGGAAGTAAAATGATAATTTGAAATTGAAAGGATATAGACTGATTTTATTCGGTTCAGCTCGGTGAGAAAGAAAATAATTTTAAATAAGTAAATAAGTAAATTTCTACGTGAATTACATTGCTCAGGGAAACATTGAGAACTTTTAACAGAGTATACAGCAAATTATCATTTTATTTTGATGAATTATCCGACAATGATTCCAAAGTACAGCATACGGAGATGACGGAAGAACTAGGTTTCTAAGCAATTAAATCATATTTTAAATTTTCTTGCCTTAGTTTGCTCTTAAGCAACGTATTTTTTAGGGCTTTGTTTTTAGCTTCAATGAATGCTGAGATACGAAGATCTAGACGGCATATTTAAGTTTAATTTAAAGTTTTTAGTGACATAATATGTAAAATTACATCAATCATATAAGAAATAACGTTTAAATCACGTGACTATTTTACATGAAAGCACAAAACAGTTTCAAAAATTTGTCAATGTCATTAAAAATATTAGAAAAGGCAAACTTTATGTAGAAGGTATTGAACTAATTAATATTCATTAATGCTGTCAAAAAGCTCTTTTGTATGAAGCACAGAAATGTGCTTTTATTCGATTTAAATTTTAACTTTTGACCACAAATGGGAAGAAGTCTTACAGAAAATGTGGCCATAACTTTTGATGTTTAATTATTAAGACTTATTCTCAGAATTGAACAGCTTTCATATAGAACAACTAGAATTTATTCGGGAACATTTTGAACCCATGAAAGTCAAAGGTGGGAGGTTAGTTGCAATAATACATAACTTTTTAAACAACATATTACACTCCCTGTTAGGATATAAGAAAATAGGGGAAATTTTCTTTGTTTTTGATTAATACTCCATACATGTATGTATATATTATCGTAATTGAAGTGGTTACATATCACGGACGGAGAGGTGGGTAAAACAAAACATTTCAGAAAATTTGGGTGAGCATTAAAATATTTTTCATTCTTCATGCATAGTACAGATGTTTTCGCTTCGATATTAGTTTGACAACCAGTTTACATATTTACATTTGTATTTATCAGTATATGATATTTAATATGTTACAATACATCAAATTTTAGCAATGTCTAGAATCTGTAGCACATGAAGTGATGTTCTGTGGTATGCACAAAGATCAGGATGACTAATTTGAAAAAAATATCAAATAAATATTTTTTTGAATAATTTGTTGATTATGGCAGTGGCAAACCATTTATCATTGGAGAAATAAAATTTTAGGCATAACAGGATTTCACTTTAAAACACTGAAATCTGTGATTTATATACAGTTAGTTACAGTACTATCTTTCCATACATTAGGAATGGGTACAGTACATACCAGTTTAGGAATTTTACATGAGGCAGCAGGAGAATAAGAAGCCGGTGTACACAAGTACAACAGCTCTATTTTTCTTCTTACTCCTCTTTTTGCATTTATTCAGTATATACATCAGCTAATAAAACTCTGTGATGAAAGCTGATTTTGGCACATATCCATGATAAAAGAAAATAAGAAACAAATATAAAAAGGAACAGAATGTACCCCTCACAAATCAGGGAATGAGTTTCTTAGGGAGTTGAGATTTGAAAAAATAAATAGAGACAACAGCACTTGTGATGAAAGGCTAAATCAGCATAGTGACTTAATATTAGGCCGAAAACATTTTCTAGAAGGTTGCATAAATACTATATCACATTTCAGACATATCACGTTTTCATTACAGAAATAACACAGATTTATATTCAATATTAGTAAAACGCTTTTTACATAGGAAAGAAACAGGAGCTAACTACACAATCCCATTATGATACATAACACTGCACATAAGATAGTTTTTTTTAAAGAACAAACTTTTATTAATGATTAAGTAACAATCTTGTTTTTCATAAGAGACCAAAACGCATTAATTAATTTGATCAGTAAATAGAATCATGCTAAAATTAATTTACAAATAGTAAAAAAAAGCAGTGAAAGAAATTCTGTAGCATCTAAAAATACAGATACATTTCAAATTTTGACGTTCAGCATTTGCGACTTTGACTATTCGCGTTATGCTGCAACATTACAAAATAAATTTTCAAGGCATTTTAGAGCTTTAAAAATTCATATACAGGGTATCAAAGATTAAAAATATTAGTAATTTGTCAGATTCAGATAAATATACAGTCAAAAGCGGTTATTTCTTGACTATTTCCGACTTTGAAACGTTAGTTTAATTCAAAAGTATTTTCATTATATCATTATTTCTCTATGAATAAATACAAATAAAAAACATTTTAGATTTCTCTTTTTTTTAGTTAAAACGTAGCAATTTCAGCAGCTCTTTATTTCTAGTAAAAATATAAATTACGAAAGTTGTTCGCCATTTTCAATTAGTTTGATGGAATTCCCCGATATAACTATCAAATTAGACGCACATCAGGGTTTTATAGAAAAGTTCATAGCTAATGCTTCAGTGTTTTGTATAGTTATATCTCTATACCTCTTCCTTTCAAACATAGCGAGTATTTCTATTATTCTAAAAGACTACTAGTGTATAGCAAATTATTGCTTCTATTCTTCATGTAATAATGAACTATACTTCCTATATTTCATTTGTAAGTAATAATATTTTTGACTAAGGAAAAAAAATAGAATTATAAAAGTCAAATTAGAGTTTCAAGCGAGAAACATATAAAATTAATAACGATAATGAGAAAAACTGCAATAAATTGATTGTTTATTATGATAATACTATTGTAAAATACAAAATTACCATACGTTTTTTCTTATCGTGAAGCTATATATAACGTGGATTATTATTCGCGAAATCATTCTTAGAATTATATATTCCTCGCGAAATTAATTTATGTGTATTATTGCTAGTTACAGAACAGCTACGAATTCAAGTTTCTAATCGCGAAATCTCACGCTTTTTTATTGCGAAATCGCAAAACTTTCTTACTAGTCGCGAAATTCCAATTATTTTTCTAAACGCGAAATAACTACGCGAATCTATGTTAATTTAAAAACATTCCTCCGTAAAATAAATTAAAAATCTAGGTTCACATGTGAGTAACTGATTAGTCTATATTTCACTATAATAACCTAAATTGATTAGTAGTATAGAAGGGAAGAAAGAAGTTTCATGTTAGGTTAAAAGATATATGAAACATTAATTTTGCAAATAATGATTTTATCTGACTTGAAACCATTATTGCACAGACCTTTGAAATTTTGCTTTTTTTAATAGATCATGCACATCATTTCAATAAGGAATGAAAAACTTTCTCTCGTTATGGGCTCATAAAAGAATATAATACGGTGCTGCATGAATTTTTCTACTTTGCTCTAAACCCCAAGCAAAGCGAGCTTAGATAAATATATTTATGAATGAACTTTAGAATAATCTAGTAGTTTGTCAGAAAACATCCTCGCAAAATTCATTCATAGCAATATTTATCATCTTATTCAAAAAGTGCAAGCAGCGATATCGTTATTTAATGACATCAGTTTACATTTCACATATTTAATTTTAAAATAAAGAGCATAATATGTTGACTCACATATACATACATTTGATTAGGCACCCGTACCTTAAATATATAAATTAATGTATCTATAGCATGCATATATATGACTACCATTCACTACCATTCCTTTATTTAAATTGTTCAAAATTAATTTATGATCATCGAAATATAAACTGATGACATAAACCTAGCTATGCAGTTTAATCTTCTATACTAAATATCATTGCTTGGAAAAGATAATTCTTATTCTGATGACATCACCGTAATAAACAGCACCTGAGCTTAGATTGAGCACGAAGATAGCGATTTGTACCTCATTTTTTTTGCGAAAATATACATTGGCTTTTGTTTTGTTATGCGAGTTCTCAGCATTCCCATACCGAAATAATTTTACTCAAGAGGCAATTATTTTAAGGGAAAAACAATTTCACCAAAATCAGAATTTGTCTTGTCTAGAATTGCATGCATGTTCAAGTAACTGGTAATAAAAATTTGAAGTACGGAAAATTAAGAAGCAATATTTGCGTGATCCCACGAAATAAAATACGCACTTCTAGTGGCACTACAATTGCAACTGAAGTAAGGTTTACAAAAAGGTTCTTTGTCATGACGAGTACAAATGTTGTGATGGTGTTATGAGACCTTTCAGCGTTGCACTAAAGAGTGACAGACTTTACACAACAGTATAGCCTTGATGAGTCTAGTAACAACAAAAATAAAAGTAGAACAGTGGGAGACGAGGAGTGAGTCATAAAATCCAACGTGTTTCCGCCATCACAACACGTTACGTTCTAAGCAAGACGAGGAAGAAGTTCTAGAGTCAAAGGAAACTTGTGCAAAAACAGGACTCTATACAAGACTGATTTTCTTCTGTTTGTTCCAGGTGTTGTATTTGTTCCTCTTGCATATTTGGCAACTGACGGTCTCCGGTGCACTTAACGCGAGCCCAAGGACACAAATTCCTCGTTTATTGTATCACTGATGTGCAAGTAGATGATCCAGTACATGAGGTTAAAACAAACAAAGAAAACTGGAAACACAACCCGAGAGTACTTATCAATATCGCTGGGACTAACGCCGAATAAGCTGTCTGCTTTTTTACCGAAGATGGCATCAAGGTCGGGAGCGCCGTTGGCGGGATTCTCAACGGGTTTGTTGGGGTGAGGTGGTTCAACCATCTTTTGACGACCCTCCTGTAGCAGACAGAGATACCACGAATTAAAACAAGCCCAAGCAAAACAAAAGCATGCTTTATTTTTGTAAAAATATAAGCATAGCTAAATAAAAATACATTATATTGCATAGTTATCCTTTTTTCGATTTTGTTTATGTTATTGATTACAACATTAGATTATAATATAACAGTAACAAATGTTAATACCCGCACATAAGCTCTGATATTTTAAATAACAATGACCAAAAATAAAGAATACTTATATCAAACAAATTAAACGCTCATTTAACAAATAAATATGCTCGTAAGTATTTGTTAACTAAAAATATGCTATCGCATTTTTAATGTTTAGAAGAGTTCTTTTTTTTCTATAAATTCTAATTTATAAACAATAAAAACAGAATTCGAATGATTCATCAATATTTATAGAAATACATTTAAAATAAAATTTATTATATTAGTAGTTGTAATAAAGCATTTTCCAAATAATATACACTATAATGAAAAGCTTTCAAAGTTTTATATTCATTGTTAAGAATAGTATCAGAAGGTTTTTACAAAATTATTACCAAGAGGACACTACCTTACAACTGCTAAGGAACAACTGATTTTTACTCTTCCGCGCTACTCTACATGCTCGCAAGTGCAGGAAAAGCAGTTAACATAAAGTTCTTATTCAAATTATATTATGTGTCTGAAAGAAAACTAGTTACAAGATGTTGTAATTCGAAATACGCTACGGTGATAGCGTACCAAAAACATCTCATGTTTCTGAAGATTTTATCACATATTTTCTCGAATAATCAAGCCGCTAACTATCAACATCAGCTCCAAAAATGTCCAAGATGTTATTTAAGTGAATACGATTGTGAACCAGCAAATGGACACCTCAAAGTATCTGTGTGCTCCAGTTTTAGCGAAGAGAAATAAAAACTCTGAACTAGTATAAATTGGTGCACACTTTGTGAATGCTATATGGATCTTCGTTTCTGCTCGAATCATCTTCCATCTACTGAATTCTGTTAAGTTGTGTACACGAAAAGCAATCAGATGTGGTCATTACTATTACGTAATAGTTAAGCCAGATTACAATGGTGAAGGAAGCATTACCTGTGAGGTCTTTGGGAGCGATTCATGGCCCAGTTTACATTTAAAAGAACTTATGGCCGCCAAATAATGTGGCGAGAACAGACAAAAAGTTAGCATCAACTGTAGGTCAAAGTTTATTATCATGTTCAGGGTGTAATGGTAGAGGAAATGATCACGTATAACGCCAGAATACCGCTGCGTGTCTTTGGATCTCGGTCTGTTGTGGAAGAAAGGTATTGCATAGAAATACTTCTGAGTCATGTTCGTCTTCTTCTGTGGATCAATGGGTTCTAAGCATGGAAAACGATGCTCATTTACAGAGTACAGTTGGCTCGGTTTAAGTACTGGAAGTCAGGATATCACCCTGTATATTCTTCGGATCTCAGTCTCATTGAACATGGCTCAAATGCTCTTGACGTATGTGACAAAGAAGACCACACCTCAAAGTGTGCAGGAGCTTGGGATTAGCTTGCAAGAAGGAAGAAAAAATATCAGCAGCACTTCCGAACAAACATATAGAAAGTATGCGAAATTGATGAAAAGTGGTGAAGCCTGCTCATGCTATGAGGCCTCTTTCATTACTTAGGAAATAGTTTTGTTCTGCATTTTGTGATTTCTGCATGGTAATTTTTGGGATCTTTTCTTCTTTTGCTTTTTTTACCACATGCTTTGAAATCCATGCCATTTCAATTTAATGAAAATACCATAGTGTCCCTGTTCTCGATGTGATGTGTTTTATTTCCTAAAACGATACATATTATTAGTTCGATCTCAAAATCTCACTGTTCCTTAGCAATTATCAAGCAGCGTAATATATGAATTGATAACAGATTTAAAGAAAAACAAATAACTAGAACTATTTTATTGCAGAGTGTTGTGAAAGTAAAGCTAAATTCTAAATGAATAATTTTTGAACTACTTATCCAACACGTACACTGCGGGGAAAAAAAGAAAAAAAAGGGACAGTTCTATGTCTCCCGTGTTTTACTAGGCCGATTGGCGAAATTCAAATTGCGTTTTCCATGTCTCGAAAGCGCGACTTAGGATATATATTAGATTTATATATAGCTTTGTTCTAAATTAGGTTTTTGACACAAAACCAGACTTTTTCTGAAATAACATACCAATGTTTTTCTATATTTCGACTCTACGACTCAAATTATGCTTAATATTAAATTTTGTAAAATTTGGTGCGAAATTTATGGAGTAATTCAAAAATTTAACTTGGCGAATTTTTTCTGTTTGCGCCAAGAATAATTCACTCGGCAAACTTCTTAATACATGGCAACCTATTTTCCTATCCCTTCCATCGTGCAGCGCGGAAAAAAAGTCACATCGTTGCTACTTTTTTACATTGTGGATGAGCGGAAAAAAAGTCACATCGTTCTTACTTTCAAATAATTTTAACAACCATTAACCACATTTCCGCTATTATCCACACTAATAATGGCGTAAACCACATTTCCGCTATTATCGCTCTCAACAAATATGCCAAATTTCAAAACGTGCCGCTATATAAATTCACGTACATCTTCAAAAATTTTGAATAAAAGGCTCTAATTTTTTTATAGTTATGCTTAGAAATACATCTACTTTAAGATGATTGCAAAAATTTTATAGGTTGTAATTCAAAAATTTTTTCGAAAAATTTACAAAAATTATTTAAAAATACAAATTTAAAAAATAAATCATAAAAAATGGGTAAATTTTATTTGGGATGAACCTAAATTCCGAACTGTGTAAGAAAGAATCAAACAAATGTCATAAAAAAGAGATATTAATAAATATAGACCAAATTCAGTTAACAGTGAGGAGCTAAAATTTCGGGGGCCGATCATTTAAAAACTACTTGTGCAATTTTTACAAAATTTGGTATTTGGCATAATTTGAGTCGTAGATTCGAAATATGGAAAAAAGGTGGCATGTCATATCAGAAAAAGTCCGATTTTATGTCAAAATACCTATATTAGAACAATGCTATATATAAATCTAATACATATCCTAAGTCGCGCTTTCGAGGCATGGAAAACGCAATTTGAATTTCGTCAATCGGCCCAGTAGAACGAGAGATACAGAACTGTCCTTTTTTTTGCGCAGTGTACATCACTGCTTGCCATTTTTGCAAAGAAATTCGTCAAAAATATATATATGTGAGTTGATGTATAAATTGTTTCCTTTGATCAACTGTGTTCAAAAATATAAATTAAATAAGTAAGACCCATTCCCATATTACTAAAATCCTGATAGCAAATTGATGCTAAATTCAAAATGTTTATTATGGAATTGTGCCAGTGAAGTGTATCCGATCATATATAATGATTAGGCACTTATAACGCATAGCGAAACTGAAACAGTGGTTACATTAGAAGAACGGAAGGAAAATTACAAATTTTCAGCACTGGTATTTCATAAAAATAAAATTATTAGTAAACGTATGACTACCTATTTACATACTGCTTCAAATAGCTCCTTTATAAAGTTAAATTATCTTATTCCTAATTACTTGAGACTTTCTAATGGGATGAAATTTCTTTGAATTGTCCTTAAAAACTGAATCATTTTATGAAAACGATTAAAAGAGTGAATATTAGTACATTTTGCTAATGATTTAAAGTTAAGTTAATCTTTACAAACACCATAGATTGATTCAAATTTATACAGTGCTTGAAAGTTTCATTAAAGCTGATACCAAATACTTCAGTTTAATGAAAGTTCAAGAGTCCGAGTAACTCAAGTTTAAGGCAGCAGACAAACACTGTTTCTTTGACCTTTAGATATAGTAATGTCATTATTGTTTGTTCTAAAGAAGGATATTACAGAGAATTGATTGACATTAAATAAATTTACTCAATATATTTAAAACGAGGAAATAAAAATTTGAAGATTTCATAATGCTCGTGTAATTAATTTAATACGTATTATTCCTAAGTTATTTTTCCTGTTTCCGAAAACAACAGGATAGTACTACACTTTCAGCTCATTGCGTTATAGTTTCTTTTCCAAAAAAAGAAGAAAATAAACTGAAAAGCAGAATGCCTACTGAAATAAGATATTTGGATAATTTTTGCTTATTTATCAACTAAGGGCTTTTAGGTTCTATTTCACTTACCATTTTAAACATTAGAAGTATTTACCATTCGTTCTAGACCAAACAAAATATTTTCGAATGTGCCCTTACGATTCTTCGTGAAGTGCGATGTTTTATTTGTTTTCATGTAAATGCTTAGAAACAATTCAAATCACACTCACACTTTTAAATACACAACTGTTATAGATATTAGAAAATATACATTTTTATTTAGTCAACCGAAAAGCGCTTTTAAATGGCAAATACGTAGTTCACAATAATTATTTTGATGTAGAATAAACATGCTACGCTAATAGTTATGCTTATGGTGTATTTCTTAACTTCACCAGAAAACGCTTATTCCTAATTTTAACTGTAACACGTTTAGACAAAAAACCTTCAAGTTGGCGTATTCATGTTTTTCTTAAATGCCTTTATAAATAAACTTTAGAAGCTCTTATTCGGTACAACTTTACTTTACTATGTGTAAGGTATTTGCGTGGCGAAAGAATTTGTCGAAAACAAAAGGGTACTCACATTAAATTGAAACTCATTTCGTATAGACGAATGATAATGAAAATGTTTTATAATAAAAATTTTCTGCGTGTTATTAATCATGGAGATTACTTTAAATCAAGTAAAGCGGTAATAAAATACCAATTAAATATTACAGTAGAATTCCGCTTTGGAGAGAGCCTTTGTAGATTAAACTTTTCTTCTGATACAACATGGAAAGTCTGTATTACATTGTTAAGAAAAAGCATATTTACAGTATCTTTAGTTAAATATGTTATTTAAAATGATGTGCTATCTTCTGAGTTGCTTTTTCTTAAATCTCACCCTCAGTTATTTCTTACTACCCTCTGATGAGTGGAACTTAGAAGAATGGTAATTTTAGATTTTCCTATTCTTGCGTACGATATTTTGAGATTGCTTTCTATTAAATCTCCCCATCAGTTATTTCATGTTACCCTCTGTTGAGTAGAATGCACTAAAATTATCTCGTGAAGAACAGTAATTTCAAATTTTCCTGTTCTTGCATACGATATTTTGAGATTGCTTGTTCACAACCTAAAATATGCATTTACCTTTAGAGATGAAACAACTAAAAAATTTCATTTAGAAGAAATTGTAGGTGAATGGTTTTGAAAATTCAGTGATTCAATATCACCTTTTTTAATCGTTTTGGTTAGATGTGGTACTCATAATGCGAATTCAACTAAGTGGGATTTAAAAATTTTTCTTTCTAATTTCTAATATTTTCTAGTTAGAATTGCTAATTCACAAAATTCTAATAAATAAGCAAAGTTTCTTAATATAATAATTATTTGATAAATAGAGACAAAACTAATTTACATTAATATAAAATAGTCGAACTAAACTGTGTCCAAGCAGACTCAACATAAAGATAAACATTAGTGATTCACTATTTAAACTTTAAATTAAAATAGAGAATGCTTGATATAAAATAAATACTGAGACACCAAATACTTATATTTCATTACGAAGCAATAATTTTTTATCTGCTAATAGGCATCATAAATTTGTTTTTAAGTTATTGTTTCACTACCTGCCATGGAAAAGGAGCGATTATTGCAGGTAGATCGTTATAAAAGTCTGAAATAGTATATCTTGGCTTCAACTAATGCATATACATATTAAAATTACTAAATGTTGTTTATTCGATAGTTCATTTTGTAGTCAAGGTACATTATATATAAGGAGATTCAAAGCAAGTTGTGGAGAGTAAAACGATAAAAACCTACTGCGCAAAACGTGAAAATGATCAAATACGTCTTGTTCGGACTTCGATTCAGAATACATTCACTGATAACATTTTAACTGCTCTATAATAAGAAATAAGGTCTGTTTCGATAAATAAAACACGTTTTATAATGGGTAAATATTCTTTGTACAAGTTTATCCAGAACTTCTGCTTGAAAACTCTCAATACTGCACTTCAGTAAGACTGATATCCTGGTTGCTCCTGAATTGAGTTTTATATGATATTCAAAGGCGTTCTGAAAGCATTTAGACATAATTTGTTGAGTCGAGAAATTTTCTCGACCTCGATATATGGGGGAAATATGTGGACTTAGATTTCTATGAACATCAAGTGCTCCAGTTTAAGCTGACTGTCTCGCCAGTGAAGATTTTGGGGAATGTACATAATAAAGACCATTGAATAGGAGCCATGTACGTTAAACTTTATACAGTTTTTCTAGAACAAGAACCCATATGAACGCTAAAATATTTCTCTGGAACTAGTCTTTGTACTTTATTATACCTAGCATAAGGAAATCACGATCTTAAGACGGAAATGAGAATAACTCTCTTTCCTTAATTAAACATAGCGTGTTCCTTTAATTCTAAAACAAACATTTGCTCCCATATAAATGTCGCTTAAAATGGGGTACGTCATAGAACTCATGGTGCCTATTACAAACAACTGCGGTTGTGCCATGTTAAAATCGCACACATATCTTTACTCACCAGTATTATATTATCGGTATTCTACACTGCAATATCAGCTAGTCTATCTGTTTTCAGAAATTTTTCTTTTCTTTCTTTCATTTCGAATAGCCCATTTTTAACAGGCAGATTATATATTGCTGAGAACTTTCTTAAGTCTCTACGGAGAACCTTGCATCTCGTCTCTATGTATTTCGAGCCGTCCTAATATTATAATAAAAGATCCAAACATCTGAGTTGAGTCTCCTTGAGAAGTTGCTCGCAGGCAGCAGCAACGATAATATTAGACTGCCTTTTTCTGGGCTTTATCTTGATGAAGTCAGAAAATTTTAATACATTTATTACGGGGATATCAGAAGGTTGCGTCTCACCAAAGTAGCTAGTACATGCATGCGTTTGCTCTTGCATGTAGACAATATAGACACATAGCCTTACTAATCTTCAAGTTGAAATAACTTGATATAAAATTAAGATATTACTTATCAAAATTTGTCTTTTTATCTAATTAATTAGATTTCTTCTTCTAAATGAATTAGTGGAAATATATCATAAAATGTTATTCTTTCTAATATATATGCTGGCATTTTAAAACAATTTTTATTTCTTAATATTTGAATTCTGGAAAAATAGTGCATTTTACATCACCTAAAACGTTAGTAATTTTATAAATTTGTTTCCTATAGCATTTAATTTCAATATACCTTGCATTAAGTATAGGCCCTACATAGTACCTATACTTAATGCAAGGTATATTGAAATGAAATGCTATGAATTTATGTATTTATGAGTACAAGAATTTCTCATATTTTTGGTCAAGCTTGACTTAAATAAAATCTTAAATAGTGATTGCAATAGTTTAACTTAATAATATAATAATTTAAAACTTTTCTAGTTAATAATTTAACTTTTTTAGTATATGAAAATCATTACATCTGTGTCTATTACAGACATGTTATCAGTGATTAGTGCTGCTGAGCTGAGCCAAACGGAGCCAAACAGTAAAATCAAATTTTGATCGTGCAAAAAATGCTAACCATAAAAAATCCCTTCTTTATTTTTAACTACATCTTTGGCATTAGTAATAATGATGAAACATTGCAGCATACGACTGCAGTTTCATCCTAGTGTCAGATGCGTGCATTATTTTAAATCAGTTTCTGATCATGTTATCAAATTTAGTCTTAAGATCACTCAGTTTAAGTTAAGAAGAAACAGACTGGAGAAAATGTTATAAATACACTTTTCTGACGCAGCGTTAAATTTCCAAACTACAGGTCACTGTGTAATTACTTAACTACTAGTGCCTTGCATATGATATAAAAATATCGTATATAATAAAACTGTAGAATTTTTCCGGATGATACATTTTAGAATAATCTTCAGAATCTGAAAGTGGGAACTGCACAAGTGACACATGAAAAAATTCGCAAGTATAAAGGCCATTCGTTTTTTGTTTTAGCACTTGTTGCATTTTTGCTGTTGTAAATGAAGATCGATGAAATTTGCTCTGGCATTTCATTTTCTGATTTTTTTCTAGTTTTTTGCACACTCTTGTATAGTAATGCATTTAAACAACAAAGGAACATCTTTAGATTTAACTCGAACTTCTTGAGTCACAATCACTGAAATTTTACGAGCTTACAAAAATAGAGATAGTTCTTTTTATTCCGTACATTAGCTAATTGTATTTTTTTAAATTTCTTTACGTGTTTGTTATGTGCATACAATATGTTTGATGCGTTCTTCTTTCTCTGGAAATTATTTAATAGCATTCCAATTTTTTCATGTATTTAACTTTTAGTATTTTGTTTTTTCTGTCTTGGTATTTACCATAATATTTGAAAATTTCTTTTATGTGTTTAATTCTATGTATTTATTTTTATTATTTTTAATTGTTACATATGCATGTAACAGAGACGCTTCATCTTTTTATTATCAACTTTCGTATTTGTGTGTAATTCAGATGCGTTCTACCTACGTTAGAAAATTTTTGATCACTTAAAGTTTCTTTAATATGGGTAGTTTTGCACTTATATGGTTTTGCAAAATTGTAGTATTTGTGCTTGTTTCAAGCATGTTTGACGTCTGAGATATACTTGCCTATACATGTTTTATTATTTGCAAGCCTCTTGCAATGCAATGGGGATGCAGTTTAGAAGTTATTTGGGAATAGAAAGTCAAATCAGATTAGTGTTAAGAATTCCGCGACGCATAAGATGAAATAGTCTCCTTTTATGCTACTCAGCATACCGCCTCCCCAAAGAAAGGTTCACCAATTTCTTTTTGAATAAAGGGAATAATGCTTGTGATCGAATTCAAATTTGTTGCAAATTCAACTAAGATTTTAAACCTATAATTCTGAAAAATTGAAAAGCTTTTTTTCGTTCACTGGATCTTTTCCAACATTTCTCTTAGCATTTTATTTGCTTCATCTTCCTTTAAAAGTTTTATGGAAGTCGATGTAAACATTTGTAGAATATATTAAAGTGTTTTAAGATATAGGTCAGGTTTCATTCGCGTACAGTAACTTTATCTTTGGAAGCTCAATTACTGCGAAAAGCAAGCAGAGAATCTTTTCAGCTACGATTATGAATATTAAAATCATGTTTCCCAAAAAAGTAATTTTAAATTATATATTAAAGCAAAAAACTAGTTTTTCAGAGTAAAAGTTTTCAAATCTTGTTAATAATAATTTACTAAATCATTTTATACATGTTTATTACTATTTTTATACGAGATTTCTTTTCTATAAAGGGAGCTCAAGACCTTGGTTTTGCCGATTTCGCCCAAACTCTGCATAATTACACAGAAATTTAAGGTAATATATGTATGAAGAGAGTGCCCAAATATCCCTTAAATAAGTTAAGAAGCCAATGCAAAGTTCTAAACACCGCACATATTATTGAAAACCTTTTATTTTCGATAAGCACCAATAATCTGAGCAGTATTGCTTGAAGCTACAAAAAGTGCCTTCAGTTTAATTTCAGCTGTTTTTTAATAATCGTTTTTTTAATATTATTGTATTCTGAAAGAAATTTATTCATGAAAAGTAATTTTTAAGGAATAATTCCCAAAATAAAAGCACTGCAAAAATTTTGTGCGAAGGAAATTTTCCATTTATTTCGTTGTAATATGCTGTAGTTTCTTACAGATTAATACACACTTGATAGATGACGTTTATCAAAAAAAAACATTCAAAATTTAAAATATTAGTCTCAAGCAAAATAAATAAATAATGTTTATGTCAACTCAAATTTCCCCCGGATTAACTTTTCTGAAAGAATGCAACAGGAAAATACATTTCCATTAACTTTCAAAACATCATTCCTATCTATCGTTTGGAACATTAAATAAACTCGCATTATCCTCCATTATATTTTTATATTTCATAAAAGCGTGATATGAATAAAAATTTAAACTGTAATAAACCATCATTTACTCAATGTGCGATATGCTAATACTTTATATTTGCTGTCTTTATGCTAAATAGATTGTAAATTTTAAATTAATTTAATAGTAGAAAAAACTGGAGCAATATTAACTGCTTTTCATTTGAAATTTTATAATATATTTTTTATGTTATTTTCTTAGAATGGTTTTCATGAACAAATTTTCTTTCAAAATATTTTCTCTTTAAAGAAATTAATGACACCAATTAAAAATACGCGCTGTCAGTAATTGAATTCGAACAACAAATTTTAAAGCGTCACTTGTTGAAAACTAGCCAACCGCGGCTATCAGAAAATGAAGAGGTTTTGACATAATAAATGTTATTTAGACATTTCAAACCGATTTTTACTCTTATTTCTGAATAGTGCGCTCTAAACATTTGGAAGCGTACTCATTTTAAAGTTCTCCATAATTATTCAGATCTTTAATTTCTCGTTTCGTGGTCCATGCGATACTCATCTGGGTTATATGTGCGTGGTTAGAAGACAGAAATTTAAATAACCTGAATGCTACTTAGAACTTAAGTTTCGACGTTTCTCGCTTTTTTTTGACAGGTGCATGCTTTCTCTTCATATATATATTCACTTCAAAATCTTTCATAATTCTGTAGAATTTAGAGGAGTTTGGTGAGACAGAGATCGTGGACTCCACTTCTAAGCAATAGTCTGCTTTTTGCTCATTTTGGTTCAATTTTAGAGTTTTAAATCAAAATCTGTCTATTCAAATTCAGAACACTGTTTTCCACACTATTAAATATGCTCATCTAAAAATACAGGAAATTAAACATAAGTACTGACATATGTACTATACACATGCATGAACATATACTAATTCTATAATACATGTTTACGTATGCGTTATATATTCATAACTGATATTTATAAATTGATGTGAATACGCATATCTATTTTAATCTATTCCAAATTTAGTTTTTCATTTTTGAAACGTTGTGGTATTTCGAAAACTTCTGGATATGCAATATATGTATTATAAAAAAACTCGCATAAATTCTTTTTCATATGGCATTTTATATTCACCGGTTTGCTAAAAATATAAGACCAAACACTATATATTAACTATCTTCTTTAAAGAGCTTAAGAAAGTTAATTACAACAGAAAGCTTTCTATTAACTCAAATTCAGTTTGTAAACTAAACCTGGAAGCTCTCTATTTATATTAGCTCAAATTCAGTTCGTAAACTAAAGTGTAGAAAACAAGTCGTGCGGAATTGAATTTTTACGATATAAATGAGAAGGAGGAAATTTATGCTTACATTGATATAAAGATTTAGTTTTTGAATTCCTGTCATCATTTAATTGTATTTATTTGCTTAAATTGCTCAGATCGCAAGATGAAATGAAATAAATCGTTCCAATGTGATATGATTAAGCTTCGTAATAATCATGAAGGTTTGCTACAGTAAACTGTGGTAATACTTATTAAGATAGCTGTCTGAGAATCATTTCTATTAGTATAAACTCGAAAGAAATAGGTTCAGATGTATTATGATACAGTATACTATTTTTATTGCACAGAAGCCTAAGACACTTGCATGCTTTGTGACGAATAACTTCCAGAAAATGGGGCAGAAAGCATCGACGAAACGGAAATATGCTGAACAAAAAGTAATCTCCGCGTACTATTGCAAAACCGCGGAATGAGATACTTATGACACTCAGGGGAGGAAAATATCGCAATTTCCATCATATGATGTCAAAATGAAATATTCCTTCAACCAATTCCTATTTCGCGTTAGACAAAGGAGGAGTATATCTTGAAAGTTCTAAGGACTAAAATAGTATATGGATTTTGTGACAAAATTCTTATTTAGAGATTTCTGCTATTGGTTCATTCAGGATTTTCCCTCAGGTACATTCGCTTATCATAATTTCAATATACAGGTAAAACTGAATCAAAACTGTTCCTTAAACTGGAATTAATATTCCATTTGTAAAGAAAAGTTTCTTTAAGAAATTCTAAATTGATAGAACATTACGTAATTTACAGATAAAAAAAGTTGACATTTATCTTCTGAGGTATCCAAATATAATTTAAGTATAAAGGAATACTCGAGTTTCGTTTGCGTGACTTAAAATCTCAATATGGGAAAAATCTAAGCTAATGAAGATCGAAGGGAGGAAATTTACTCCAGACCTGCATATTTAGCGTTTACCTTTTTTATGTTTAGTTTCATTGTTACTTATTACATTATATCAGTTAAGAAGTCCTTGTCGCTGATAGTCTAAGCGAAAACTTCTTGTGTAGCTTTAAATCTAAAATTAATATTAACTTTTGCCAAAGTGACAAGAGCAAGGGCGTCCAAATGACGATAAGTCAAAAGTCAAGTAATTACGACTGGGAGTGGCCCTTGCTTATTTCTACACTTGGATTTGCTAACGATTAAGGAATACTTTCTTTTTCGGGCGCGAAAATTAGTCAGTATTTGGTTGGAGAGTTCTGATTCCAGAAAACGTAGGTGCCATCACAATGTTACAAGACGCATCACGTACTCTACGTAAGCTCTGTGGAATATTTGCTGATTATTAAATGAGTACAGAATACCAAGTTAGTGTATTAATACAACTGCGAATTCTAATGTGATGTACATACGTAAAATATATGATTATAATTGAAAACGTCTCAAGGACACCTAACCCTGGTCACTGTGTATGATAGACAGAGATATAGGACATTGGCAATGCTGACAATCACACTTATTCTACTTTAACTTACTTTTTCTTTTGGTCTCATACTTTGTACCCATTCTAGCTGTAACCAAAAATCAGAAAGATCAAGTTCGTGTTTTTAGAAAAGCTATGGAAATGGGAATTCATTGCTTGAAACATAGTTATCACAAACAGGTTATAAAGAAGAGGAATTGCAAATGTTCTAATCATAAGTAATTGAACAATTTGAAAGCTTTAACGTATTTCCCTCAAGAAGGTGAATTATAAGTCTTTAAATTTCTTTTTTGTTGCACTAATTACATTAAGGTTTTCTCGCAATAATCCTGTTGCGAAAAAGTCCTAAGAGTTGCAGGAAGAGAAAAATTTTATTTATTTATCCGTTTCAGGTAGACCTGTGATGTAACGAACTCAATTTCTTTCCCAGTTACCTTCATTTTCAACATACTGGGGCTCGATTATATATGTAATCATTGTACAAACAAAAGTTCTTACAGGTCCTTATTTTTTCCCCAATTGGGTGTAGACATATATTTCTGATTGCAAAAAGGTTTGAAATGACACACGTATTCAAGTTTCAGCATTTTTAAATTAAAAAAAGGTTAATTTTATAAAAAATACTAATCTAGCTTTTTCATGCTCTCCACCTCCCAATACTTATATATAAAAAAATTTTGTACTTATCACAAAAAATAAAATACAAAAAGTGTGACTTCCATACAAAAAAGATTGACCTAGATACAGCAATATACAAATTGAAGAGGATGTGTTTGCATTAGTACGGGACTAAAAATAAACTATCAGTTTCGAAAAAAAGGTTCTTGTGTTTATATATTAAGTGACGAGCATTTCTCATATCTATGCAGATTGTTCAAAAACGCAGTAATCAGCATAAATATGTTCAAAAAGGAGAACTTATTAAAAAAAATTTACAGAATTTATTTCTAGAAAACACTGGCAAGGTTCAATATTGGTTCATAGCCAACTCATAATATTATGTGCATAAATTAAAAATGAAAACTATTTCTAGTTTAATTAATGTTTTATGTTTATTATATTATGATTCTAAAAAATTCATGAGAATTCGAATAACACATTTTTAGTATTTGAAAACTTATAAATTGTTGGGAAGCGTTTTTCATGCATACCAGTTGTAAGATTACAAATTATATAATTGTGCATACTAATAAACCACAAAAGACTATCAGCGAATAGCATTTAATGGAATTAAATCAACCTCGAATTAGTTTATTTATTTATTAACTGATTGTCGTGTCAAATACCCAAAATTTTGAAACGAAATATCTAGCCCAGTTTTTGAAATATGAAAAGTTTGATTTCCTAATATTTAAAAATTGATGTTTTAACTTAAAAAGTCAAAAACAAGAATATAAACATTTTCGTAATTGGGCGTATGTGTCTACGACGAACGTTTGCGAAAATAAATAATACATTGTTACGAAAATAAAGATATACTTTTATGGGCACGAAGTTTATGAAGTGAAGTTATTTTTAATAACGGTATAGGTGTTATAAATGTTAATGACGAAAGCAGATTCATAAAAGTGTAGGCACAGTAGTGCCAATGTGCCATTTCTTTTATTCTAGACAAGCCTTTTGTTGTAAAACGGCAAAATCAGAACAGTTTACTTGCCCATTCCTGAATAGTTGCATTGGTATATCTTACATTTTTGTAATATGCTTGAAGAGAGAAGGAGCAACAGAAGACGTCAAGATAGCAAAGTGGAGAAGAAATGCAAAGTGTCCAGTGTGAAAGTTTGGTTAACAATAAATCAGTTTTCGTTTGATTTTATGTCACTAGCTAGTAAGGTTTTCAGTCACAAATTTTAATATTATAATTGTCTGAAGCGTTATGTAAATATAAATATCTGCATCCTTAGCTTTATATAAGAATAATATGATAAGGATTACATTTGAGAGGACAGAGTTTAGGGACATTTATTCTAAGCATATTAAAATTTTGAGGATAGAAGAGGTAAATAACGAAATTAAATAAAAAGCTTAAGGGACTATTGAAAATTAAAGTTAGAATTTAGTTTAATACACTTTTTTTGTTTCCACCCTCCACATAACACACACTCATATCTATATCTACCTCTGTATTTTTCCATTATATATATATGTTACTGTGAAAGACCGAAATTGGAGAATGTCGACTTTCACCGGAGAATGTCAACATTCACCAAATACGTCGGTGAAAGATCGAATATAACATTGCATTCTTGTACATTCGGACTCTCACCGGTATATGTCGACAGACACAGATATGCTCTGGTGTAGGTCGAAAAGAGAGGCGACTGGCTGTTTCCCATCAATGCAGTTGTAAAAGCAAGGTCCTCTTGTGCAATTCAAAGTCTCATAATAGTTTAAGTTGTTGCAATTAATCAGATTTGAATCACATAATTTAGTAAGTTTTTTATTACTATTATTTTATTTTCTCATTTACTACGTACTGTATAATTAAGTAAGTTTTTTAACTTCTATTATTTTCCTTTCTCATTTTGAAAGTATTGTGTGTTTTAAGTACTTGTGTGTTTTTTCGCGACTGAATTACGGAGAAGAAAATATAATGTTCTCATATATTCAACATTCACCATTAGTACATGGTGAATGTCGACATTCACTGGTGTAAGTCAGAAATAAGAGTATTCGGAAAATATTTCGGACATACACCAAGTGACTATGTGAATGTTGACATTCACCGGTGAAAGTCGACATTCTCCAGATTTCGGTGTTTCACCGTAACATATATATAGATACACGCATACAGTGGATGCCGTTTAATGTGATAGCGGTTTATGTTCTAAGTCGGATATTGTTATCGAATTGCCGCTGACCAAGTCCCATCCGTCTGCACACGAAAACATTGAAAATGAATTGCTTATCGTGAATCAACATTTCGGTTCATATTATCAAAGAATTGTAAAATAATTTCTTTTGAATTGAAGTAAAGTCGCAAAATAAGAGATAAATTCGCCAAATAAGGTCAAAATATGTAGATTATAAAAATTGCGAAGTGACAGAGAAACCCCGCTGAGTGAGGAATTGGGTCGCCAAATAGCTTGCTTCGATTTTATTCACCCATTTAAAACTAAGCGAAGAAGCCACCATAGTTTGGAGCAGATTTTGAATAAACCTATCGATATTGAGAGTGATTAGGCTGAGCTCCCTCTTTCTTAGAAGAAAAAAATATTTCTTCAGAATATCTTTTTTTTGCCCCTGCTTCTAAAATAAAATTCTCTGAAAATATCTGCACCAAACAAAAATTGCTTATTTGCTTATTTTAAAATTTTACATTAGCATGCAATCTCCCAATGAATGAGAGAAACCCCCAACTATGAAAGTTATGGGTGTATAGCATCGGGCAAATAATTTCCAGAAACGTTATGAACAGCTCATAAATGAATGTTTGCATTAAAATATTTTGACCAGTTCATAAACATACTTTTGCATTTTTCTAATTAAAGTGCAATAAAACGACTCATTTATATCACAAGGATGTTTTTATGACGTTGAGAAGCAGTTTCAATTTGTCAACGCCTTAAAAACATCCCTGTTTCTAAATTCCAAAAGCTCATGATTCTTTCAGCTAGCCCTGCCCATCTTGTGGGTCTTTCCACTGTTAACACTAATCGCGTTGTTAATATCTCGAAGGTGAATCTCTCAGAGGCTGAAATGAATGTATTAAAATATAACTTTAACTTTTCTAAGTCATCGAAACCTTCCATTCCTCAAATCCTCGCCCCTATTGAAAAAGCTTTTAAATTCTCTAAAATTTCAGAAACACAAAAAGATACCATTCGCCACTTAATTACTTATAATGAGAATTTTAACAATTCACTTGTTCCGAATTTCAACCAAAAAGGAAAGTAAGCTTTACGTGAAATTCATTGTAATCCTAATATTATAATTTCGAAGGCTGATAAGGGTGGACAAATTGTGGTTATGGACAAACACACATATTTTAATAGGGTCACGAAACTGATAAGGGAAGGCCCATACTGTTCGATCCCTAACGATTCCTCAACTTCTGACATCACAAAAGTCAGAACAGCTGCAACATCTTCTCATATACTTTCGACTCAGCCTAAGAAATCACTCATTCCACCTATTGCTAACTGTGATAGATTTTATGCTCTTTCCAAAATTCACAAAATTGGAATTCCTTTTCGATCTATAGTTTCCAATTTAGGCACGACATCGTACCCTTTGGCCAAATATTTAGTTTCCGTATTTTCTGCTTTGCTTTCCAACAATATTCACACCGTAAAAAATTATTTTGAAGTCATTGATAAACTTAAAGAAATTTCTCCCTTGCACTCCATTATGGTTTCGTTTGACGTTAAATCGCTGTTTACTAATGTTCCAGTCGAAGGTGCACTAAAATGCATTGAAACTAGACTTAGAGAATTCCATTTCTCACATATTAAAATTGAAGAGTTAATTTCCTTCACTAAAGTCTCTGTGAATCACACTCCCTTTGTTTTTCCAAAATTAATATTTTCGCCAAATTGAAGGACTAGCTATGGGTAATTCCCTCAGTTCTGTGCTTGCTGACATTTACATGCACTATTTTGAGGTCAAATTATTTAAAAAACATTCTTTTCGTTTGTGGATTTGCTACGTAGACGACACTTTCGCTCTTTTTGATGGTGATAAAGAAGACTTACCCCAGATTTTATCTATTATAAATTCGATTGATCCAGCCATCCAGTTCCCTTTTGAGACTGAATCTGATAATACACTTCCCTTCTCTGATATTCTTATATTCCACAATGAATCTAATTTCAGCGCAACTGTTTACCGTAAACCCTTTTCTGTTTGTTTACCTCCCCATGCTAAGTCATGTCACCCGGCTAAGCAAAAAAGGGCTTCTTTTTACATTTATGTATTTCGAGCTTTCAAAGTTTATTCCACAGAATCTATTCTTGCTAATGAACTCAATTATTTAAGATCTGTTGCCCTTGACCGAGGATTTTCTCCCGTAGTCATTGATAAAGCTGTTCGCAAGTTCTCATCGTGCCATCTAAGAACACATTCTGATGCTAGAAATAACATTAATAACCTTGTTGTGCTTCCATTTCATCCTTCTATCAGTTACAAAATTTCACGGATTTTAAACAATTTTAATTTTCATGTTGTTTTCTCGCCTATAAATAAAATCCGAGGCTCGGTTCTTAAAGATTCTGTTTCTCACTTTAATTCTTAGGAAATTTATAGCATAGCGTGTCAGTGTGGCTTAAGTTATATTGGCCAAACAAAAAGAGCATTAAAGGTTCGCATAAAGGAACATGAAACTTACGTCCGAAAAGGCAAAATTAACAAATCTTCAATACCTAATCATAGTTGGAAATTCAATCACAAGTTTGATTTTGGTTCTGCTAAAATTATCCAGAAAGCTGGTTCTATTCGGGAAAAGTATTTTCTTGAAGCTTTTCACATTCATAAAAATTTATTTCGTTTAGTCAATGACTTTAATTCCAATCCAGTCTTGCCTAATGCCTTTAAAATTCTACTAACTTAACCCTTCATTTTTTGTTACTATTTCTGCCGACAGATGGCGCTATCGGCTCCTTGCATTGTTTGCCTATAGGGTATAAATATGATCGACATTCGCTTTCTCGATTTGTCAATTTTTTTTGCTCCTGATGAAGGGGGACCCGTTTTGCTCTCGTAATCGATTGGGATTTTACAAAATTTAAGCCGAATACAAGGTTGTCGATTTGTCTGTTCTATTTTATGATAAGGTAGTTAATTTAGATATCTTCTTTAGACATACTATTCCTTTCGAGATCTTCATTTTTAGAACTTGAATACTATCTTCACGACTATAGTAGAATATTTCACCTTCAGTGACATTTAAATCATTACTAATGTAACAATTTATTAAAGCCTTTTTAATAATTCCTTCAGGGATATCTTTATAAGTCTGCAAATTTTACTAGAAAATGTAAAAAAGAGTCGTTTGAAATTTAAGGAGCCCCGTAATTTTAGATCTTAAATGTAGATATTATGTTAAGGTCCTAAATATTGTAAATAAATATAGGTTTGCCAATGACTGACAGGATAAGACTGCTGCAGTTTTCCCGTCGTAGTTCCCAGCATTCGATTAAAGGCAAACGAGCAGGCTTCTTGGACGTTTTCTTATATATGGTAGCATACACGAAAATGGAAAACGTGAACAGTAATTACTTTCTTTTAAACATTCCTTCATGAAGCTCTTCATGCTAAAGGAAAGAACTCTTGCGCATTTCCTCAACTAACCATTGCAAAGTCAGGCTGCTAATTAACTTAAAATATAGGAATAATATTAAAGAGTTTATGTCATAATGTCGCAATGCAGATGGTACACTTATCTGTACATCTATGTGATTTCTATGAGTGTCTGTTACATTTCGTTTTCAATAAAAAATAAAGTCTAGTTATAAATTTTCATAAAATTTTGCACATTAAGCAAAATAAGTAACAAGAAAATTCACGCAGAATTTGGGTGACGCAAAAGCATGACAGTTTTATTATTAGGTAATAAGTCGCTTTTAAAATATCAAAAAAGTCAATCTCACCAGGTATAAAATAATATAAGCTTTATTGTAAGCTTATGTTATTAATCTGGATGCATTATAATTGAAACATTATAAACTTTCTGCCTCAGCATTGAAATATATTAAAATAAATTTTCCAGAAAATAATTTATTTTGGTATTAAAACTGAAAAATAATTTCAGACAAAATAAAACCAGCTTTACCTAATGCAGCTAATTATTTTATTGCGGATCTTTCATATTTCATTTGATATATCAAAGAATAATAATAAATAAGAACCGAAATAAATTTTGCCGACGAAACGGAAGTTACGAGGAAAAAATTTCTGGACTTTAAAATATCATGAAGAAACATTTTAGCTTTAAAATTAAGCTGTTTTAACCTCATTGTTCAAGTTGAGCCTTAAGATAATCAAAAGCCATTTTTCTTCAGTTGGTGGATGAGAAACGCTAACACTAGATTTATGAACAGTTTTTGGTGACAGAATTATTTTATTGAGGTTTGATGAAGCGGTTGAAGCTGATAATCGACAGTATTTAGTTATAAGGAAATGTTAATACTTATATTCAAAGAAAGTCCAGCTTGACGCAATGACTACAGTTTAAAAGCATCTTATTAATATTGCCATCATTACATCCAGTTGCAGGACTGTTAATTTTATAAATAATTTATTGGTGTCGTGTTATGATACTAAAATATCTGAAAAGGTTTTCCTAATATTTATTTTATAATATCGATTTAAAATTTCCATTTTTTGATTGGGTTCATTTGTTATGCCTTTTAATGTTTATGCAGATATTTTCTTCAAAAGAAAATAGTGCAAAAGTTACATGTTTGATACTGAATGTTATTTTTAGAAATTTATAAAAGATTTATTTAACAATTTTTTCGTAATAATTTCAAATATTTTGATATCATATCAAATCGAAGGTATTCATACATTACATAAAATGTTTACGCTATATAAAATACATTAAGTTTTATACGTTACATAAAATCCATGTTACTAAAATTTTAATCATAACTATAATTTTTTCTGGTTACCTTGATGAACTAAATTGCAGTGTTGTTAAATGTATGCTTGTTATAGCCTCACGAGAATCTGAACTATTATTAGCTTTCTGCTTGCCTTATTAACTGGACTTTACCTTGAATGCTGGTACTGAATTTATTATGTGTTTATAGTATTTTGCTGGTATTTAAAATCTGTTTATTGTTAATCGCATGAATTCTTTTCTAGTTTATGGTATAACAAGTCAGCTTATTTCGTGAAAAATTCTACTTTTATGGAAAGAGAACTTCGGAAACCTGTTTTGATTACCTTGACGAATTAAATGGCAGTTTATTTATATCTCGAGACGCAATTAAAGTTATACGCTGATATCACCTTGGTAAAACAGTTAGCTGGATAAGGCAACTAGAAATTATTAAAATTACAAATAAAATATGCTTTACAATGAAAATTCGATTATCCATCGCTGTTTCAGCCATCAGATTTTGTTAGCTATCAGACACCGAGACAGTTGGAGAGACAAGGCGAAACAAACGAACAATACAAAATAAGTATCTCCCTAAAAATTATACTCGGAAAATTTCACTTCACAGCTTAACAATTTATAGATGAATTTCGTTAAAAATTTATAATTTATGAATTCAAAGATGCATTTTTGTTAAAAAATTTAGAAACATGTAAAATAAGAAAAATATGAAGATTCATAGAAATATCCCATTTAACTTCTCAGTTAAAAATCATATGTATGGTTGTCGGATCAGGAAACTAAATCTTGAGTAAGACTGAAATTCATTGCCAAATGAATTCCAGTTTAAATGCTCTGACATTCTACGGACATTCATTTCGTTCTTGAAAGTTAAAAGGTATAAACAGAAAATTATCAGTATTAAAAAAGCACTGGCACTGTCTTGCAATTTAAATAAAATTTTAAATATAAAAATGCACAGGAAATTTCAATTTATATGTTTCTAAAAATTTCGTCATAACTATAAGTTTTTTTCCTTTTCTGGATGCAGACGACATAAATTTTGCAATCGATTTATTAAAAGGTACTAAAAACTTGTTTTACTTAGGACGTTCAGGGTATAAAATAATACTTGCTAAAATATATTGTGAAAAGTCCAGTAAAATTACGTTTTAAACGATTAAGGTATTCTGTATTGAGTACTTCTAGAAAACTAAAAGAAGAAGCGTATGAATCGCATATCGGCAGTAACTCAAGTTTGTCGTAAACCAGATTTTATCAAAACTGAAAAGTATGAACTTAAAAATCACAGTTTAAAATGGGGTATATTCACAATAAAATATGATGTTTTGTTAACGTTTTTAGACTAAAAGTCTAAAATATTGTTTTAAAAGACAGAACTGTTTTGTCAAATACAATACACACAGAAAAGGTTTTCAATTAGAAAATAAAGTGCAAGTTCTGTGACTATAGGATATCAGGTTTTTTATGAATAAGGGACAGTTAGGGTAAAATGTTAACGATAGTTGATATTTATCTATGTTGTAGTTAGAGATGGTGATACTTGGGCCTAGACGAGTTCAGCACAAGTGGCATTTCTACAGATCATCCTTGGAAGACCATGAAATTCTCTAACATGTGTAACTAGTTATGGACAACAAGTGACATTTCCGCACAGTTCTTTATGATTTATTGAGATGATTTTTCTTAAGTAGCGTCAATCGACGATGAAAATCAGGCTCTGGCCATGATTTCAAAAAAGCATTTTAAACTTTTGTTTTAACTACTCAGAATAAAAGATCTTGATAATTTTTAACCATGCCAGTATTTTGCTGCAAATGCGAAACTTAGTAAAGCGTGAAAGGAAATTGCAGATGTTTGCAAGACATATGTATGGGGTCAGGTACATTTAAATGGACTATAAAATAGAAATTTCTTTTCATATTTTTATATTAAAATTTGATTTTTTACAAGCAAAACTTATGCAAAACAAGGCACATGTAAAATTTCGTTCTAGATCCAAAGTTACGGTTAAATTAGTTTTATAAGATCTTTCCTTCTTAGGCAGTACACAATTAGACCAGAACTCTGAAAGACAACTTGAGAATTTTAACCGTGTCTCATAAATACCACAGAGAAAAGGAAAGGGTGTAAGATACCCTTTTATTAATCCAAATAAAGTTTAACAGACGGCACGAACTCTTGCCAAAAGAAGCCATTATCTTTGCTTTAAATCAAAGATAATGAATGAACAAAAACTAATGAAATTTAAGTATAGCCTAACGCCTTCACAGTTTAACTATCACATAAGCCGTCTTTGACCGAAGTCGAAATTAAAAAGTCTAGGAACAAGAATAACTCAACGCCGCAAAAGACTCATCACTAGAGAATCAAATTTAGCAACGTGGCCTTCAAGCAGGCAGAACATGTTCTGATTTCGTTTTCTTCTTTCTAAAACGTTCCTTTGAGTACTTCTTTCTTTCTAACTAATTTGAATATCGAGCGTGCTGGAAATGTATATTCTAGCAGGGAATGAAAACGAGGCTGATAGGACGATAAATTAACATAAAAATGACTGGTTAGAATACTTAACTGATACTTCGTTGTTGTAAGTTTTTGCGATTTAAAGAGCCAGATGATTTGTTTATATCTGCATTTGAGGCAATACTTCATATTAAATCCGATAACTATGTGTATAAAATGCTTTTGTATATAATTTTATGCAAATATTTATTTACAGGGGATAGAAAAGTTAAAATCATTAGCCTGTCTGTTTGCACATTTATTTATTTTAAGAAAGTAATGTGCTTACAGGATGTAGGTAATTTCATTTCCCAATTAATATTTCATAAAAATGGGATTTTCTTGCTTGCGCGTAAGACCTCTTTGAGTTGACCGATTACAATTACAAGACATTTTGATTAATTGTGTAAGCACTGTACTTGTATAAAATGGCCAATTATTACGTTTCTGACTTCAAACCTATAAAAACCATAAAAATTAGAAATAAGAAAAACTTTCGACTTCTCACTTTTTATTCTTTCAATTCAATTCATACTGCATTCATGTATGCAGTATTGTTTAAACACATGATTTTGCAATCTTACAAACTTTAATATATAAGTACATTTTTCTTTTTCATTATTAAGAAAATAATGCTCACTTACAGATTTGTAGGTAATAATTTCTTTACGTCAAGATTTCTAATGACTGTAATTTTCTTTCTTGCTTGCACAATTCCTCCGAAACCGTTAATCGGAATTTCAAAAACATTTGTTCAAACTTGAAAACTGTGAGTTGGTTTAAAATGAACATGTAATATGTGATTCGCATAAAAATTTTAGAAACAATTTTTGATTATGTTAAAAAATAATTGATTTTGCCATAACGAAAATAAAAAATAAAATTAACACTATTTTTTAAGAAAACACAGTTCTATTATTTTTAAAATAGGACATTTTAATAGTACACTTTTTCAATTTTGAAAACAAAATCAGCTAAATTATTGATTTGTTTATATAATGCTGCAGGCAGTACGTATTACATTACTATGTGGATGACAGAAATGACATTTTAGTTGACATAGTTTAATGTTTGGATTTAAAGTAAACGTAGCAAATACATTACTAGGAATACTGAAATACGTAGATATAATTTCTCACTCATAAACCAGTTATAAAGAATATTGAACTCCAATATGTATCTCATTTTGAGGATATTTTGATACTTTAAAGTACCTGATTCCTTAAGGCATTTACCATTCTTTGTGGGTTGACATGTATAACAGAAACACTTTGTTAAAATCTATATTTTTGAAGTCCAGGAGCTTAAAATTTTGGAAAGCAAAATAATCAAGTCGAATTTCCAATTTATCAAGACGATATCAAGAAGTTATCAAGAAGATGTGGTTTTGTGCGGAACTGCAACTTTAATTATCAAAATAATTACTACTCATCAAGCAATGAATGTTTTTCTTGGAGAAAGTGTTCCTGCTATTCGAACAGAGAGGAAGTGTTATGTGCGCAAGTATCACTAAACTATTACGATTGCTTTGGATTTATTTAATTTTATAATATTTTTGCGCATAAATATAAGCAACCAATGAAGCTATGAAACTAGAACGTACTAACTTTTAAGTCTAATCTTGAGATTTTTATCCGTACTGTAAGATACACTAGGTTAAAAAGGAATCTTTATTATCGACTGCGCATATTTAGAGAAGGTGGTGGTGCTATGAGTTTTTGTTTTTTGCCTATTTCATTTCCAACACGACAGAAATACCAATATTGACGGATAACTGAAGCTCCATTATGATTTTGTTACTCTAAACAATACGTCAGTTAAATGTTTTGATGGTTAAAGAAACGTAAAATGCACTGAAGTTGTAAAAAACAGTACAAGCTCTAAATTTTCAAGAAGTACAAACTCATTATGACAACAAAAGATATACGTGAATATCTTTTCTTGAACATTTTCTACGAAACGTAAGTTAAGATCTAGCAAATTTATTTTTGGAAAATACTAGAATTGTAGGAAGATAATAGAGTTGACAGTACTAAAGAAAAAATAACTGAATTTCCGCCGTCTTCAGCAACGAATGCAAGTTCTGAATCTTAAAATTCGCCATATCTTTCCCTCCCGATAAAAACGCCCTCCAAGAAGAAACATGACGTTATTCTGCGGGATTGAATTACTTCATGTTCAAAATTTCATTAGTGATTAAAGCAGTTACTTTAGTCTTCTTAGCGCAAAATTGATCAGAATGCATCTTTTTTATTTATAGATTTGCTTACATTTCCTGACACTCAAAGTAGATTCGAAAGCAAAGGAAAACATAGAAGAAAAATACCTGTACATGAATACTTTATGTTTAGAGCAACCATATTTTCTAATAACCTCGTTTCTTTCTCCGATGTTACAGAGTCATCAGATATGCACGGACTAAACAAATCTCATATTAAAAAATGGAAAAAAAATCTTTCGTTCTCAACATAAAATATTCAAGAAGAGGAGCGCTACAAGAAAATGCGCTTTGAATGACTACGCAATGCCAAATACTAATCAGTTTCTTAAGAAAGAACCAAAGAATTTCGGAAAATGGAAAGATAAAACTTTTCTCTGATAAGCAATAAAACAATGCCAAAGGTATTGTTTTATAATGTATGTGCATTAAGAAATAAGAACATTTTATTCTTTTTTCCCTATAATAAACTCTCCGCAGTTATATTGATATTGTATGAAACATATTCGATTCTCTAATATAGCGTAATTCTTCCTAATATAAAATAAAAAGAATATTTTGCGTAGAAGAACAGAGAAAAATAGTCTCCAAAGTATTAATATAGGGCTTTTTTAAGTATTATCTTATTTTCCCTTGTTTTATATGAATTCAAATAAATGTTATATATCAGTTTTGAAGTACCGGTAGCAAATAATGTCAAGAAACAGTCTGAATGGGAGCTACGCTGGATTCTTACTTGATATATGAGAATTCCAAGGCTTTTCTAATTGTATACTTCTATTTCTTTGCGTACTGCATCAACAACCACATTTTTTTTATGTATTAACTCATATATACAAGTGAGGGGAAAAGTTCTGTTTGTTTTCAAACGCAAATTAATGCAATAGCCTCTGTATGTAACTGCTATAGTGACGGTCACTATGGTCGATTTTGTTTGGAATTTAGTTGGGAGTTAGTTTATGCAAGAGCATATTGTCGGGTTGGAGTTATTGATGTCAATAAGCAGAATTACAGATACTGGGCTGCAGGACATCCACAGAAATTGCATCAATGCCCGTTTTGAAATGTAAAGATGAGAGTATGGTAGAGAAATTTACATTTATTTATTAATGTGTAGAAAATAGAGGAAAGTCTGACAGCATTCGCAGACACTTCTTTGAAAATGAGACAGAAAAAACAATTACTGTGAATTAATGCTTCTCCTGGAAACGTTTCCTCAGAGGGCTTTATAGTATAAACAGTGGTTTCAGCAAAATGAGGCAACCAGCCGTGCAGCAGGGATCTTTGCGGTAATCTTCGGGAATTATTTTCGGAGCCAATTGCTTCGATAGGGGCATAAACTGGGCTCTTCAATTACCTGATTTAACCATGCCTCCCTATTCCCTTTTGGGGCTACTTCAAGGACAAAATATAAGAAATGCGTCTTAATAGTTGCTGAGTTGAAAGACTGAATACGGAAGTATGTGAATTTTTCATATGAAGTGATTTTCTACAAGTGAATGTTTCATATGAAGTTTATTGCTATTTCGACTGCAGTATTCAGTAGAAGGGTAGTCACTTTCCCTGTGTGATATTAGAAACTTGATGATGCTATCAGAAAATCCAGAGCTTGTAATAAATACATTTGAGAAAATACACATTTGGGATTTTTTTCGGTATTTTAAATCTTTTCTGAACAGACAGTTATTTTTCACTCATCTTATATACGCTTGCATTTGATATTTACAGTCGTCATTTAAGGTGAAATTCTAAAGTTTGGATTATAGCACTCTGAAGTGTCATGTAATTAGACGGTCTGAAATACTAGTAATAAATAAGAGACTTCGCAGTAGAATAAATGGGAGAAAAATATTTGGAAAAGAAATAAATATTTGTATCCTTAGCAGCTAATCTCTTTCGCGACATTTTTATGCAATAACAACGAAGAGATTGCGCACAGTTTATGAACTGATTGAAAGATATATATGCAATGTTTTTATTTTAATATTTTTGGAATTTCAAGAAAAGCAATTTTAAAATAACTAATTTGCCTTTTTTATTTTAATTAAAATTGAATGCAAAATGTATAAAAAAATCTTTCGGGAGAAAAAAGCCATTTCTAATATAAACAAGCACGCTTGCATAGCTAAAATAATCATCTTTACAGAGAGCTTTTACTAATAAGTGTGATAACAAGAAATCCAATATTTAAGCTTCGAAAGCAATCTTAACGTTAATCTGAGTTTCGTATTAATCATGTCTTGCCATTATATTCATGTCTCTAATTGCTTTTTATGTTATCAAGGGAAAATAAGAATAAAAACTTAAAACTAACATAGTTATTATACATAAACGTAATTCTATTTTACCTAATTTTATTCTTAATTACTTTCTAGTTTTAAAGGCAAATGTAATTTTTAGTTTAATGCAATTTTTGATCAGTCTCTTTTTATATCAATTAGAATTTTTTAAACAAGTCTTTGAATTTTTACCAACTGATATGGCAGTTGCCGTGTTTAGCTTTATTTATTAGTAATTAAGTTACATTCAGTTTCAAACATTTTGAGGCAAAATTATAAAGTTTTTTATATTAACGCTATTACTTATAATAAAGGCAATAAACCTTAATTTAATGTAAAAAGTACTAATGCTAATTAAACTGTTATTTTATGTTACGAATCTATACTGTC
>KK115982.1:1714972-1823818 GCA_000611955.2 Stegodyphus mimosarum
AGGGTTTGAGTTTTTTACTTAGAGCGTGTTCTGCCTGTTGAAGAGCATTCTTGTCTACAGCGTTGCTTTATTAGTGCCGATAGTGCTGTCCTGCCGACGTAAGTTAAGAGCCAACTTGCGTGTTTAACTATCTCTACGTAGCCTTTGGCTAATAAAGACTTAGATTTAGTTTTAATTTAAAATTCTACTTTAGCGTTCACGCCATAAATGCTGGCTGATTTGTAAGCACCGGGAGTTAACGTATTGGGTTCTTAATTAAAGAGTCTTCACAGCTTTACTTCTATTTAACTTACTGAGTTTTTAATAAAAGAGTCTCCACAGTCTTAGTACGTTTCTGTTTACTTTTCTAGACATAGCGATAAGTCGCTGAAGTCTGCATAGGAGTCTTGACTTAGTGTATGTTACCAAAACAAGTAAGACTCTGCAATCGTCTTTTAGTTACCTATTCTTACGAACCTGATTCATAATTAAAAAACAAGAACTTGAAGATGGTTGGAAGGCTTTATTTTCTCGAGGTTCAGTACTCTGAAAGTTGAAATCCAATGCTGCTTCTTCAATATACGCGCTAAGGTTTATTCTGAACATACTTTTCTTTCTTTCCATGCATGCCACTTTCGGAAATATTTCTTGTCATTTAAATAAGACCTGAAAATAATTTTACGAAGAATAGTTACGAGTTGTTCGCATTGAATGTATCCTGTTAAGTATCAAGAGCTTCATACTAAATTTGATAGTCAGACCAGAAAAGAGAAGATTGCCTCAAGTTTTATGATGCAAATGTATGAAACAAACTGTACAAACATGGCCATTCTCTTAGAAGGATAATCCAGCTAAGTCTTTGTCTTAATGTATACAATTATAAGGTATTTCTCTCGCCTTCTTCGTATGCCTTCGTGGTGTAGCGGACAGCACGCTCGGCGCGTATTCGGGAGGTCCATGGTTCAAGTCCCGGTCAGGGCATTGCTCATTAATCATCTCTCCTTCTTTGAAATAACTCAATGACTCGACGCAATGAGTCTTCTGTTTCACATAGCTTATGACATTTGGAAGAAATAAATTTTTTCCTTAACATCAATGAGTAGCTAACGTATAGCTAAATAGTTAATTTTCTGCACAAAATATTTATTTGCCCTGAGAGAAAGATTGAATGAGATTTTCTTGCGATTACTAGCTTGTTTTAGTGAACGTTTTACTACTACATGAAAAACAACCGAAATTGCTTTTCCGTACAAATAAAAAATACGACTTTTTAGAAATTTATCACTGACTTGCGAAGCATTATCAATAGATTTCATTGTTTTTAAATTTATGTGTCTAAATAATCTATTTTAGAGAAGGAAAATTTTACTTCTATTTGATAAGCTTATATGAAATACATTCGAGGTACCGAAAAGATGATATTGAATAGCTTAAATGGTTTGCCTTTTGGTTTGCAGATAGTGTAATAAGAAACTGAAAGGCATATTATTGAATTTCAGTTACAATCTGCAGAACACTAAATGTAAAACATACTTTTAAGCAATAAACATTTAGTGCAAAGGCCAATAATCTATTCAAAGTATTCATATAGAACTGAAATTGTATAGAAAGAATATTCTGAAAAAGGGCTTACATTTAATAAATAAGTGTAGTTCAGCTTACGAAAACCCGTTGTTATTTTTCGAAGATCCATTACCGTTCAACATCCATTACCTTGAGTTATATTTTAAGCACTAAAAAGCATTTCCAAAAGAGCTATCTAAAACCTTCTTAAGCCCAATAAATTAAATGAGGACTCTTTAAAGAGATGCCTCAAAAAAGAGGACTTCAATCCATACTTTTATGAAAATGATACTTACACACAAAACCAATTTTCAGATCTTTAACCTTTCCAATACTATTCCAAATTATAGAACAATGATAAAAATAGAATCTTCTGTAAATTACCATTAGCATGTTTAAATTTAATTTGCCTTAGAAAATAATTTAAATTTTTGAAATTTCAATATACCATCTCTTTGACAGAGACTATTAAAGAATGGTAGTCTGCAGTCTTCTACATTAAGAGGAGGTGGAATTTCTAATCATTATGCGTTGGAGCATGATATTCTTATGATTGCGTAACATAACACACTATAGTTCAGAATAGAAAAGCTACAGCATATTACTCATGAGATCGGCGTGATGTTTATACTAGAAAAGAAAATGTCGCTTCGTAGAAATTTTGCTTTACTTAGGTATGAAAAAGTTTGCGATTTGGTTTCATGCGATTTTGGTAGCGCAAAGAAAAAAACAAGATTTCTTTGAATTTAAACAGTACTTTTATTTCAATGACAAAAGGAAATGACATTCTAAATGCACCAAATTTTGATTTTATGCACAGCATTTTCAACATAAACATTTCAACAGGAATAAATTCAAGAAGAAAAAAAGTACTTCAAAAGAAATTTGAGATAAATGTTGCGGGAAACTTTCAAGAGAGAACAATATATGTTCAACATATAAATTTTATAAAAATATACCAGTAATTGTGCAGTATCATTTGGAGGTATATGTCATTTTCAAAATTCAAGCACAGTGAAAATGTATTTCGTTGAAGCATATGTTGAATACCAAGGCACTACGTGGGCAATGAAAAATTTATTAGGAAATATAATTCCTTCTGAATTTTAATAAAGTGGAATAAAATGAGAAAAAATGATTAATTTGTGAAAATACATAAATACTTCACATGAAAACACATTTTATTGACATTGTAAACAAGTAGTAAAATTTTAAATTTTATATATGATTTTTCCCATTTTGATTCACCATCGTGTTTCTTGAAATGTTTTCGTATTTTTATAATATTTAATCATACAAAATATGAAGAGTACATAAATTTATGAAGTCATACATATGACAGTATACATGTACGAAATATTCACTGACACAGAATTTGCAATCTTATGTATGGATATTCACACAAGTGTTTTAAACAGTCAGTTCTTGTATGATTTTGACAAATACCTCTGTTACATTGCATGCGCTCATGTTTTATATGTATTTCGCCAGCATGCGTAAAGTTGACATTAGAGTTTCTGAAGTTTATCTTTTAAATCATACATTAACGTGATGCATAAGTAATGATAAAATATTTTCTTCAAATTTTACGTTATTGAAAAGATTATGCTAAACCATTTTCTAAAACTAAATATGTAGCAAAGTGCATTTTCTCATCGCAGCTTTAGCAAGCGTTGGAAAAGATTAAATTCTGCAAAGAAAAAACTGGTCTAATTGGAAATCAAATCGACACTTTATCGCTACAAGAAAAGGCTGTCTAATATCGATTCTAATACATCACTTGTACCAGGCTAAAGCTTCAGGCTTCCACGTATTAGTTTCCGGTGCATAAGGTCATACGAATGTCTTCCTGAGTCGAATCAGAGCAATTACTAATGACGTCAATAGAGATTCTGAGTTCCAGAGGGACAAATGCCTTGCTTACGGGCAAACCTCTTTGAACGAATGAGAACATCTTAGTTTAACAACAGAAAATAATCCTTGTATAAGAATAAGCAGTTATAAATAAAGGGGTCAGAGCAAAGAAATATTTGATCTATTCTGTATTATTTATATGCTTCAACTTATAACACAGCACTTTGTTAGCAATTCCATATCATGCAAAAGTTATTTGGCGGCACATTAGTTTATTTATTAAAACAACTAAACATTAATTTGTAGATTTTGCTTTTCTAATAAAAAAAACTACCCTTCAGTTAACAAAATTCACTGTTAAGATGAAAAAGGAATATAATATCGCTATTTAACAACTTAAACATAAAAGGAATAGTAATAAAGGCAGGATTTCATTGACCTTATGTTGCAGTGTTTCCCGATCTCTATGTAGCGACACATTAAAATATATGGAAGTTTTTGGACTTAAGAGACAGGCGAATTTGGAAGATGATTTGCTCATGCGTCCATCGACTAAAATATGTTCGGAATTCACCAAATGCATTATTATATGTATTAAGAGAAGGATTGGGTTACTTAACCAAAGCAAATTATCTCAAATGTTTCGAAGTTTGATACCATACCAGTATTGATCAGTTTTGATACCACATCAGATCCGAGAATTTTACGTTTCGCTTCTGGTACCACCTAATTCACTCGAATACTTCCTTGCTAGATGATTTAATATCTATATTCTTTAAGTACACAATACTCTCACAATTACCCATATTTTGTGAGGGATTTGAACCTCAGCTCAACAGCGAGGCTGTCAGCCTCATCAAACCGTCGAATATTCAAGGCGCATGAATTAATAAAAAAATGTTTAAGTATATTAAATAATAATGACAGTGAAAACTACAACAATAATAAAAAATTCGACTTAATTTTGTAGCAGAATCATGGGTTCTAAGAGCGTTGTTAAATGGAAAAGACTGGAAATTTTAATGCTATTGAACAGAAGGGAAAAACAGAGGATAACTACACAGCAAAAACGCAGATCTTTTCTTGCTCTCGCTATATGTGCGATTATTTACTCATATTTATGCACGAAACTATTTATTGGATTAATTAGCTATTTGCAAAGGCGCAAAAGTGAACGTCGGCGCACAGCTTAATGTTTTAAATTTTTTGTCAAGTACAAAAATTTAGGCAAATTTTAATCACAGATACGAGATAATTTTAGTAAAAATATAGGCCTTTTTAGCTAATCTGACATGTATTTTCTTGAAAGAGCAAAAATAATTTTGCTGAAGCGCGAAAAGTTTATTTTTTTATAAGAAAGGAAGCTACGTCACTTCTTTAGGACACAGTAGTAGGAACATAGATATTTTGTACAATGAATTTTCTCAGATTGTAATATCTGATCATATTTGTTTCATACTTAAGAAGTGCAAAAGCTGAAGAACACTTTATATACATATTTAATATAACAATAACAATCAACAGGAACAACAATTCTAAGGATTATATTATCAATCACAAAATTCACATCATAGTCAGTTATGTTTATGTAACATAAAAGTATCACTAAAATTAATATAACTCTCAGGCTCATAACATTCCGGAGTGAATACAATAATAAATATAAGAAACAAGACGTTTGAAATTCTATATTGCTATTTTATTTGTAAATTGAAATAATTAGAGCTAATTTTAATAGACATAAAGTGACATAAAGTGAAAAGACTGAAGAAAATGGATAATAAAATTTAATTTGTTGTCTAGAAAGTTTTAAAAACGTTTGACTTTCGAAACTGAAGAAAATATCCAAAATAGTGCATAAACAACATTATTTGTAAATAAAGTACAAAATTTAAACTCAGAAACTGTTTTCGTATTTTGTTAAATCAATTAACGAGTTTTTTACTTTGTAGAGAAGTATTTGTCAGAAATAAATTGTACGTTTTCCAATAATTCAATACGTAAGGTATATGCTTTACATATTTTAGCAGCATATCGGAGAGAGAAATGATCGCAATAAATTGAGTGAAAGGTGAAAGTAGATGTTTTAAAGCATAAATGATGTGAATTTACTTCAGGCGAAAATAAGTAATGATTATAATTTATAAAAATTGTAATTACATGTATTGATTTAAAAGAAAAGTTGTTTTTATACTTTATGTTTTCATAAGGACATAGTCGAAGAGGCATGAATTTTCAGTGTTTAATATAACCTGCCTTTTAAATTTTATCCAAAATGTTACCCATGCCTTTTAAAAGAAATACATGAAGCACATTTCTGATGCGATTCTATATTATCGATGATTCATTTAGGTGCTTGGTAGATAGGTTTCCTAATAAAACTACAGAAACAGAAAAAAATTAATACCTTGATTTTAAAAAATCTTTGCATAGTTACGGTAATAGGTTTGGTGAAACTTTATTGAAAATATTATCAATGCCATGAAAATTTTTAATCTGAAAGGATGTTTGAAAAGAAGTGTAACATATTAGTTATTCTTTACTCTAAGTTTCTGGAAATGCTAATTATTTGTGAAGCTTACGTTCGAACCATTTACACCCGTGTAATTGTGAATCAAAATACGACAGTTTCTAATTTTCATACTGGAATGTTAGGTTAATTTTAATTCCAAACTTTGCGAAAATTGCGTATTATTTATTACACAAATGTTTGAAACAATGATGTTAGTTTTGATGACAAAGAAGCGAACAACTTTTATAATTAATTCATGCATTCTTAACAAGTTATCTTCAAAGCGTTTGTTTTACCGGTCTTGTGAAACCAGTACTATATTCTTTTTTGTTCGATCAAAATATCAATGCAGTGATAAGAATTTACTGAGAACTTTTATTAATGCCTACTTAGTCAAATATAAATGAGCTCTCAGATTTTGCCATGTCATGTAACTCCTTATTTTCGAGACTGCGCTATGTTGCAATTATTTGACCTTACTGCTTTAGTATATGAGTCAGTCTTATAAAAATATTGCATAGAAATATATGAAATCAGAAGGATTATCAGCATTGGGTATCGCATTTATTTCTTAGTTTTGCCTTAGCAAATGGAAGTATGCAGCTGAAGAAAAAGCTAATAATTTATCTATGGCTGTATCATTTATCAAGCAACAAGAAAATGCTCGTCAGAATCTGAAGAAGCACGTTACCCTTCCATTTCTTTTATTCATACTCATTTACTATGCCTTGTTGTTCCCTTTCTACTTCATATGTACTAATGCTTCCAACTACTAATGGACATCATACAGCTCTCATATTTTCCCTTTTCTAAGAATACAATTACTGCATTAAATTCTTTGGTTTCTTAGTTACTTTGTTTGTAACATATTTAACAGTAATAAGTTTCCATTACATGAGAAAGACTGCTTTCTTCTTAGTTTGCTTTAAGAACACAGAAAGCTAGAATGCAAAGAGTAGTTTTAGGTATATTTTTCTTTCAATATAATTTTAATATGTATTATATTAAAAAAACAGATCTGTAACTGTACGTTAATCTTTTATTGCCTATCTTGCACAGACTGATTTCTGCTATGTTAAATATTTTTAAAATTTGAAATATATAAATTATACCTACTTATTTTTCGCATTTTGGGGTCAGCTGTTATTAATGCTTTTAAGATGAGAGTAGGTTTGATAATTATAGATAATGACTTCCTCACACATTCGCAAATAAAACTAAAATTCTACTTCTTTTGTTATTATCAAGTAATTTTCTGATGAGTTGTAATATTTCTAGTTATGATTCACGTGAGAACATAAAGTACTATAAATATGTAAATGGAGATAAAAAATAATACTTTTAACGAATTTACTCGAGTTAAACTTACTTATTTTAAATTTTAAAATGACAAATCGGAATGCATTTAAATGTTTAAGCAACATTAAACTATTAAACATTACTCTGGCATTGTTAATTGTAGGAATAGAGGTTTTGATGCGCATCAGTTTTCTCGAATTTCGAGTTTGAATAAAATGTTAATTCTTTATTACAAGAGGAAAGGTCTTAACGAATGTAACTTTAATAGAGTATTGTTTTGAATTGATTTTATGCTCATTTTATATTAATCCATTTAAGTAACTTCAGCAGCGCAGAAGTTTCTTATTCAAGAATATAAACTGTATTTATTAAGGTGAAACTACAAAGCAGTGTCATGTATAACCTTATACAGTTTTCATAAAAAATGTTTCAGTAGTTAACCATTAATGAACCATTAAATTCAGAGAAAAGTCTGCACTTGGTTTTTAACATAATTTCTCTGACTGCAGTGTCTTGAAATAGGTTGTTAGTGATACCACTATACATGGACGGACTATTCTTAAAAATGATAAACTTTTAAGGAGAACTTATGCAATGCAGGGATTGGTTAGTAATACACAGTTTCAATTGTCAGCGCAAAATTCAAAGCTAAAAGTTAAGATTTAAGTGCATTATATCAGTCATATTTTAAGAAATATAAGGCTTGTCTGAGTGTTTTTATAAAACGTTAAGAGATAATTTCCAGAAAAGAAAATTTTACCTAAATATGCACTAATGTTATACAGAGTGCGAATTATTCTGATGACGATGGGAAATGCAGACAATATAATAATTTTCCAGATAACTGTTAAATTCTAAGAATGTGTTTAATTTGAAATAAAATAAAGCATGTAGGAGGTAATGAAACTGCTAAAAATTTATTTCGCTTCTTTTAATCTAACTACATGCAACAAAACATAAATTCATGCTTTTGCTTTTTTCCCAAACATCACATTTATTTTATTTTCATATAAGAAAAGAACAATGTTTAGAGTAAGACCCATCACAAAATTTGGCTCTCATCAGAGACCTGTCAGAGAATTTAGATGGGGTGACTATCTAATTAAATTTCTGAAGTTTTTAATTTGATCAAGCAAACTTCTTAAAACATAATTCATTCTTTTAGGCGTAGTATGGAATTGAAAAAAAGAAAGATGACACAACGTATGGAAAATATCAGATCTAAAAAAATTCGCACACTGGATATAGATGAACATCATTATATATTACCTGAATAAATTTACATAAAATTTTAAATGCTGTTAAAAAAAGTTGAAATATTTTAACAACATTGATTTTGACGACAATTCATAAAACTATCTACTTTAAAATATCTTTATATCTATATATAATCGTATTAAATGCATAAGAGATAATCATGCAGAACAAACATGATATTTTCCAAGCTTTGGAAATAGATAAAACTGGAATTCAAATGATTATCACAGAAAATTGGACAAGTTTTGTAAAGAACAGAAATCACAGAAATGTTCAAGATTCATATCACATGGTATAAAACAACAAATATTCTGATGCAACAGCGATGCATAGTTAAAATTTTAAATTCAATGTGACAAAATGTATGTAATGAGCCTCAAGATGAATTATTCCTATTATTCAGCAAGAAAGAATTATAAAATTTTCCTTCAAGTTATTTAAAATGGAAAGAATTACTTTACTCAAATTTATAAATACTTAATTTGATTTATCATTAGAATAAGTTTTGTATCAGTTTTGAAAAACTCACAATGTTTACATTATTAATCGCCTATCTTTAACATTTGAGTAATAATATTTAGTACTGGTTACAACAATTTATTAAATACGTTTCCATTATGCTTTTTTGATTTCAGGAGTTTATTCAAAACTTATAGAATTTAGCACAGAGCGCAAATTATTTCGTTCAATTGCTTTGTTTAAGTGCTAAATATTAATATTTTCGAGTTTTCAACTTTTAAATGAAACCAAAGTGTTAGTTGGATAGGCAAAGATACACGATATGTAAAGGCTCAATTTTCATGAACTTCGACCAGTACATCGCTGATATGCAAGTATATAATCCAGTACATCAGATTGAAGCACACGAAACAAACCGGAAAGACGACTCGAGAATACTTGTCGATGTCGCTTGGAGTTACTCCGCATAATGTACTGGGAAGCGTAAAATTAGGCACTTCCACGTTTTGGGCTGAAGCAGAGCGACTAATTGTTGAAGTCGCAGCATAGGCACGAGGGTCCACTAACTTCAATCTCACTTCCTATGAAAAGAATTGCAGTTTATAAAACAAGAAAAAAACATTTAATATGTAATATTATATGTATATAATGCAAGATGTAAGGGAAAAAAAGACGCCTTTACTTAGATTTAAAAATTCATTTAAAAATTCGGAAGTTCAGGTTTATTCAAAAGCTCAAACTTTAAAAATATTTGGAAAAACGTAAGAGCTTTCCACGAGCGTAATGTTCACGATGGTATGAAGTAAACCTAAGTAACTTAATATAACTTCACGTAATTCTCACGTTTTAAAGCTGATAACGTTCACGTTTCACCTTTCGACAAGCACAAATTTATCATTTAAAGAGATTTTTCTAAGATTTGTTTTATAATATTTCGAAATAAAAAGTATTATCCTATATTAAGAAATTTAATAAAAATTCCTTTTAAATTAAGAACTTTGCCATGGTTTTCTAGGAATGGAATTACCTAGGCATATAACTAGCATTTCATACAGACCGAAATTCACATTAAAGAAAAGTACCTTGCCTTTTCAAAATACTTTATGATCGTCGTTTGATATTCTTGATAGAAAGGACCTAAATGGTAACTTCCATGGCGATCATAATATAATAACACATATTAAAAATATTGGAAGTACGTACATTAATGAAAAGTATTGCTATAATGCATGCGAAATAACACAAATACATACATGCACACTTATGAATTGCAAAAAATTAATTTTCATAGAAGGATTACACGCATTTCCTTAATATATACTTACAAATGGAATAATCTAAGTAAGGAAACTTGTTGATTGTAACAATGGAAAAATATGTTAAAGGAAATATATTTTTAAACAAAAGAGAACATTCCTAAAAATTAAAAAAGTTTATTCATATATTTATATGGATCAACTGCTTAGTGTCATACTAATGAAAATTATGTGTGCTTTATTGATTGCATGTTTTACAATACGTAAATTTTTTAAGTGAAAAAGAGAATAAATTCAGGAGAAAATTCTAAGGACGAAACATTTTGTTGAAATCTTGACAAAGAATACGCTGGATTTCCTTAAATACTAGATGTTAGAGTGTTTAGCGGTAATCAGGTATTAACTATTCCTGTTTTTATAACATTTAATATAAGTTTCCATTCACCGAGAATTAATGAATGGCATTTCTCTACAGCTATACTATTGGCACCGAGTGCTGTATTGATCCACAAGTAAAGCCACTGGAACTATTAGAACCGTTTAGCCGATAAATTAGGCCAGCTATGGCAGATCGAAGAAATCTCACGGGCTTAAAATACAGACTTCAAGTTTCTGATGGGAGAATTAGTTGTTTGAAATAATTCAGAATAAGATTCACATGTGCGCAGCATATTCATCTGGGAATTGCCAATTGCAGCAATTTGTTTTCCCCGATCGAAACTCACGTACGAATTACAGCAGATATTTATCCCAAATGGCGAGAAAGAAAACTGATGTACATAGGGCTTTCGCTTCGGCATTTCTGGTAACATGTGAAACATTTAACGATATTAATTGTAAGTCAATTTATGATTAATAAATTCTTGAAAATTGTTTTAAAATAGGTTAAGGTAACTCACTATACTTTAAAAAATGCAAATTCATTTTGCATAACTTTTTTTTCCTGGGAAGCGAAATTTCGTATTCAGGAGGGAACTGCTTGCTTGTACAAGTGTGAATTTAAGTATTAATAGACTATTTTAAACATTGAAGAAAAAACGTTAGGGCAACATAAATATTTGAAGAGCACGGTATTTTTCTCGCGTGTTTGCACATCATACATTAAAAGATAAAATTGGGAACTAAGAATATTAAATTGAACTATAAAAAACTAGCATTAAAATCCTTAGTGATTGAAGACTGTTTTGATTATGTATTTTAGTAAAACTTCTCCCTCTTCAATCTAATATTTACCTCAAAATATTTTTCTTCTAAAATTAGGATCTCCGAGAGGAATTTATAGTGAGCGTATTAAAGTCATCGTACGTTTCTCTAATTCTTATTAAAGAAGTTATCAAAATCCATTTCATCTAAAATATTGATGATAACAATATCATTGCTCATTTTAATCCCATTATACGTGTATGAGATAATACAAATGCGTTTGAAAAACTAAGTAGCTATTAAATATATATTTATATATTGTTTCAAGAATTATTGTCGTAATACCAGTTCTTAGAAATGTGTTTTAGTTTTCAAGTTAATTTAAAATAATAAGCAAATTTAATTCATGTAGGACGTAACTTGTGTATTATTACATTTATGAGAAACAACGAAAACACACTTGAATTGAAACAAGATGACAGTAGTCATTAATTACCTTTTACAATTCGAGCTAAAGAAATGAAATAAATGAAATTTGAAGCTGCGATATTGAGAGCAAATTCTTTTTTTAATGTTTGTAATTGTAGTTCTGATATGCTGTGCATTCATGATAATGCATGAAATGAATAGTTTAGGTATTTGGTTACAAACTTATTTCTGCATCAAATTCATAAATCGGTAAAACGAAAGTGTCATATTTTTGTACCAAAAGTTCAAGATTTTTCATAGGATTAAATAGACAATCCATAGACACCTACTGAATACAGAGTTTATCTCTCTGACGCAAACTTCTCTGCTTTTTTTAAAAAATTGCATTAAAAGCCTTCTCTATTTAGTTCTCACCTAACTATAAAACGTCCTTGCTACAACAAAGGCAACATGGAAAGGCATTATTTTCATCTAACTTATACATCAAATCGCGAATGTCTGAATTTTGCTTCAATATGAAAAGACGGGAAAACAATTTATCAGTTTAGTTTCTTTTACGCTACTTTAAAATATTGCGCATAAAACAATATTGGCAATATTTCATTACCTAGTATATTACTTATAGGAAATTTTCAATGAAAATTTGAGATTCTAAAGATAAATAATTAAGAATACTAATATTTTATATACTCTTTACCAAATTAAAGTCAAAATTAAAAGCATCTTTTCAGATGAAGAAAGTAAGCCTTTTTAACCCGAATAGTAGAGGAAATTGTCTTTATACCAATCCAAAAGCATGCGTTCGGTATATGATTTCGGTTTATATTACTAAGTATGTTATTATTATACTCGTACATGATAATAAGATTAGATATGACATCACTAAATGCATTTTATATTTTACTAATCTTTTTTGTATTCTTACAATGTGAGCACGAATTTAACATCTTACTATGATGATTTAAGATTAGAGGGGAATAAGTATAAAATTGAAAAACTGAAATTTAACTGTGTTTATTTATTTTAAATTTTGGTAATTTCCTTCACTATTAATTTGTCTTTATCGAAGTTACTTATTAATAACAGAGAAATGATATTTTTATCCGACTAGCTTTATTTATTTTTTATATTAACTTCAGCTATTGAAGGACATACATGTTATTAGGAAGAACCTGGGAAAAACTCTCCTCTTCTTTCAACTGTTTAGTTCTCCCCGTCTTATTTACAGAGAAGTATGAATCAAGTCAAGCACTAATTATGTTTTCCGCGATTATCTTAGAGGTAACTTTTGCTTTGTTCAGTAGTGATGGTATTGTATGTTTGTTTGCCCTTCCATCAGTTGTTATAACTTGTTTTCACTTTGATAAGGGACAATGATCTCCTGTTCTTAATTCAAGACACTTGTACGAGCGCAGCTTTCACGGTAATATGCAGTACATATTTGTCTCTTAAAAATATCATTATGGAAACATACTTAACATGTGCCTGTTAATAGCATTTTCTCAAAAGAAAAATAGAGATAACATTCAATATTTTTCTGAAATTTTAAGAAACTGTTCCTTAAAAGAATTTGCAGATATTTGGAATGTGTGCATTTTTTGTCAAAAATTCACTAATTGATATTTAATTCCATCAATATTTAGAGCCACATAATGTTCCGTTAAAGATTCAAAAAACTTTTACTGACTTGCATCTTGGCAAAAGTATTATTAATTATTCCAGTGCATGTTAAAATTACAAGAAGCATACCCATCAATGGATATTATCATTAGCTATCAAAGAAATAATATTCCATTATGTTTTTAATCAGGGGGAGCTATATTTATATCTTTCTGTTTAAAAAATATTTATTTTAACTGAATTGTAAAACTTCGTAACATCTTCCCTGGAATAATGTCTGAAGATGGGCATATTAGATTTATTTTACTTTCTTTTTCAGTAAAAATGAATGTTATTTTCCATGTTTAATTTAACAAATACTTGAATTAATCGCTTTAGCTCGTTATTCTCAAATAAGTAATGACAGCACTGATGCTACCTAGAAAATTAAGCTTTTATATATTTTAATTGTACCAATATATTTTAATCAGCTGACTTCGTTTTCTCTAAAATTTAAAGATATACAGAAACATATTCCATCCAGTGATACTCCCTGTTTATTGATCTCGTAATGCATAGGCAGGCATTACGGGCATAGGCCGATTCAAAAGCTTCCGGCCTGATATGCTTATAAAAGAAATAGAGAAAATTTTAATAGTTTAATTTTTCAATGTAATCTCCTTGTACTTCGATACACTTTTCACATAATTTTAATGAGCAAATCTACGCCCCTTGAAAAGCAATTTGAAGCATTGTCCTCAAAATGTTCCATAACAAGTCTTTCCATGCCATTATCAGCATTAAATCTCCGGATTTCAGTTTGGAGAACAGATAATGACTACTTGGAGCTAAATCTGGGCTATAAGAGTAGTTAGTAGTTAAGTTTCTTAAATCCACATTACTTGACTGTTTCTTTAGCAACGAGATTTGAATGCTCTGGAGAATATCACGAAAACGTTTGGATCTTCAGCTCAGTTTTCTCTTTAAATTAATTGCTCAATAATGCAACATTAATTTATGAAACATTCTTGCATAATATCAGCCATTAAATGATTATGGTTTTCTGTTTTAGGTCTATCAAGAAGATTCCTTGTTATCTAAGAATTGATGGCCATTAATTTTTGTTGTTCATTGCTGCAATTTTGCTTCCCTTGATGGTGCTTCATCTGGTTTTTTCCACTCTGTTGATCCCCCTTTTTGATATAGGATCATAGCATAAAACAATTAATTGATCACCAATTACGTTCAACTGCAAAACGTTTGCTAATTTGCACTGTAAAGCTTAAGTAAATGCTCACAGCAAAGGACTCGTTGCTGTTTTTGAACTGCTGAAAGAAATTGGAGCACTCATCATCTTGAAAACTTTGTTCACGCGGAGGTGCTCGTGTAGAATGAGCAAAACACTTGTTTTAGATAGGCAAAATCTTGCTTCTGTCTCATTGATATCTTTCTATTGCTCAGTATTTCCTTCTGGATACCATAAATGTTTTGTTATGTCAGTATCTCTAACGATCAACCTTCACGAGAACCATCTTCTACAGATTCTCGGCTTATGCGAAAGAGTTACATCTATTCCTTCACTACGGTGTAGGAAGATGAATCAACATGCACACGATCTGAGAATTGTTTTATTCCTTTGAGATGAAGACCTTCTCTAGTCTAAAGTTTAATAGCAGAACAATATTCAATTTCAAACATTTTAGAATAAATTAGTACATGATTTCATTCAGTAATATCAAAAAAGCAAACAGTCTGTTTCCCTAACTACACTCTCAGATTTATTAATTTAGTATTGTCATTTCAAGTTTGCAAAACAAATTCATTGGAAAAAGATTTTTTTTACTAATCAGGTTAAAACGATTTTTATCTCTCTAAGTACCTAGAAGATACACAAACTATTTATACACTATTTTATTCTGTTATATGCCGAAGAAGATCTTTACTTAAAAGAGCTGCGTACTCACAAATGTTTGAAGTAAGAAAAGAGGCAGAACAAAGCAAAGGGTATGAAAATGATTGGCTAACATTTAATCGCATCAACATTACAGACTGAGAAATTACGATCAATTAGCTTATTTTTAAGATACTTTCAAAAAATTAAGCTAAGAAAATGTGGCTTTTCTATTAGTTAAGTGAATTGCTATTAGAACAAAAAACTTTTTGAGAGAGAAAATGAAGAGTGGCTCATAAACAACTAAATAGCAAAATAATTTTTACTCATTCGAATCTCGCTAAAGTACGAAATAACATAAGTGATTATAGTGTGGTGAAAAGTAAAGTATAAAATATATTTTTGATATTCTAACACATTTAAGTTGTATTTCTTACGATTTACTGTCTCTCTCCGAAACTGATTTTTCAAATGAAATTTGAGTTATTAAATTATTGAAATGTTCATTTTATCCCTAAAGAACTTTTGTAATGGCAAGAAATGCAGCAGATATATTTTAAAAATTTAAATACGTTCTGAGTAAAATGTCTAAAATATAACTACAAATCTTCTTAAGGATTTTAGATGTTTTAAGAGTTTACTTTGTTCGTTTTTCTTCTATCTCAAATTCTTTAGAGAATTTCTTCACCTTCTGCTGAGTGATTGCTTTTTTGCTGAATTTTATAAAACATCTCATTTTAATATAAACAATTTATATGTTCAATTTGTTCACAGTTTTACCTTGAGATTTTCAGTATTGCATTAAATGCTGACTGTTAAACTGACTATTTTTCAGAATAATGCTTTTCAGATACTAATTGCTTTATGTTTGATAATAAAACCTTCAAACAATTTAGTATGGATTCCAGAAACACAAACATAACGTTTTACTTATTGAGGTTTTAATTAAGGCGAGGAGGAACATCTGAATCTTTGATCAGTTTTAGTAGAGCGCGTTTTACCTTAAAATGAAATTATCAACCATTTCTAAGAATAATTGATCCTGTATTTAAAAGGATTTCAGAAAACATGTAATTCATAATTTATGGATTCATAGAACTTAATTATACAAACTGCGCACAGAGTTTTAACTCTGCAAGTTAAAGGTTAATACGAAATTTCGTTGTTGATTTGTAAAATAATGTCAAGAGTAGTTTTGATGTATTAACTACTGGGCCTGTTATATTAATTTAATTTACTTTTATGCATTTCACACCACAGAGAAATATATTAGTGAATACATTTTCCTATGTATTCATGTATTTGGAATATTCTTCTTGATGGAATTATTTAAATCGTTAAGAAGCAAAAATGGACACGAGTCCAAATTTCAATGGCAGTTTTTTCTGTAGATGAGTTGTTTTATTCAGTTGTTGAATTTTTTTCCCACTCAATTCGCTTGGTCGTTGCTTTCGCTTGCCCTAAGGAATAAAGAGATGGAAAATCAATAATGTGATTTTGAAACCCATTTCATAGTCTTCGTATTATTACTGCTTTAAATATGGCTTTTATTTGCTTAAGAGGCTGACTTTAGATTATAATCAATGGTAAATCGAATTAGTCAAGAGAAGAGAAACGAACAAAGTTCTGTTGGAGTAAGATAAGATGATTAAAAAGCTATTCCGCTAGATATCTGTAATCCTGTAATCTGATATTCTTTGTGAAGCGTCATTTTTTTCTGCAGTCTTTTTTTCGTTTGAAAATGTAGTGGAACGGGGCTGAAAGGTTTACTCTTAAATTCAATTATTCTTGGTTTGATATTCAATTTTCTGATGTTCCATTTCCATCAGTAGTCGCTTTGTGCAAAATTGCTACATTTAGAAACATCAGACGGGTATGCAAATAAGGAGATAGTTATATAATGTTCTTCTTTTGGAATGAGTAAAACAATTCTTAAATATAATTATATTATTATGACTATTTAAGGGTAAGAACAACAGTAAGGCTAACATTAAAGATGGAATCAATACTTATTTACGGAAAGTAGTGCTATATGTACTTATATATGGATATGTAGTATGCATGGCATGTAAAGATTCTAGTACTAGTAAATGTCTTCAATTCACTTGTAAAACATAGAATTACTTTTAGTCAAAATTTTAAGAGTGATAGTTACAAAATTATAGAGCACTTATCTCATAAGTACCTTTACTCATAATGATATATGCTCATGCTGTACCGTTTTCTGTGTGACAAGTGTTACTAGTAAATTGTTTTCATTTCAAGACCTAGAAATTGGAATAATAATTTTAATAAGGAATTTTCATTACCATATCTATTTTCTCCGTATTTGCTGAATTTTTTCAGTCATAGAGGATTTCTTTTCATCATATTCAAAAACGCCATTCCTTTTCAGTAAATGTGTATCTATCTGCAGGTATTCAGTAAATGCATATCTATCTGCATGTATGGAAGGGTACTGGCTAAGGTTATAATGTGTTTATGAATTTATTAAGACAATTATGTACGTACATATGTAGTTATCTATTAATACACTCACATATACATACAGATGTATTCACAAATCTGTATAGAAAATTACATGTATGTATGTGACATGCATACAGTAACGGTTTAAAGGAGAGGGTTAGGTAGAGCTAATGTCCATGGCCTCGAATGCGAAAGGGTGCAGCTCCGAATAATCAAGATTTTGTTTTTTAAATACCATAAAGGATCTTTTGCGAAATATTTCACCACGATTTCGCAATTTTTGGGTTTTAGAGAAGGGCACTAAAAATGTGTCCTCCCAGGGTGACAAATAAAGTAGGGACGGGCCTGCATAGATTAACATATACATTACAAGTTTTAGACACTGTCTTGGCATTCGTGCCAAAAGCTAACCTGTATAATGCTTGTTTCCTTTATTTGCTTGATGTTTCTATGATTTCAAATAAAAACTGAAGAAGATCAGTATTAAGTTGTATTATTTTACGTAATTATCTTCAAATAGAATAGTGGAACAAACAAAACAAATTTGAAAATATGAGCTTTTATATAACAAACACAGGAACATTAAAAAGTATTTGAAGGAGGTTGTAGGTTATAAAGAGATTATAGCAGATTTATTTTTTTTAACTAGAGAAGATTTTTAAAATTTCATTTATATACGTAATTATGAATAACAACCCGATAATCTACATTAAAAAAATTTGGAGGAAAATGCATCTGTTTAAATGAAGGGTTATTAATGCTCCTTATCATTGAGATTTTAAGGTTATTTTATGAGAATAAAATTTTTACTGCTTTATCTGCATTAATACTTACTCTTAATACTTACTCATAGATATCATATAAAATTAAATTTCATTACGTGGAACATTATTCTTTATTTAACCATATTCACACAGAATGCTCACGAGAGTTTCTGAACTCATTTACATTTAAAATTTAAATGCTAACCATCTTTCAAAAATAGCAAGTTTTTTGCCTAAATGTTTTTAAAACGTTAAAAATGCTTGCTATTTGTAAGCCAGTTTTTGAAAGATCATTACCCATAAAACATGGGTTAACTAAGCAATATCTTGATAATTAAAAAACGATTATGCAGTGATATGAAGAAATTCAGAATCGCGAAGGGCTAATTTTAGTTGAAGAGGATAATTCTGTATTCCTGTATTTTATTAAAAATTCCGTGTAAAACCAATTTTATTGAAAATACAGGAAATGAAATATTGTCAATGAAATATTAGGTGGAAACTGTCAATTCTGTAATGTGAAATTAGAAGCAGTTTAGAAGGTGTTGAAGAGCTATACATGTCAAGGATTAAAGAAGTAAGAGAATTCATAATTCCTGTATTTCATGCTAAGAAATTGACACACTGCTTTGTGCTTACGTGGATTTATTTTGAAGATGAAAATTGGTTTTGGTAGTGAAGAATTATAGCATAAAATATCATACACAGAATATCGGATTTCACATTTAGGATTATGAAATTCCGAAAAACAAAGAAAAAAGTCAAGGACTTACAGCATATTTATAAAACTATTCACTGTAAATTATTTTTGAATTAGAAAAGAACAAAAGAAATAATAGAATGAAGTAACTTACTTAAAGTTGTATTTGCTTGTATAAAAGTAAATAAAACTTCTGATACTTTATTAAAGATTTATTTTTTAATTTTTAATTTTTTTAATTTTCTCTCACCTAGGCCTTAAACGTATACGATCATGCGGATTATTATAAGTCGATTTATTTTATGCCTAAATAAGGAAAATAACGTACTCTTGAAAAAAAGTAGAATAAAGGGCGTTAATCCGGTTTAAAACCAATTTTAAGGAAGTTTTAAAATTTTATGGGATTAGAAATTTTTGAAGAATTTATAAGGATATTAAATTATACTTAAAAGGTCTTTTAAAATATTCATTAAAATCCAAAGATTTCTTGCTTTTCGTTTTTTTCGTTCAGCATTTAGTTGTTGTATGAAATAAATAACATTAAATAATACTTATTGACTCTTTACATTACAAGCACAATTGTTTTTGCAAATAACTTAAATTACGACTTAAAAATCTTGAATTCTTTCATTTTGCTAACAGAAAAATTTTAAAATATTCTGTAGTTTTGTTCAGAATCGAAATTCTGTAATCGAATGAATCTAAAAAACTGCGACCATTCTTTGGTGAACAGATTATAAAAAAGTTGAATAATACATGACATTAAAAAGCGAGTAAGGGATTTTATCTTACCAGCTAATTTAATTGTAATATCTTAAAGTCAAAAACAAAAAGTTATATGAAATAAATGATAGATATGAGAGATAAAATGTAAAAATGCATCTGCTTAATGATGCATTTGCTTAAAAATGATTTTCAGAAAATGAGTTGCTTATTTATAAAATTTATGTGCTATGACTCAATTTTATTTCAATACTATGACTCAATGAATTTAACTCAATGAGTTTTTAAGAATATCAGCCCTTGACATTAATACAATAAAAGATTCTTATAACTGAACTTAAAATGATATGAGATTTATTATAAAGAAACAGAAATTTTATTGTAATAAATATTCATTTTCAAGACAGAACATGTTTAAATACACAGCACAAAATGTGTACATCCATATCTCATGCTTAAAGACACCTCATAGAACACCATCAAAATATTTTTAAGACAATTTCCGTAAAATAAAACTAATTGGGTTAAAATTTATGATGACTAGACATAAACTGCACAAAATGCTAATAGTTTGGGGGTGTGAAATGTGATATAAAAGTGCTGAAAAAACTCAAAAAGAGCAAAGAAATTATCATGCAACACAACTACTGACATAGATTTTAGTAAACGAAACTAGCATTAAAGAATACTCACAACAAAAACAAGTAAAAGTACAGCAATAATAAAAACTCACCTTTATGATAGGAGGCCGGCTTTAATCTTCTTCAGAGTTCGAAGTCATCCTTAAAGTCGTTCCTTAAAGCTCTTGCGATTAAATGATTTGTGAAACTAATTGAACAAAAGTCTGAGAAAGAGCGTAGAGAGGATAGAGAAGAAAATAAAGCAGATAGAAATTTAAGAAAGAACAGTAATTAACGTTACTCAGCAGCGAAGAAATATCGGTAAATGCTACTAGTTACAGAACTTAAAAAAATAAGAAGCAGTGCGAGTAAAATGTGCTGGGGATTAATATCTGATCATCGGATATAAATCGCTTTGGTTTCACGGATAAATTAAAATTGCCGCAACTCGCCATGTAAACTCAACGCATATACAACACGTTGCTCAAATAATTTGTGACAAAAGAGAAACTAACACGATTTTTATTAGCTTTTCATTAGAGGCTTAATTTCAAATTTAATATTTCGAATTTTTTAGGTTTTAAAATTATAATACCTCAATTTATTAATGATCGCCCAACTTTTAAACAAAAATGTGCTTATTTATTATTCCTTACAAAGGACAAATAATGTGATTTCGAAGCCTTAACGTCTAAGTGAAGTGCTGTTTCTACTCTTCTAATATAAGAAAATGTGCAGATTCAGCTTTCATATCAACGTGGTACATCATCATGCTCATAAAACTTACGGTTAAATAATAATGTGCATTAAATAGGCATAAGCAGTTCATATTCTAAGTTAATAAACTTGGCCAACGGACGGACAGAAATAAATAGTTTTCTTGTGGTGCCAGTGTAGACGTATAATATTTCTTTAACTTTTCGAAGCGTTACTGATATCATAAGGTTTAACATTCTCAGTCACAACGCATCAAAGCTCATCATACAGAAAAATTCTGAGTGCCACAAAAGTAAGAACTCATATTTTTAAAAGAGCATAAAGAGCATAGCTACGCCTATATTTGTAACAAATGGTTAGGAATCAATGAGCTATAAAATCTTAATTATTCACTCAAAAACATTAAAAATAATTAAAGTAAACCTTAAATGCTCTTATTAGAAATACAGCAAATTAGATACATAATTAAAACAAAACTACCCTTTTCAGACATCTAGTCTGATTGTTTGCAAGTCCTTTTAAATATGTAATTTGTTCAACATACTGAAGAGCGTATAACATGAAGCCGTGAACTTATTTTAAGAACGACCATTGTGAGATGCAATGTTTTAGCTTTAAAAAAGTTTTTATAACTTTCAGGCTTGTAATTTTGCGTTAGCTTTTACAATACTTAAACACATATACGCTTTGCTCCCTTACACTCCCTGTTTACACAGTCATAAGAGGTATTCAGTAAAAATATACAAAAACAATAGAAAGTATGAAAGCAGATATTTATTTAAATTTTAAATATTTCCATTTTAATGCTTTTGTGCTTGATTTCAACTACTTAAAAATCATTTATAGAAATCTATGGGTTAATGTCATGTTATTTCGAGATATCAAGAAGCTTGTTAAATTGCAAATGCAGCAAAATGTTTTTAGGGATTGATGCATTAACTTCTTTTGAATTTTTTTGAAGCAAAAAAGGAACAGAATATTTTCATGAATGGTATTGTGATGATTTCCTTGCCTCCATAAAACATCCTAAATAGTAAATTATGGTCAAAAAGAATTTTATCTTTTGGATGCATGTCAGCAAACTGAATTAAGAAATACTGTGTGAAGAATTTTCAACTGCTATTTTAAATTTCATATCAGAAAAATTTACTGCTTTCCCAAACTATGAAAATTAAGAAATTCAGGATCTCCTGCAGTTACAATTATGTTACATTAAATTAGAATTACGTCAAACAGTTTTATAATCAAAATTGTCTTACATTAAGATTTGGAAGAGGTAATTAACTAATTTCGATAGACTTTAACTTCAGTAAAGATTTCCATAATGAGCAAAAAATCATGTTTTCATTTTTAAAGTATAGTGCATAATTTTCTTTATCGATAACTACTTGTAAGTTAAATTCATATATTTATTATTTTGAGACTCATATCAGCTGATTTTTTGAACATAACATTATGAGCAGTGCAGTTTATAGACATAACTTTAATTGCAAATATTTTCAATATTATTTCGAGTCATGCTACTATGCTACATATATTTTATTTATTTTTTTTTTGCTTAAGCAGAAACTTAAAAATCAAAAATAAATTTAATAATGATTAAATTTTCGATGAATGAAGGAAATAAGTTCGCACAATTTTCACTTCAAGAATAGTTCCTAATAATATGGTTAGAAAAGTTATTCATTAATTATTAGTCAATAAACTTCAGCATACTTTAAATATATTAAAAATCTGAAACTGTGTTTTGTTTAAATTGCGCTATTTTTAAAAGACCCTGAACTGTAATTTGTGCTTTAAAATTCTTTTGAGACCCTCGAACTCTGGATTCCATATTCAAAGCTGCATATGTGATAAAATTAATTTACCCCATTAATTTACTTTACGTAGTTATTTTTCTAATCTTCATACCATATTTTGGAGTTATAGTTTTAATTTTAAGTAACTGATTTGTTCATTTGATAATAGATGGCAGCACAGTCATGATCTCATTGTTTATTTTTTTCCCTTTGGTATCTAATGAACTGCAATTCTGTAATTTGAATAATTTATTCCATCAGTTTAGAGTGTTGTTTTAAATTATATACATTCTTATTTCAAAGCATTTACTCAATAATGTTTTCTAATATAATTTAACGTAATCTTGCAGTGTTCAGCAAATGCTTTGGCATGCATTTTGCTGGTTATTACAATGACTGTCACATAATTCTGTTATTAAAATTATTTCACAGAATGACAATAGATGAACTTAGTTTGTTCCTACAATGTTATGTGGATCGTTTTTGTGAATTTTATTGTTAAATATGTCTCACATGACTATGAGCCGGTTTTCCAGAGGAAGACCTTCACTAAGGTATCCTTCATACTTTCAGCCAAACAATGCCCTCCATAGAAAGACAGACCAATCAAAAAGTTGTTCAAACATAATTTTAAATATCGAATCAGATCCGCGTTTTTTCAGTTGATGTACTTCTTGTTATCTAATTTCACTTGACGTATATTTTTTTTTATTTAATTGTATTTTTTGTATATAATTTGTATTTTTTCACAGAATTCATTTCTAGAAATCTTTATCGAAGTTTTATCACTATAGCTTTCCGTTACTTTTTCCATTCTTCCCAATTTAATTACATTTAACGTTGCTTATGGAATAATTTTCCTTCATAAAAATATTCTTTAATTCTTCATTTCAATCCTAAGGACCTAAACATTGTTGTTAGTATGAATTTCAAATTCTATTATTTCGTTTTTGTGAATCTCTTTTGGTCTAAGTGATTGTGTAAGAAGTCCTGCCAGATCTAATAAGTGTATGGTTATCAGCTCTATATGTGTATATAGGTATGTGCGTATATTCAGGGTAAAATGTGAAAACGTTATTCAAGGATCGCGCGCTTGGAGGGTTAAGTACGATATTAAGCTTACTTGTTGTTTTCCATTTACACTAGAAAAGTACATTATAAGTAAAATTAGTACGACGATTGTATAACCATAGGTAAATTTCATAAATGCATAATAATTCGTCGTAAATTGCTTTTATTTTTTAAAATCTTGTTTTGATCTTAAATTTCCTTTCAACATTACGTTTTCCACTAATATTCACTGTATAGCCTCGCAGAAGGAAGAAAAAAATACTTGGCTAACTACTATGAGTTGAGAAATTGGATAAAAAATTTTAAGTACGAATTATAGTATAATTACTAATCGGAAAAAAAAATAGTTTCTGAAGGGAGGAGAGAGTTGCCTTTTTACTCCATTACATTCCTAACTCGATGCAGAGGTATTTTGCAAATTGGGGACAGAGCTGGGCTTGAGGTATCCTTCGATGGAGAAAAGTTTATAGTAATTGGGAAAAGAGTTATCTGTAGGAAGTTAAACAACTACCCATCGATTGAAAGAGAAGTTTAGACGAAATGTGATTTGAGCAAAATCCTTGACACGAACGGTGGGATAGACATGCTGCCTTCTTCTGCCTCACGATTATTAATCCAAAAACATAACAATTCCACGTGAAAATCATTGATTTCCACACCGTCATAATCGTTGATTTCTAAAACAGGAAGTAGAATAGCTTATTTGCTTCGAAAATATTAGTATTAATTCCAGAAACTAAGTATGATACCCGAAACAAAATTTACTGCGGTTCCATGTAATCATTTTTTACTTCCTTCCATCCCATTTGAAATTCTTCCGTAGAATCTTAATATACATTTCCTGAAAAATTGTTGTTTCAGATATCAGAAATAAGCACGAAGATTACAAAACGCAAACGACGGCTTCTTATACAGAAATCGAAGCAAATACTTTCTTTGCTTGATAACTGAGGGTTTGATTTGCGTGGTCGAATGTGATAGATAAAAGTAATTAATCTTTCATAATCTAAACATTTTTTGATATGATCCAGCTACAGTACACTTTTGCGATAAAACATTTTTATCTAAAAAATTATCCGTTACGAAAAACAAAAAATACAAAATATTGACAAATTTATTTACTTTTGTTTCGTTAATTTGTTTTAAAATTTTAAGTACTTTATGATACGATACCAGTTTCTCGACGTGTATTCTTGGCTTGTTTAGACAAGAGTGACTACAGTCATACACTTTGTGTTTCATGCCTTTCTGTTTTCGGTTGGAACAGCAACAAACTCTGTCTTTTCATATATTTTCTAGTTGCATGAAATTCCCCTTTTTATCGGTGAAAACGTTACCAAGTGATATTCCCATCCATGATTATCCAAGTAGCTCGCCTTAAGTACACATATAGTAAAGGTGTAAATTCAGTGTTTATGTTAAATAATATCTTTATTATATTATTATGTTACAGCCTCTTAACACATGAACTATTTAGTATTAAAGGAATGATTCAGTGTCTCGTTTCTACAGTACTGTTTTCTCCCCTCTTTCATTGCAAACAATTCATGGTATTTATATTTTACGCCATTAGCTTGTACCTTGTTAGCACAATCTTTTACAGTTATAAACTCAAATTAACTTTTACAATGTTATGTAAATTTAGACGGAAAGTTCGGAATAGTTACTAGACTATTTTTCTTCGCAATATAGATGTAGTTCACTTGGGCGATATTAATTTGTCTTATTGTAATAACGTTCGCAAAATAAATTTGCATATTTAGCCAAAGTGCTGAGCGACAGATAGTCTAATACAGAGCAACATTTGAAGAGAAATGATTAAGTAGGAAAGTGTCCATTTATGTATGGGCAAAAAAATTAATTTGTTTACATAACGCAAAAAATCACCAAAATACTATTTGCCGTTTTTAGTTAAGTTAAACATGAATTTTGAATTTCAAATATTTCACATCAAGTACAATTTTATTACAATCAAACAGTGAATTTCCTGTCGCAGTAGTAACGCAGTGCACGGTTTCCCATTGCAAATTTAAATGTTTATGTTTGTCTCAGTGCTTACGTGCTATTCAATAAAACTGAAAAAAAAAATGCTGTTGATTAATTTTTTCTCTCGGTCATAGGTATGAAATATCTAAACACATATAAATAATTTTTTTTCAGTCATAGTTATCAAATATCTAAACACGCATAAATAATTTTTAGCACAAATTTCTTACAAAGTTCTAAAAAATTAGAGTATTCTCTCAGGAAATTTGAATGTTATATTCTAGAAAAATAACTTTGTGTGTCAGCTTCATTCTGTTGTATTAAAAATTGATTCAGAAGGTACGAAATTTTACTCAGGCAATTTTTTTATACCTTTGGAAAATTGGAATATTCATACCTGAAAGTTTCCTGCTCTAGTGTTTTCAGGGGCTTTGGATAATTTTTTAACTTGACTAATAATAAGTAAGGACTGAAGATATTTCATTTAATCAAAAGCTTTAAGTCGTGACCTTGTACTTTTTTTGAACTTCACTGTTGTATCCAAAACTTTACTGGTTCCGACTGCTGAGTTTAAAGGACACTGAAAATCTTACATTTTAAGTTTGTAATGTTTATTCTTTCTTTGTAGTTTTGGTTTTACTTAAGGTGTGCCCACCACTAACCGTGAAGTTAAGACCGCGCTATCTACTGGTAAATCGACTCGGAATCATATAATCAAAAACTGACTGGCAATATGAGTTCTGTATGATTTTATACGTATGTAACGTAAATATGAGAGTTTCCCTCAGAAAGTCATTCACTCACTCCTTAGAGAGATAACCCCGCATGCTCTCATTAATCAATCGATCAACCAACTAACCTTGAATCGTTGGTTTTAATTGCTGTCCCAATAGAAACATATGATTTTAAATTTGAAACAAAGACAATTTAAATTTTTTTCAATATTGATTCATAAATATATAAAAATATTCTGCTGCAATATACATCACTCATGTAATTTTTAAAAATTCTGTTTTAGTTTTGGACAAAACACAAACTAGAAAATTATTTCTGATACACTTGAAAACATATTTTTGTAAACTATCGGAATTATTCACTTGAGTTCTTCGGTACATTAGTTTTACCTCTCATATTATTGCAAATTTAAGTGCATTCCTTTTGTATGGAATGCAAGTTAAACTGTCCCCCCTTTTAAGCAGATAATCTTCAGATGCTTTACCATATACTTAATAAAAGAAATGGAATATTTTTTGTATTTTGTGCTATTTCAAGTTTGGCTTCAATTATTGAGCATTTATATGTATAATTACTTTAATGTTTAATTTTTTTAAAGTTCTCTGTACATAAGCATTGAAAGCCCATGAACAGCTTTAGCAAAATTGAAGATACGGTTATTTAAAATTTTGGGGTCCTGTTACAAATTTAGGAATAAAATCGCAATGGTTCGCAAAATATTGTCAAATCCGGCTGTTTTTGGAAATGCTTAGAATTTTTTAGCCGAACTTTTTTCCCTCCCACTCCTTCGTTGCGCTGTGTTCTGGCCTCATCGTGGTACATGTTCGATTAATTATTTGAATAAGGCAAGGCACGTGATTCTTATCTGCTTAAAATTAATATGTTCAAAGGAAAACGGCCTACTCGATAGGTTGTTGTTATTTTGTCGTTGTGTTTAACTGATATATTGGTGATTTAATTATCCATTACGGAATCGGGGGTTTTTGTATCTAGGAAAGTAATTTTTAAACAATTATTTTTACATTCGGGGTTTTATAATGTTTGTTTTGGTTATCCCATGAAAACCAACTCACAAAAAAAAATTCACTGTATTTTTCTGTAATGAAAATCATAGAATCCAGCTTTAAGCTTTAATTTAACTTTTAATTTTAACTTTTAAAAATACATTTTTCCAAACTTACCATTGCAGGCATTTTGCAACATTATCGTGCATATGTTTCTTCATGCATGTATTTTCTTACTTACGTTTTTTTTCTTTGAATTATTAAATTCATAGCAGATTAGTTATATTTTCTTACCAATAATAAGCAGTATTTAAGGGGGGTAACCACTATATCGCCCAACTGGTACAGTGGTTAGCGTCGCTGACTGTCGGGTTCGAATCCCGGAGAAGGCATGGGTGTTTGTAAATGCATAGTGCCGGTGCGGCATGGCGGCACCTTAAATATGCGGCGAGCGGAAAGTTCTCTCATGTGGTTTGGTGGAAGGAGAGAGGGGTGGGAAATCCTCGGACCCGTTCCCCCTGGGTACTGTCCATCAAAATTGGGGGTGGAACTGAGCAGAATTGCATTGTCACCTGTAAGTTGCTCAAGGCTGTTGCGAACGGCAGGCGTAAACTAGCGCTCGTTGCGACGAGGTATTTCGCAGGCTTGGACTGATGTTACGGTCAGGCAGGTGAACATAAGTAACAACAAGAGAAATAGTATTTAATTTCAAACATCTTATAACCGCTTGAGTGCAACGTTAATAAATTTTAGCAAGTATATATTAGATAGTTGACAGCATAGTACTAGATAAGTGCTTTTAAAACCTCTGAACATTTTTAATTCGTTCCTCATTCGAATGTTAGCGAACGAGCTGGTTGCATGAAATTTCCTGGTTTTCTACATGCGCAATGTGAACACGAGTCAATATCTTTTAAAAAACTCCCCTTGGAAACATCAATTTCCTTAGACAAACAGTTCTGTCGGGCTTTTCCGAGTCCGCCTTAAAGGAGAAAGAAAAGATTTGTTGGAATTTTCTGTATTGATACGAAATCTTCCAAGAAATTCCAAAATTGATGCCTTTCATTTGTTAAAACGTCGACAATAAGTTTTAATAAAAAGCGTAAATTCAGTGAAAAATGTACAAAAATCATATACATATCTCGTAAGAAAGAAAAATAAAAATTTCTGATAAAAATTGATCTTACTTTATAGCATAAGTTGCAAATAGTATAATATTAGTCGAAGTACCTGTGCAATGGTATCTCCTGAATATATTAACTTGATAAAATAGAGTGACTCAAGTAGCAGTTTTAGAAGGAAATCAAAATTCTAGCGACTTTCAGAAAGTGTCTGGATGTATTTCAGCATACATTTCGCCCGTGAAAGACTTTCCGTCTTTCCATGTAGGCTCAAAAGATTTCGATGTCATCTTTCGGGCCAGCGAATAAAATGCAACCTCTTTTTTTTCTTTTTTTTCCATAAAGAAGGGCGGATGTATTGATCTGACAAGGCAGATGAAATTGACTAATAAAATGCAACCAACCCGAGCCGAAGTTGCCAAAAAAAGTGGTTTGGGGGACATTTATGGCTTAGAGGCGAGCGAACTTTCGTTAATATTCGGATGAAATACAATGCATCAGACTGCACTTATCATAAAACAAGCAGAAAACTAGGTTTTATTGCTGGAAATAAAAGACTACGGATTTAAAACACACTCTTTTTAGCTACATGTATAGGATCTAACCGATAATGGCTTATAAACTAGCATTGTTAGAATAAAACAAAGTACTTTATCTTTCTGCATTGAAATAATCCAACAGAAGGTACTTTAATACTATTAACTCGCCAAGGCTGGCTGTTGTTATTCAGTAGACTGTAAATTTATAGCCATAGGTAACTTATATTTAAAATAAAGCGATAAAATTGTTTTTTCAAAAGAGTATGTTTCCTAATTGTGCTTAAGAATGAAGCTCACGGTTGTTGGAAGAACTTTCTGATATAAAATTTCAGTCTAATATCTCAAAAAGAATTATTTAGGTTAGTATTTTCAATACATATTATATAATGATTAATAATTTTAAAGTAGAAATGCCTAACTTATCCATTAGTCTAAGAAATAATGCCTTATAGGTTTGTGAGTTTTTTCTATAATCATAATTTCTAATTTAAATGCAAAAAATTAAAATATGATTCATTTTTGTATTATAATTTGCAATGGAGCTAAAAGGTCATTTGCTGAAAAATATCAAGTATGCTATAAAACATGTTAAAAATTTCTTATTGTATTATTTCTTTTACATTTAGTGAATTTATTTTTATTAACTTTATCTATACAAATAAGTGTAAGCATATCGGTGTTTACAAATGACACAGAATATATGCAAGTTAAATTTGATTTTAATATTTTTAGTGTTGAGATTTCAGAAATTAAATATTTTTCGACTGTAAGCAGCTGTTGGGATCAATGCTAGTAATTAATTGTTAAGGAAATTTGCACGTGATCGATAAACCATTTTGTAACCAGAGTTTGGGACAAAATTTAGCCTCCAAAATTTCAGTTTGGTAAGCTTAACTTTTAATTAATTTTAACAAACTAATATTTTAAATTCAGTCTCATTTTCACTTTAAGTATTACAAATTTTTAAACAAATTTCCTTATCATCAAGGATACACAAAGTAAGCTGAAATTCGTTGCTCAGTATTACCGGTCAAATTAAATGTATGTATTTTCCAGTTCATCACAACTAAAAGAGTAAAGTACTTCGTCGCCCTCTATTTAAGCATTATAAATTTTTATTGTATTTTGCTCATTAAGTTTAAATTGAAATTTGTACTGAAAACAATTATTTTAACTTTTTAAAAAGAAGTGAAATCAGTTAAGACCTAAAGATTTGTATTCAAGTTAATATGTTTTGTAATGAAATTTCGCAGTCTTCTCAAAGGGTTTCCTGCACCTGCTAAAAGCTATTTTTATGATACCTATCAATCTTATTTCCTGATATCTTTGCTAAGTCATCGTAATGCTGCATGAGAATTAACTCTTCACTTTTCAAGTTACCTTGACATATGTTTGGATATGAAGTAAGAAACACTAAAAGTCTTGTAATTTTGATTACAGGCTCTCTCAAAAATGTTATTTCAGTGACGACTCATAAATAATAAAAAATACTCAGTTTTCTTCGTTTTTAAGCATAGATGTTATAATGATTTATAAAAAAAAGGTACCACTCCATTTATGTAATAAGGGATGAGGAAAATTAGAGCATTGTAATTAGGATAATTAAATAGATTCTTATACCACTTTGAAATATCATAACGCGAATCTACTTATCAAGAATGTATAATGCGCTTTAAAATGATGCTTTAGCATGTTTAATAAACTGCCATGATAGTTTCGGATGTGACTTTATTATGTTCTTCATTGACAGTGAGATTTTATGAAAAATATTGAAATCATGCTCAATGTAGAGCTAAGGCTTTGTAAATTTGTATAATGATTAAGAAAACGGAATCTATATAGTGTCCACAAAAGTCTTTACCTGGTCTACACATTCGTAACCGTCAGACCTAGACATAAACTACTCATTATAGAAATGTTTCAAAAGCCTCTTCCATATTTTTAAATTAAAAAAGTAATTTTATGTAAGACATGAAATCTAATTTTTTATCATTTCCACAGATTCCTGTTCCACTTAGGAAAACTATGTACTCGTTATATACTACACTCATGCCCATAAATTAAGGATAATGCAAACTCAGGCAAAGGAAGAGTTACAAGCAAAACAAATTTGACTTATTTGTAAAGCTTATTTATTAAACAAAAGGTAAAGGACAAAAAAAGATGCTATATGTTTGATATTATTAAAAAAATTAGCGATTTTTTCTCCCTGGAGCAAATTACAAAAAAAACCTATTTAAAAAACCAATATTACATGGTTGGTATGATTGTTAATACATTGTATGTCTCTCAGACGATGCAACACAGTCCGTACAACGCCTAGGCATGCTAAGTATCAAATTATCGATCTGATCTTGAGGGATATTACGCCACTCAAAAAGCAATGCTCTCCAAAGTTCCGGTAGACATGTAGGAGGAGGTTGACGGGCTGCAACTCGTCGGTCAAGCATGTCCCACACGTGCTCTACTGGATTCAAGTCCGGTGAGATGCTGGCAAGTCCATACGGGTGATATCCTCCGATTGAAGGCATTCGCGTACGATGTTTGCACGGTGAGGACGGACGTTGTCATCCATAAAGATAAATTGTGCGCCCATGGCGCCCCGAAACAAACATACATGTTGTTCCAGAATGACGTCCCGATAGATTTGGCTTGTCATGGTTCCAATTTGAACATGGAGGTCAGTTCTGGAACCCAGAATAATTCCACTCCAAACGAGAACTCCTGCACCACAGTAACGGTGTCGTTCAATGATGGTTTCTTGGTGGTAACGGGTACCTGGAGCTCTCCATATGAAAGTCTGGCGAGAATCAGACTGCGAGCGAAACCTGGACTCGTCAGATAACATCACACAAGCCCACTGTTGCGGTGTCCACAATGCATGCTCTCTACTCCAGGCTAACCGCAGGAGACAGTGAGTTGCAGTAAGTGGAACGCATCTGACAGGTCTACGAGCATATAGACCAATCTGCCCTAAGCGTCTGCACACGGTCTGCCTTGAAATTACCTTACCAGTGGCTGAAGAGAGCTGATGAGACAGGTCTGAGGCTGTGCTCCGCCTGTTTCTTTTGGCAGTAACTGCGAAATACCGGTCCTCATTCGGCGTTGTAACTCTGTGGCGACCTGTGCTGTAACGTCTACTCACATTACCATCATCTTGGAATCGTTGCCAAAGCCTGGAGATGACACTCTGGGCAATTCCAAGTTCGTCTGATACTTCCAGTTGGGTACGCCCACATTCCAGACGGCCGATAATTCTACCACGTAAAAAATCATCCAAATGCGTCCTTTGTGTCATAACTATTCGGTTATTGCACTGAAATGCTTATAAAGCGCCTGCGAACAATTTTACTTCTTTGCCTGTATTCCTTATATATCACTCTGTTACACTTTCGTCATTGTGACGTACCATCGCTGTCATCTGGTTACTTTCTGAAATTTGCATATGATTCTTGAAGATGTGTGTAGTGATTTTACAGGTGATATATTTATTTTAGAGTTCGATTTCCGCGTGACTCCGAATTATCCTTAATTTATGGACATGCGTGTATATATATATATATATATATTAAAAACACGCAAAATATGAACTCTGCATGATAAAAATTGATTGAAATATTTGGTATTAAAGTCCGAGTTCCTACTTAGGGGCCGCTCGCATACTGTAAAGAAAAATGTACGTAACTAAAAATAAAATGCCAATTTAGAAAAGGTTCCTGATGTTAACAGGTAAAGTGACGAGCATTTCAGCGCAGATTACTGGGAAAAGTGTTGATTAATCTGTATTTTTACAGAATATTATAGAATTAATGTTCTAGAAAACACTGGAAGCCGCCGCAACTATTAGAATCGCAACCAACTCGTAACCTTATTTGCTTTAATTAAAAATAAAGAAATATATGTCTCATTTAATGAATTTGTACGATTACCAGATTACGATTATAAAAGTGTTTAAACTTCATGAGAATAATAATAACGTGTATTAGACTAAAAATAAGTGTTAAAAGACTAAAAAGAAATTTTAAAAGGCTAAAACGAAGTTTTTTAAAATCATAAATTTCTCGCGGGAAAAGTCTTTTGACATACTTTGGTATGTCAAAAGACCAAATTGTAAATTAAACATGCCATTGAATGGCATTTAAGGGGAAGAAATCCCTCTCGAATAATTCTAATTTATTTATTAATCGACCTCTCAATGCAAGTTCAATATGACAACATAATCGAAAATTTTGAAAATAAATAACTAGGTCAATATTTGTCTTACGAGAATCAAATCTTTTGCATTTTATTTTTTATAATGAATGCGAAAAGTTCCTGAATATAAGCATAAGGACCGAAGAAATGTATGGAAAAGTTAGATTTCCTAACTTTTACAAAACTTATTCCTTTAAATTTGAAAATGCGAAGTCGTGAAAATTTGGGTCATTTGAAATACTTTTGCAGCTCAAAGTATATGTAAGTTCCGAAAATAAAGAAGGGTAAAGATTTTACAGAGTATAGTTGTTTACTTAAATTACTTGCTAACATATACTTTTTAAATGCCATTCTCACATATTTTCTTAACATTTAAAATAAGGTAAAACACTCCAAACACGGCATGGTATGAATTACATGGCAGTCTCAGAGAAAAATGTGTCAAATAGCTCAAATCTCGTACTCAACCACGTACAATATATTCTGAACATTTTGAGCAAATATCGATCGCTATATCCTTTTCATACACCGAATCACGATGATTATCTGGTAGTAAATTATTCCAGCTATCATGATTATCAGAGCGAGTATTTTGGGAGCGATGACTTAGGGAGCGCTGCAAAATTTACTGATGCATACAAAATAGCTTAATAACTTATGTGCAATATGGTCAGAAAAAGGAAAGTGATGAATCTAACGCGTCATTTTTTTTTATAACAGTCGAATAATTTTGATCAAGCTGATAAAACTTTTAAAACTGGTTAATTATTTCAAAAATCTCTTTTGTGATATCTTTACATTAAAATATTTATTTTTTGCGTCTCCAAAATATTCAAAACATTTAAGATATGGAGGAGGTTGAAAAAATTCAGAAATGTATTTTGCAGTTTTAATAAAACTCGAAATTGCTCTAAATTTTTTTCTCATTGCTCTTTTGATGAAATCAGAAAATATTTTTGAAATTTTAATGATTTAATAATGCCGTTTATTGTTTACGGAATGATTTACAACAGATACGAGAACGATTCAAAAGATTTTTCTAATAAAATAACTTAACATTGCTTTTACATCAAACTTTATGCTTTCTCATAAAGGTGCATTGTTTTTCATGCCAGATATTTATGAATGATATTAATAACTCTAACAAAAATATGATTTAATAAAATTAATCAGTCTCCTAAAAACAAAATGTAGCAAATAGCTATTTCTACCAGAAACATGATTTTTGGTGGAAGTAAAAAAAAACGACACTTTTCTGTCACATGAGATTTTAATTAATAGACTCTATAGCATATATTCTTAGCGTTATTTGAAATATATTAAAGAAAATATATCAAGGGAATTTTTTCGGTGACGAAACATCATGGGTATGGATGCTCACGAAATAATGAATATACTAACTTAAAATAATAATACTGTTTTCATCCATATTGTTGATTTAAAGAAGAATCGCGACTTCAATAATGTGAATATAAATTAATATACATGATTTAATTCTTGTGATTATAAAAATGCTTTGAAATAATATTCTTTTCTGCTTATGAAAATAAAAGCATATATTCAGAAAAATAAAGAAAAGATCACTCTTTGATCATATTTACTTTTAATTTATGCCTTAAAAGACAATACAAATTAAATAATCTATTTGATTCGAAATTTAAAATACTGTACTGAATGTCTAAGATGCATTAATATTTATTAATTTTTTACGTTTGACACTCTACTAGAGGTCCAAAGAAAATTGTCTGAATGTAGGATTAGGAGATTTATATCATTCTTACGATAATAGTTCTTGCGTTGCGCTTCCATTATTATATAAAGTTAATGATGTCTTTTACGTTGAAGCAACTTCGATTTCTATTTAATCACCTCCTCAACACAGGATCTAAGCTTTAAGTATTAAGGATCAACTTTATTACAAAATTTTGAAACAAAACAAAGTTAACTTTTTTCATTAAAGATTTAAACGTATAATTTTATTTTAATTTTATCGGAATGTTTAGTTCATGTTATACAGTTACGCTGAACAATTTTATGAAATGAATAAATTTCCAGTTTAACTCTGAGTAACTACAAAAGGCTGAAGAGGAAAATATTGAGAAAGAAATCATCGCGAAGAAAACAAAGCAATGTGAAAACGGGATCGTGCAAAACATCTAAGGAGAATAAAAAACAAGAACGAAACATCGCAGTTCTAAATGTCGTGGAAGAAAAATAAGGGGGTGTAAAAACTTCGCAGTTTTAAAACACCGTCGTAAAAATTGAAAAAAAAAGTGAATTTTCGAGCAGTGGTTTATTAGCACAAGAAGAAACAAGTAATATTTTTGCCTCTATATTTCATATTTTTAGATTAACTAATAAATTTTTACCATTAATAAGTATTAAAAATCTGGAAATTAATAAAAATTACTGCTACGTGTAGTCAGGTCATACAATTTTAAACTTAAGCATCTTCCTTTTTCCAATACATCTTTATGAAAGAAATTAATTAAATAATGACTTTTAATAGTTAGCAACACATGTTTAAATTCTATTAACTGCTGTACGTAGAATTAATATTTACTAATTTACAGATTTTGAATATTTATGTTTCCTCCTTGCTTTTCTAGTAAATTTATTAGTTTGTAGGGTTTTACTATTTAATCCTAAGGTTCTAACTTAGAACCCCATGAACACTAACAAGCGAATAATCGCTTAAGTGTGTAAACAGAACACGTAAGACTTGAAGAGGGTTTATAACCCTTTATTTTTCAGTATATTTACAGTCAGTTCCTACTTGGAACTTTACACAAAGCCGCCACTCGAGCTTGAACTTAAAATAATAATAACTTAAACTAAAACTAGCTTAACTAAGCTATTTGAAAGGTATAGCCGAAGCTATCAGAGATCTAACTAGTTGGCCCTTAAGTATTAATTAAATCGGCGAAGCCAAGCAAGGGCCTAAGGTATGGCCGAGCGTAGCAATAGCTCAGAGAGACGTAGCCAAAAGGGAAACGCGTGCTAGTCAGGGAATCAGACTCTGTCTTCCGAAGTCGATGAAGTCACGACTTAAATAGTACTCTTTCTCATTTGCATTAACTGCGTTTCTGAATTTACATTCTGGCAGGAAATTGTAAGCTGAAATTAGAATAAGATAGGAAAGATACAAAACTTAAAATAACTGTTAATAAACTTAGGATAAACCTTACAAGTTAACGCAAAAAGGATGAAATATAGAGGTTAAAATATTACTTACTTATTCTAAATCATTACGCAGATATTCACTTAAGAGTAAGATAGTCAGAAAATGCATATCTGTGATATCAAGCGATGATTTATAGATGCTTTCTTTTACAATGATAATATGTACGACGATGTTTTAACGTTTTGCAGTTTTTGCGCTATGTCATTTCCGACGACTTTAGAAGTGGGATGTTTTCTCATTGTTAGCTTTTCTTCCAGGATATTTTGTACGAGAAAGTTTTTTTCTTGCGTAGTTTTGTCCGTGATTTTGCCCACAATATTTTCGGCAAACATGCCGTAGAAGACTGCTGAACGACTTGTCGTCCCTTCTGAGAGCTAACTAAAAACATCGCAAAATGAATTAAAAATTAAAAAAAAACTATTTATTAACACGTTGATCTATTTGTAGAAACTAACAGTTTAACAGAAACTAATCTTCCCAGCTTAAGGGTAATAAAAACACATGTTGACACTGAATCAAAGGCAAAGAAGAAAATTAACAAGTCTAACTTAAATGCTGGCTTTCACTGACTAAGCATTCGCGAAGAAATCGCTGCTAGCAGAGACTTAAGCAAGCAAATCTGCATTCATAGATAAACTAAAACAGACTGGCGGCTAGCCTGTGGTGTCAAGCACTTTAAAAAAACTTAACAACTTGAAGCTTATTTATAATTTAAGTGCTTTGTATTGTGGTGGAAGTTGACGAAATTAGAAGTCATAGTAAAGCTACAATTATAAGATAACTGGGCTAACTAAAATGAAATCCTATAAAGGCGGAATAGAGAATTATAATGCATAAAAAATCAGAATTATTTATCATATTTTAAAAGCAAAATTGTGCGCTTTTACCATTTATAAAATTTAAGTAATCAGTTTTATAATTCAAGTAAACATTTTCCATTTACAAAATATTATTTGTTGAAGGGAATTTTAAACATTTGTGCAGCTAAATAACGGGAGTTATTCTTCCGTTTAGTATATTTAGTATTTCGCGTTGCGTAAAATGTAATATGAAATTGCTCCTTGAAGAATAATAATATATTTTCCTGATAAGCGGATTTCTCATTGTTTGGATCTTTCCACCCAAACAATGGAGAAAGATATCATTGAGGACTCCTGGAAAATGCTGCTGAACAATATTATTTTGTCAAGGAGTGATTCTATTTTGTAACAATTCCATACGATAAACATTTAATCTTTTTTTTGGTATTCTGGTTTGCTGAAGAGGCAAGGTTAATTTTTTTTTCTTTCGTTGAAAAAAGTCTGCATGAAGCATACCACTGCTGCCATGGCTCGCGAAGGACCAAAATCATAGTCAAGATTAAATTCGGAGGAATTCGATCAACCTGAAATCAACAAGAAGATGACATGAGAAGCAGTTACGGGCTTCTAGAGTGCATCAGGCAGTGCTGCCCATTTCCTATGGTTTTGTTCTGGGTTCAAATATTTTCGAAGCGTAGCTGGTATATGTTACTGAAAACCTTGCTTACGTGATACTATGAGCTTTAATATAGATAGGACATGAATTGTAAAATAACCAGAGGCGAACCACCCTTGCGAACAGATATAAACTTTATAAGTTTATCCTTCCCAGTTTCAAAGTCATATCCAGATAATAACTAGATAATAACAACGGTCTAAAAGATATTATTATCAAATCGAGGATATATCAATTTGATGAAAACGAATATTATTATCAATTTGTTAAATCAAATATATTTTTTTAACTTATTACTTAACTGTTACGAGCCTCTCGCGACAGCATCTAACCAAGTGATCGATTCACTCGAAAGATTTCACAACCAAGCTCTCCGACTTACGACTGTGCAATTTAAACCACCCCATTTGATGCACCTTTACTAGCTACTCATCGTATATGAATAAAATACTTTATGGAAGAGAGATCACTAATCCTCTGAGGGAAATAAGGGAACCAGACTGCTTTTCCCTGTAGAAATATTGTCTTTGACCAACGGAGAGGAAACTTAACACTCAGAATGATTTTCTTTAGGCAGTTATTTCAGTCAGAGATAAGGTAGGCATTAAATGAAAAGCTGAATATTTTCTGTAACCACAATGTCCACCCAATATAAGAAAATACGTAGTCAGAATTAATCTGTTAAACGAAATCATCCAAAAAGACACAAATGGCGAAAGTTTAAAATCTATGTCTTTGGGGAACATTAATGCTTTATATTCTGAGAGTGAATGACTACATGTGTTTACGAATGACTCTGTGTTCGCTGATGGTAATAGTGCAAGTTCTCGCGTCGTTTGCAAGCTTTTTGCATTTTTATAATCCTGTTGGAAGGAATAGGACAGCTTTTGATGCTGAGATCATGGCTATACGCCTAGCCTTATCCCAACTCCAATATCAACTTGAACATGTTTCAAAGGTTGTCTTTACTCTGTGATTCTAAAGCTGCTCTTCTAGCTATTTTTTTCTTTTGAACCAGCAATGTCTGTTGATGTTTTAATATAATAGCAGTTTCTAAACTACTTGGCTCAGGACAAAGAAGTTGCATGCAATAGATACCATCACACTGTGACCTTCATGGAAAAGATGAGGCAGATTTATTGGCAAAGGAAAGGGCCAATATTCTCCAAATAATTGACAGTCATATCCCTTTTTACACTGCCAAAAGAGTAATAAAAACTACTACAGACCAGCCGTTTGGAAAGACCGAAAGGAGCAGTATTAGAGCAAATTTTACTCTTCATAATGCTTATTCCCAAGCCTAAATTTGCTTACAGAAACACATTTTTTAATTATACCAGAAAATAAAAACAGTACTTTAGAAAATGTCAACTAAAAGATGAACATACTGCGATTTTATACTGCTATTTACGTAGTTCACATAAATAAGTTGCAGATTTAAGTACTTCAATAAAAGCTGTGAATAAAGTTAAAGACTTTCATTACAGAAGACATATTTAAAAGATGCTTTTGTATAAATGCATGAAAGTAGCTTTAAGAAAAGGTGTTTATGGACATAATTAAAATATCTAGTTTTAAACGCCCTTCCATTTAGGATGAAATTATACTTCATAGAAACCAGAAGAGAAAAAGATGAATCCAAACTTCATTTACGATATGCTTTTTTAGAAAGCTTTATTTTATTTCACATATCTACAAAACACAAGTATTTAATCTCTATAAAAAGAGACAACACTCATCCTAATATGTAGAAAAAAAATTTGCTGATCGAGTTCAACTTACTTACTCAGCTTTTTCTTATCTGGATATCATTCATACATTTTTCTTCTCCGAAAATTTTGCGCAAAAGCTTCAATCCCAAGAGGAGATAACTACTGCTCATTAGCTCTCTCATTAGTGAGAACCCTCTTTGCGAGATATTTAAAGACCATATTTTCTGAATAGCCGTCTTCTTCTTTTCCACTAGGATAGATCTGCGTCTGCCCCTATTAGCCATTTAAAGTCTTTTTTATGCTGTTTCGTCAACGAGAATTTTTAAGTATATTTAAAAAGCTTAACCAATTTAATTCAATGGATCTTTTGTTCTTGATGTGAAAATTTTACACAATTACCCATCTGAAGATACTATTGATCTGTTCAGTAATTAACAGCAAAACAGGAGAGTTAGTTTCATTCAGCGCTGAGTATTCCCAGCGCATCATCATTAATTTAAATTCATAATCGTCTGTAATATTTCTTGGCATTTTAAAACGGAACAAAAATCTGAAAATATGTTCCATTATTTAAAAAACTAATTTTACATTTTATATACGTTACATATTAGAATCTTATGTGAGGAAAAACGTTCATTAAAAATAAATGTATAATTAATTATGCAGTCGAGTACATGGCAGTAAATAATATATAATTATAAGCAACATATGTAGAAAAAGTAGTTAAAGTTGCATTTATGCTGAACTAAACGCATATCTCAAATAATATGGCAAAATATCTATCTTTAAATTAATTATTTTTTAATTTGTAGGTTCATTGAGAAAAGCTAATTAACAAACATGAAGATAAAGCATGACGATTATCTTATAAGAAATGAAACTTTAGTACGTTGCGTCTATACGTTAAGACGAGGTTACAGTGTTAACACGATGTATAGGATCATTTGACTTTTCGTGCTTATTGTATGTCAATTCCACTGGGAAATAATTTACATTCATAAATCCGAGGAAAAGCATCGACTAGAAATATATTTGTTTGCAGTGTGTTACATTTACGGTGATATTTTTGAGCCTGCAATAAAATTGAAACTTCAGACTTGAAATGTGTATCAGTGACGTGAACCAGTGAAGTTCTGGAACTACTGTCTCTCTTTTACCCTTTATGCGTCACTTAGTGACAAGAGAGATGACTGGTATTACTGTCTCTCTTATCCTTTATTTGTCGCTTAGTGACAAAAGGGACGACTGGTCATAAAAATCACACCAGAAACGTTTCTCTTAATTCATTCATCTTCCGTTTCTCTTTAACTTGCAAGAAAGTTATAAAATATATTCATTTAATAAAGGACATCATTTTATTCATACCTATCTTACAAAATTTCAATAAAGATAAAGAATAAGTGATATAATTCTATCAAAGATAATTCAATAAATCCACATTATATTTTTTTAAATTAATGAGATGTTTATTCTCATTTATAATTTGAATGTTATTGATATATATCTGATATTAAATGCAATTAACTGATAAAATTACTTTCTTTTTGAGTTAAGTTTCAAAATGGAATTCAATATTTTCAATATGGAAAAAGTTGCCTCCATTTGGTACAGACTATGAAGAATTAGAGAAATTAATTTAAGCATGGATTATCCTTTTTTATCTCGGACGTATTTAGAACTTCAAGTATGGCAGATGATTACAACAAAAGTTAACCTAATTTCGTTGAAATAATTATGCAGATTTAGGCTGCTTTTGTTTTACTTTTTGTAACGCCGATTAGATTTTCAATAGCTTGTGAGAATACTGCGAAGAGTCTGTCGTAATAATTTGCAAACGGAAATAACGTTTAACATGCTTCATTTAAATAAAAGCATCAGCACCCAAAGGACACAGACAAGCTTTCATTTCAGACAAGCATTCGACTTTACGTTCAACAAAAGAAATACAGTTTACGAGCTTCCCTATCTTCAAGACACTTAGAAAAGTGAGTCGCCTTATTCTCAGCGATAGATTTTACAAAGTGAGGGTTAAAAAGGTATGCCGTATTTAATCCTTTTGCCGTCTGTAGGTAATTGTTTGTCTTCCTGTCACGACTCATTTTTTGCTGCAGTCGTTAACTACACAAAAAGAAGAATGTATGAGAAAAAAGCACTAGAAAACGAAGGAGAAACACTCATATGATGCGAAACCGCAATGCGCACGATTTTGCAGGAGTTAAAAGGGGAGCTAGGCCCTACCTTGACCGGAACTAGGGAGGTTAAGCTTAATGGATCTCAAAAGGCTAACGCGCAATAGAGTACGTGACATATTTCCCAGATAGAGCTTACTGTAGAAATGACCCTGATGCTTGCCGCCCTTCCACTCACATATCATCACTAGAGCACGTATCTGTAAGAAATGGATCTTTGAAACAGCCACGCAGGTAATTTGAGAAAAACATATGCCTCGAAAGAAACATAAGGACGATCGAAAATACGAGGATTACAATTCTTACTTTCTCTCCTATCACCATGGTCTCCGAAAGTTACAAATGAAAAAGAGATTCTGAATTCCTTTCTTGCTCTCGCATTTACGGTAAAGCGCATCAGGAGTTGAAAAATCTCCAGGGAACTTCTTCCGGGGACTACGGACTCTCGACTGCGTATGAATATTTATTAGGTATCGAAAGCATGAGTGAGAATTCCTCTCCAGCGGTTTCGCTACAAAGGAGTGGAATTGGGTGCTTAGTACTGAACACGAGCTAAAGATAGTTTTGTCATGCATCTGGTTGCGAACCTTAAGTAATCTATAGGATTTAAATGAAAACGAGAACTAAATTAAAAGTAAGACAAATAAATGGATTTTGATCCCAACGTAATTTACAGAATTTCGACTGCGAATCCCAAATGGCGTTTACAGACTGGCTGGTGTTCATGAATGCAATGAAGACTCATCAGTTTATTTTAAGTGTGAAAGATTACTATGAAGAAATAAAAGTTTTTCAACAATATACATTGTCTTTTAAATTTTGTAGATTGAAAATGGTGTAATTTAGATTATGGTTATACCAGAAAAATAAAATAAAATAAATTCTTTTATATGAAAATGCTTCATACAAAGCAAGTGCAAAAGAAAGGGAGATTACCAAAAATAAAATTTGGATTGTGCTACAGAAAAGCAGATGATTACATCAACATTTAAAATTTATTAATCAAAACACATTGTCAAATTTTACTTTACATTAATAATCTTATCGGATGTAGCGTTTTTATTGTAGAAAATGGAATATGCTGTAAAAATAGTACACTATAACAGACGTTTTGAAATCACATAGCGAAACAATTAAGTCCGGATGTATTAAATTGCTGCTTTGTAAAAGAGATTATTTTGAAGGGCAAGGGGCTTCTCTAGATTTCATATTGTAATGTAAAAATAATTTTCAAATTATTTCTAACGCTAAGATTAATTATCGACAACTATTATTAAGAAAAAATTAAACTAAACAAAATTTTTCATTTCGGTTCAAAACCTGCTATGACTAGATGTAACGAAGTTATTTACGAAAAGTTTTATTAAATCAGAAATAAGTACTGCCATAATGTTGTTCAATACACAGATTAATAATCTACTGACTTTCCATTCTAAATATTTAATAATTATTTAACTCAAATTTTCTGTTAAAAGGAAACTTTAGTTGTTAAAGTTAGAAATCAATTTATTTCTTTCTTTATGTCGAGAAACATTTCCGTTGTATGACCATATTACTCAGTTTTATTACAGCTTTAATATCTACATGATTAAGCATTATTAAGTAATTTTGAAGTTACCTCATTAAATAAGTTTGCGTAGTGTTTAATTTGTTACATTTATAATTCAAAAAATGAATTAATGCTGATTTACAAATCTACGCAAATAATAAATATATTAATAATTTTAAAATTATACATTCTAAGAAAGGATTTTGGAGCATAAAACGATTTACACAGAAATATGAAGTTAACTGTTCAAGCTTTGTTTTAATTTTTGTCTAATGGTTTTTCTTGCTTTGTCTTATTGATTCTCTTAATTCTCGGCCATGCCTGTGTTCATTAAATGATACAAAATAGCCTAATATGAAAAAGAAATCATGAGAAGTACGGACTGAGTTGCTTTCGAACACTATGTTTAAATTACTATAAACAATTTTCAGCATTATTTGAATTGTTCCGTTATTTTTTTTGCGGCTAACATTCTTAGAATTAAAATCTAGCTTGTAAAGTTTTTATACTGAGGGCAATATTCTTAGCTCATGTTTTGATTCGGAAGGGTTAAAGCTCATATTTATGTAGACAATTTTGGCAGATAAATGGCATTTCATGAAATAGATAAATAGGCATTTGTGTATCAAATTTTCTCGTAAGATCTGCAGAAGTTTCAGTTCTCATTTTTGTGCAGTGGCAGATTTTGGTTATTAATTAATTTTCGTTAGATTCCATGTATTTCAGTTATTTTTAAAATTTTCAGATAAAAAATGCTCTAATTAATATTTTAGATATGAAATAAAAATAAAATAAATTCTCTATACCATGAGGTTTGATACGGAATAAGAGCAAAACAATTGTACGTTGACCAAAGGCTAAATTTCCTCCAGAAGTTACTCAAGTTAAGTTTAATTTAAACTATATATGTTGGGAACGAAAGTTTTTCAGAACACCGAAGACAGTCAATGCAATGAAAACTCTTTTTGTCTATTAACGTTTTCAATTACTCTAATTTTAAAGCATGTTTTATGCGAAAAAGCAAGTAATTTTAAAACAGGTAATTTTCAGGAAATGAATTTAACATTTAATCACTAGAAAAAAGTAGTTGCTTTGAATTGTATAACTCTTGGCAAATGCTATTGCATTTTAATTCTTTAAAAAAAGACAGTAGTTAAATTTTTAAAGATGTATTTTTTTGAACTTTCGGCTTGCAGGAGAAGAATTCCGAAGTAATTATCTTCACAGCATGACAATAGATTTGTTACAAGTAGATTGCTAAAAAACTACCAGCTAGATTGTTTTTAAGGCGTCGACTTTTTATTGTTAGTACTTTATACACATTCGAATTTAATTTTCTAATGGATTGTCAATACGCTGAGGTAATGGAATGTGCCAAAGCAAATAAATGAGACCAAACTTTATCGAGTAATTTCGTCCTCTTCCTAAAAATAGTGAGAAGTAAGCTGCGCTTCATTGATTTTTGCATTCTGAAAATTGATGAAATATGTAACAGAAGCTACAGCTAAGAAGAGAAAAAATCGTTTACTTAAATGCGTTTAATAGAATACTTTAAAGGCTTACCGTTCATTATACCAACCTGAACTTTCCTTTTTGACATGAATTTATCGCTTAGTTACCGGTTCATCTTATTACACGAATTTTTATTTCCTTGACAACCAACCGAAATACTAATGGAGAAGTAGACCATCTTTTAAAATAATGCTTCCTCTTTTGAAGTTAAGACTGTTCTTTAAAAGGTTCCTGAATAGCATGAATAATGTGTAACACTCCACTAATGACATGATTTGATAAATTAAGTTAATAAACATTGAATGTTGCTCATCACCTGGCATTTTGAAATAAAATTTTATCTATCGTAACATGCTACGTAAGCGCTTCGTTTTGTTAGCGCCAAATATTTTCTTTTCAAAATCATTAATATGTAGTAGAATAAACCAACAGTGCAATGAATTCCGGAATAAATCAGATGATTTGTGAAATGAAGCATAAAAAATTCAAGCAATCACATTATTCCAAAGTAATAGTAACAATATTTTAATTAATATCTACTCTCTTCACATCATTAATATGCAAGGAATCTAAGCAGTATCATAAATGCATGTTAGATACTCAGCAAATACGTTTTTCATATTTTACACAATCTCAGTTCTAATCGAAGTAAACCTAAGCGCTGACACATTATAAACGCCTGTGTCGAGAAATGTTGTTTTAGGGCGTCGAAAGTTGCTCTGACGACGAGAATGAAGAATTCGCACCGGTATTCGTAGTAGCGTATAACGGGTAAATTAGTAATTGGAATGGAATGCATCCGAAATTACCAATTAAGTGCGCCATTGAAATCTGATGGTGATTCATTAGGATGCGAAAACTCTCATTAAGATCTTCATTCACTCTTTATCCCCAGTTCATAGGAGCGATGTTTAAGCGCAAAATTTCGAGAAACGCGTATAATTTCCTCTACTTTACTAATTATGGATTTCCAAAATACACGTTTTATTGTTCTAAGAGTTGCGTAGGAAAGTCGATACCGCTATTATCCAAGATATATTTAAAATACATTTGAGTGGAAAGAGCAAAACATACATATAATTTGCGATGCATGAAATATGGAAATGAAAGGATCTATTATTTCAAAATATATTTGACACGTATATGCTTAAGGCACAGAAAATAATAACTCAAATACCCCGCTTCCCACAAACACACTTCCAATGAATTTTCTTATTTTCCGAGATAATTTCTTTCCGAATAGCCCTATTTTTCCTATGGAACAAATGCATTAGTTGAAAAATATGCTAGTAAACCTCCGCTCAACAATTTTAGCAAAATTTTAAAACCAAACAAGCGCATTGTATTAATTATAAGTTGATATAGTTACTAAATTAATTTTATATAACACATAAAATACTAAAAAAAGCTTTTAATATAGATTATGCCTTTGCAACACGATATTATGTTACTGCACATAATAATAAAAAGCTTATTGCAAATATATTAAAAATATGAAATTACTATACGAAATCTGATCACTCTATGAAATTAAAATAATATGTTAAATTGGCACGTTATATTAAAGGCATACATATTTTGTTAACTCTTACTTTTTAATAAACTGAAAAGGAATGCATCGTTAAATTAAATTTTGTGTGTAAGTGCAATGTTACAAATTTTGAACAGCGGAAATACTTTTCCCTCGTGAATCTACTGATTATTTCCTGGAATTTAAATACTCTTTTCTTCTTTTGATTTTACGTCATATTCTTAACTTTATATTATTATTAATAATCAATGCATTAGGTAGTTCTTCATAGGAAGCAATTACAAAATACAAGAACACCAATTACTTATATTCGAGCTGAACTTAAATGTTCATGAATGAAGATCCATTTTGGTATAAGAATTAGCTTTTAAATACTAGCAAACTTTTACCCTAATTCCTGCTTTTTATTTTGCAACAGAGTAATGAATGAAATACGAACCTGTTATGTGATACATTTACAATATCGTCATAAGAAAGAATAGCCGGATTGTATGAGCATATTATTTTTCTCAATAACTTTTGTTTAGCTAACTCATTTTAATAAGGCACTAAAATCAATTTTCTGATAAAAGTAATTAACCCATTAAAAGTTTCGTCTAAGAACTTATCCTTCATTTAAAAAAAATTAGGTACTGCTAGTTTAAAATCTTGCTTGATTATTTGCATAATGACTTGTTTTTTTGTAATTTATCACGTCAGGATATCATTATATTTTCACTGAAAAAAAATTTTTTATAATCCATTAAAAACTCCTGCCACTTAAGTAAGTCCTTTTTAAAGTTATATCAGCTATAGAATTTCATTGCCATTATGAACGAATAATCAGTAAGCAGCGATGTTTTAAACTTAAACAACTGTTAAAACCGAGGTTCAGAAAATGTATGGCTATTTAGTAGTGGTTACAGAAGGTAAAAAAGAAAAGGTAGCAAGAAAAGAATACTCTTCTTCCTTTTTAAAGATTATGTAAGACATAATTAAAAGTACTGATAAAGATTTATGGTATCTTATGAGTGCAGGTGGTTATAACTGAAGGATTAAATACCTGCTCTGTTTATGTTCATAACTTAAACTTTTAATAAAGAAGGACTTGCAAGGTAAGAAATTTAATAATTTTTACTTATGTATCAACACTTATAAATTCACCAAACAAATAAATTGGAGATTATACGCATTACTTTTAACAATATACGAAGTAATAGTTTTAACATGTCAGATACCACACATTTTAATTTAAAAATCAAAATATTTTCTTTAAACAAAGTTTATTTTACATTTACAAATGTTACCCGAAAATGAAGTATAACAAATTTATATGAAAGTAATAAAAATCAAATTCTTTTGGAGATGGGAAAAGACAATTTAGATGTTTTAAGAAGCATTCAATTTACCCAAATCAAATTAAAGGGCGAATTGTGTTTTCAAATGTACGTTTAATCTTTGAACAAAAATGGAAAATGGCTTATATTTTACCAGAACATGCGTTTAAATTAATCAGATTTAACGCATAGATGTCAATTTTCCTCATCAAAAGTAATAGCTTGTATTTTAATTTACTTGGCAAATAGCCAGTGATTGAGTTAGCAAATTAAAAAAAAATATCGGAATATATACATTCATTATCGCATTGTCTTAGAAACCGTTAAAATACCATATGAAATTAAAGGAACAATAATGATTAAAACTCTGATTTTGTAAAAGTTTAACAGGTATAGAAATTCCAAAACAAGAACACGTTTTTTTAAAAATTAAACTTTGCTTTTCATTCATGGGGCAAATAAAATTCTGTTTAGCTGTCCTAGCCTTTCTAATTTGTTTGTAGTTCTCGCGGAAGCTTTAGAAATTATCAGGTTTTGAAACATCAGGTTCGGTAATTAAATTAGAATGAAAGCCATTAAGCTATTATTTTTTTCTGAATGAAGTATCAAAATAAAGGTTTTTATTTTAAAAATAATTTTTACATTTCGAGTAGTTCTATACAAGTATAGATACAGAGTCTAGCGCAAAATGATTAGCTTAGACTTAACATGCAAAACACATTTAAGAGAGAATTTTCTATTTCAAAAGTAAATATTTTTTGCAATGAATTCACCTTTTAAATAGAAAACCGCAACTAAACTATTTATGTTTATTGCTAAAGATTAAATAGAAAACTAATAGAAGAACGATTCCCTTTATATTGCATTTAAAAATCTAATCTTTAAATACAAATGTAACGTATTTAAAATGGCCCAAATCGAAAATTTCGGTCAGAATTCCCAGTCAGAACTTTTCTTATTTAATGCCATAAATTTGAATTTAACTAATATGCTTCACTGAAAATGAGACTTGATGGCTATTCAAGTTTTATTGCAATTTCTAAATTACTATTTCAGATAACACAAACTAATATTATTTATAGCAAAATAAGTAATTTTGCGTAAGGAACTACTAAAACAGGACGCTTTCTAATATTCCTTTTTAAGAAATAATTTACATATTCGTCACCAATATTAACTTTTAGAAATTAATAAGAACAATTAACTATTTTTCTTTGGATTGACATATAGTTTCGGAAGATTACTAGTTGTTATTTATTATATATCTTAAGTGTGTTATGTTTTTACAACCTCATAAGACGCGAAAAAGTGTAAAAACTGTCATGGCGATCACTGTCTATAGACGATCATTTCTGAAAGTGACCGGTATTTCTGAAAACGTAAGTATTGATAATTGTAATATTATTATCTAAGTTGTTCACCTCCTAATTCATCTGAGCCTATGTTATGTATACTAAGTTTACCAATGAAATGATGTCTAATTTAGCTATCAAAAGAAAATATTTTATGTACTTAGCGAATAAAGAAATTATATTTCCATTTCTTTCTGTAACAGAGAAACTCATTTATTTAAAACATTTCTGGATCATTGGTTTTCTTCTTTCACAGAAAGGTGTAATTTACCATAAAAGCGCGATTCGGATATGTGATACAGCATGCTTTTAATATTTTAGCACATTCTTAAAATGCTTATATTAACTTTTCCCTTTTCTCTGTGCGAAGTTGGTAACATAAAACAAATTAGGTTTTTAGTGGTACTAAAGCAGTTTATTATCATTATTATTTTTTGTTTTTGATGTTATATTAATCGTAACAGCTCAGTACATGTGAGTGTGCTTTTTTAATTTTCAGTTCTATAAACCTGAAGTTATTAATCTTACCTGAAAATGTTTCAGTAACCTAAGATTAAGATGTCGTAAAAGAAAGTAAAAGGATTAAATTTGGAGCATGATTAAAAATTCACAGAGATGCATCTGATGGCCTAACAAAATTCATAATACAAGGGAATGAAATCTTAAGCTCTTTTATGAGCTCTAAATTTTGTAAATAAATTAAATCAGTTAAGGCATTAAAGAAATAATAAGATGGTTGAATTACTTAATGAGGCTCCAAATGGTTTAGAAAAAGAGAGGCTAATTAAGAGGAAAGTTAATTCGAAATTAGATCTAGACACTTCATACACAAAAACTAATAAGATTCTGAATTTGTCTTTATTTTAAGAACGCATCTTTTCTACAAAACAGATTCCTTTATTTTTTTTTAATTACCGAAAGCTATTTTGGTTTTACCACAGTCGTACGAAGTAAGAAATAATTTTAAGAAGCCACTTCAGCACTCTCTAATTTCTTTAGTGCATAAGATGTGACTTATTTAAAATTTTTTACATCAGCTTTAAGGAGAAAATTAAGAAGTCTATCATCATTGAAGAAATATATTTCAATATTCAATTTTTCAATATTTCTTCAATACTTTCAACATTCTTGTGTTGATTGGATTATAATAACCTTTAACTTTTTAGTTTATAATGCAAATTTTTGATCATATTTACAAGAGTTATAAAATCATGAGCAACTAAAGGGATGACATAAAATTAAAATGCATTCAGCAGTTTATACAGTGAATTCGTTTTTAGCTGTAAGCAAACTTCGTATTTAACATTTTTTTCTAATAATAGTAAAATGAAAACAATTAAACAGTTCTTATCTCATTACAATTGAATTGTGCGCCTTAAAGGAAGACCGGAGGTATAATTGTTACCAAATTAGTCTTTTATTATTTAATGAAATAAAAGTCGAATAACTGTAGGCTATGTACGGGAATAAAAAGCGTAGAGGAACATCACTTAAAAAATAAAATGTTCGCGTTAATTCCCAACATGGGCATTAAAGCTTATTTATTAAAAGTCGTCTTAAAGACTTACAGACGGTAAGAATGATAATAAAGCTATAACTGTAAATTTAGTGTAAACATTATGAAGTTATGAAGTAAATCATATATATTCAAATAAATCTTTCAACTAAAATGTGATTATATTTTAATAAAATGTGATCGAATCTTCTCAAACCGTTCTCACTCTGAACCACTTTTGAAATACTGAAATTGTTTTCTTGACCACTCGTATTTGAGGGAAGGTTAATTTATCCCAAATTGCAATGCATTTATGAAATAAAGGTTTTTATTTTAATCTTTAAGGTCTGCAACAAAAGTTGATTTAAAGCTAATTAACAATATCGTGGCTTTTTACAACATCAAAGAACCACAAGGAATTGATGATATTATTTGCTCAGCCAAGGACTTCAAATTGTTACACTAAATTAAAAGTAAAATTTTCAAATGATGTTATGACTCTGAACCATTTGTGCATTGTTTTGTTTTGAAAGCTTTGATGTAAGCCAAGACTGTCCGATCTATCAATCGCGAACTTTCGATCCTTGTGGAATTTTTAGGTTGATCAGGAGGTATCCATTGTAATACCGTGTTCTCCAGAAAATTAGACTAAATACTAAACTAAATTCTACCATGATATTTTTAGGATGTTCGAAATACAAACTTTACGAACACCAGATGTAGTGGCGAATGACCACTCAGAGTGCAAAGACAACATACACGCTCCCCTGATGACGAATGGACGTGTTTAATTGCAAGCTTGATCATTCAATACGTTATGAATGGTAACGGACGTACTTAATGTGCTCAACTGAAATTAAGGAAACGTTTCCTAAATTTTGTGCTTATAATGTTTTGTCTCTTTTGTGTGGCCCATTATTTTTAACAGCTTTTGTTGTCGCTCTTGCGTTATGTTTTCATTTAACCCTTGAATTAATAGTAGATTTAAAGCAAAATATATTTTGATCTCCAAATAAGGTGAGTCAAAACGAAAGAGTTACTCGGTCTAGTAAAAGAAAGGAATCGTGGAAGATACCGGGAACGGAATTTTAAAGACTTTTGCAAATTGAACTTGTATCTCCGAGCGGACCGAAAATGCGTTCATAGTACGGTAACCTAAGTCGTCGGGCAAAGGACGGCAGTGCAGTAATATGCGTAAATATGGATCAAGCCGGAAACCATTATTTCCTGATAATTTGTGAACGTATCAACCAAAACTTTTACTGATAAAAAAGAAAAGGTTATTCGTTGTTCACAAAGAGAGATCATTCAAGATTGAATGGATGGCTTCCAGCGGCATGAACTGCCCTTAAGAAGATTTACAACGCTATTCAAGTTGGAAGGTGCTGAAGATACTAAATATGAACTTGCATTCAATTGATTTGTTAATGGCATCGACTTCTCCACAATGATTGATATAGAAGAAACTACATTGCTTATGGGTTAAGGATCCCCAAAGATAATCGATAAGAGCCCTGTGTCTGATGTTCATTAAAGGCAAAAAAAGTGAGATTGAGCTTGTTTCAGGCATTTGTTCTTGAAATGAAGAAAGGCCAGGTGCGCACATAAAGCTGCGAAGAAGTGGGTCCATTTAATGCTCCAATTGTTCCGCAATGTCAATAAAGTTTGTTAGTCTTGGATTCTACCAGTACTGGCAGCACTAAAAATATGAAGAACTTCCTTTCAAAAAGAAGAAATTATCAGCAGAGATGACTACCTGTCTCCAGGATTTTCATACGGCAATAATCTAGCCATTCAAGGACCATTTGCACATAGAAATCTAGTCTACATTGAAAATAGAATGAAGAAAAATCAGCATGGAAAAGGTTGTGGGATAAAAATGACTGACAGCTGTATTACTAATGCTTTATGAGCAAGCTACATGGACAAAACGTGCGCGTTTAAGAAGAGCTTTTTCATTAGGAATGAGAGATCAACTCCATGATTTTGCAGAAAATGGAGTTATGAGAATTTGAGGTCAGAACTTACTGTTTGCAGCTTTATGACGATGTTCTAGAAGAAGATGATTCGATATCTGAAGTGTTGTACATGAATAAAGGACTAATTGTAAGTTTTGGAATATATGAATAAATATAAATTTGAATAAATATAGTAAGCGAAAACATTTTAATTTTTTTCCTGGAAAGTATGAGATTCTTTTAATACAAGCCCTAAGGCGTCTGTTGGAGCAAAAATTAATTATAAAACCGGTCTTATTTTTCTGGGAAGCACGGCATTAATAGTATTATTATTTTAATGTTTTCCATGTGCTTGGTAGATCGCCGAGTCGCTCCGCAGAGAAAAAACATAATTGACTCGCATGAAAAGTTGGCGCTGTCAGTCCTGTTGTAAAATAATAACAGGATATTTTCATACGCTGTACATTCAAACAGTTCTACAAATTTAATAATCTCCCCGAATTTTATAGTAACTGAAAATTTAATTTTCTTACTATCACTTCATTTTTCATTTTTACACTGTTTAGAATTGTAATTCAGTTTTATAATCAGGATTATTGTAATTACGCAGATTAAATCTGAATTTTTTTTGTAGTTCTTTGCATTCTGAATTATTGCATTATTATTTTATAGTTTGAACATATCCTAATAAACTCTTACCTAACGCAAAAGCGTCTAGAAAACCATCCTTTCTTGTCGGAATCTTAAAATAATTGGAAAAATAAGAGAATTACCCAATTTTTGAATCGGCATTATAATTTTACATTATTAACCGCAAAACGCTGTTTTATACTATTAAAATAATTTCAGCAAATGCTATTATTAAGTCGTTTATTTACATTTAGTCGTATATGGCTATTTGATATTCAACGAGGTAAATTCAATGCAATTACGAATTCAAAAACCAGAATCTGGTCTTATTGCTTCATTTTAAGGAATTGCAGTATAAAGTAGGTATAAAGTTCATGCGATGACGAAACGGATGTACTAGTTGTCTGTCTAAATAAGTAAAATAGTTAAAAAATTTTAATACATTGAAATTTAAGTTCAGTTATTATGATGACGAATAATAATTATTGTCATGAGAATAAATATCATGAAACGTAAGAATTAAACAATTTTTTGTTTCCTGTGTATCATTAATAATATTTTTAATAATAATCGTCTTCCTTCTGAAGGAAAAGAAAGATTAAAATAATAGGAGAACAGAAAAATTTGAAAATCATTCATTTGCTGAAACAGCGATATGAAATAATAGTATCAAAATGAGAATCAATAAACACCGCTTCTAAAATAGGGTTTTATTAGTTAAGAGGTGCTTATAAAATTGAATTAGCACTTATCTTCTCGTTAACGAGACTGTAATAAACCTAACAGACATCGTTAAATAGGTACTATTGAAGAATTAATGGGATTTTTCTAACAACAGTGAGCTAGAGTGTTCTTTAATAAGTAGAGAATTCGATTGTTTATTGAGAATAATTTCTCTATTAATCTTTGTACGGAAATGAAGAAAGAAATGCAGTTAATTTATGGCTTTGAACATTCAAAACATGGAAGCAAAACGTTCTCTTTAGAGAAATTATTTTATTCTTTCGGTGTACATATTATAAGGAACATATTACATGGAACATAGATGATTTTTTATACATATGTAAGTATAAAAATCATCTATGTTCCTTGAATGGATTTAAAAATCTTGTTACGTTAAAAAAAGACATAACAAAACGTATATCCACAAATTGAAAAAATATGAAGTAATAAAGAGCAGTCTTAAGCAGATACCATGCATACAGCGTTTTCTTATATTGCCACTATTTCATAAGTATTATTTGTTGTTGAATTGCATAAGTGTCAATATTTTTATGCTATGTTTCATGTCCTTCAAAATAAGGTTTCTTATTACCTTTGTCTTTTATTAACTGTGTATAAGCATAACTAATTTAATTTTGTTTGCTGTGTTTAAAATTTTTACAGTTTGACAATAGTTACTTCTTTCCCCTTGTCCATTATGCAGCTTAATAGAATATATTATTCATGATTATGATGAGATTAACAGGCTATAATAATTAAGCCTTAAATTATGCCCTAATTTAGATATTCATGGCATCGGAGTTTGAATTTTATTTGTAATCTCTTCCACCGTATACGAGACCAAAAGAATAGTTCATAGTTCCTCTAGGACGTAAAGCATTTTTCGCATTTTGTGTTCCAGGCAATTTGCAGAAATATATTGTATTTAATAGGGAATGAAAGAAATCATGGACGTTTCTTTTGATATATTCAATTATTAGATGTTGAAAAGAACTATAAACTGCTTTGCATTCAGGTTTTTATAATTTCAAAATATTCCATATTATTATTGGTGGCACAAAACGTCTTGCAAAGCAATCAAAGTAATTTGCTATTGGGAAGATTTCATTGGAACCTGATATGGAAGATAATAAGTGCGATTATTAAAATAACTGAGAATTTGTGTGTGGACATAAAACCTTTAAAAAGTTTCTGATTTAGATAGTCAGTCTCTGAAATATATTTCCTTAAATATAAAATTTTATTCTGGTCTATATTAGTTTTATACATTTTCTCAGCATTTAAAATCTTACGAGCATGAAAAAATTTTGAAGTTCTGTCATGCTGAATTATTTTAATTCTCCACAAATTAGAATTTAGCTGAAGTTATGCTGCTCAGTTACTGAGTCTGTAAGTTTTCAAAGCAAAAGAAATGACTGTTTGGTTAGAAAATTTTAAAGTAATTGATGAATAGGTATGAAAGGAAAACTGAAAACAATAGTGCGGAAATTGCAGCTAAGATATGATTCTAACTTTAGCTATGCTCTAGCTAATGTCTATTTCCAGTCATCATTAAATAACTGGAAATAGATATTAGTTTATCTGGAATAAGAAGTGTTAAATTCGCAAACATAATTACTTAGGTAACAAAGACTGGACAAAAATTCAGGGCAGGTTCGGGAAAAACCAAAGCTTTTTAAATTAATGGGCTTAAGTGATGCAGAAAACGTTCACGTGTAGGATGGGCCATGCCATTTGTTTCGGATGAGACCCTAGACATGAGCATGAGGATTATAAATGCTGCACCAAATCACTTTTATACAGAGACATCTTTAGAGTTTTTTTTTTAAAATTTCGACATAAGAATGTTTAAGAAACTATGAATTTCATTAATTTGCGGCTGGTTGATGCTTATGGAGTTCTTCTTCGATATTGGTTCTGACTCGTTCAGTGTTTCGAATGTAGTCTGTCAGTATGTGGAAGATTCACAAGAAAACTCATTTCTTTTCGAAAATTTGTGATGGTTTTAAAACAAATAATAGTAGTAAATGTAACAATTGTATCCGATTTTAATGATCTGAAGAACAAAGAGTTTAAATAGTGACATCTGATTTTTGAAATGTTAAGTCCCACTTATGGATCGGCTATTTTAAAAATAAAATCACACTACCTAAATTTATTTTGCTTTCTTCAAATTCACCTTGTCGAATTTTCCAAGTCTCAGATGAAATACGTACGCAAATGAATAGCTACGAAAGAGTTATTTACCTGTCAAATATTTCTCTGAATTTTGATCCAATGTATACCGTAATGGCAAATTATATATGAATTACATACAGCACTTCGCAAATTTCGAAAGCTTGCAAATGTTACACCTGTTTGAAACTTTATTTTATGTTGGGAATGTTTTTCGCTTTAATTTGTTATCAAATAGATAGAATTTTTATTAAAAAGCATATTTTTACCTCATTTGCCTTGTTTTCAGTAAAAATTGCAAGAAAACTTTCACCTAGCTATAAAGTTCGTCGCAGTAATATTCAGAATTAGAGGGTAAGAAAAGCCACGAATAAACTGCGAATATAAATCATAAATAAAGAATGACGAAATAGTAAATAAAAAGATTAATAGAGTGAGGGATAAATAATTAATAACAATTTTGTAATTTAACAGTTATTTTGGGCAATGCATCTGTTCCTAATTCAATCCCTGAATTATAAACATTAGTTTTAAAATAAAGTGCGCAGCAAAGTTTTAGAGTTTTCGTGGATTTCTCAGGACTTACTAGTGTATCGTAAGTTTGAATTATCTCCCTGTATCATACAGAAATGAATACATTTATATAAACACCCTTAATTTAAAACGTACTCTTAATTTTACTTAGTTTAATTTACTTATATTAGTTAATTTGTTTACATCACTGTTTAGTTATCTTATAGTAAATCAGAATTGGTGATGTACTCGTGAATGCTGTATGCTGCTATCAGAAACATGTATGAATTGTTAATAGAGATGTTAATTATTTTCAAGAATGTGGAACCGCCAATGAAAATTTGTCTTTGTAAACATAAATATATGTATTTATTAAAAAAACTGGCGCATTTTGCAAATACATGCGTTGAAAAGCATTGTGATTACATTATCTCGTAGAAGCAAGCATCTATGCAGTTTTCAATTACACTTTAGAAGACATTATGACAACCTTTATTTATGAGAACACTTTAAATATTTAAGAGAAATTAGCATAGTATAATCACTAAGTTCTTAAGGTTTATGTATATTTAAAAATACTAAAACTAAAATGCAGTAGAGCTTAAACATAGTTTATAATTAATTTGAAGTATTTTCTGAAAGTTATTCTCATTCAAATTAATTTCATTGCGATGCATTATTTCTTAATTTATACAAAACTAGAGACGAATAAGAAAATGACCTACCGGCTGTCCTCGCACTGCGGATTTGACCATTGTGACCTCAGCATTGCCCGGCAGGAGAACCGCCTCCGGAGGGGGGCACCTCTCGGGCCCCTCCGCAGCCGCGGCTGCTGCCACACACCTCTGACGGTGCTCTTGAGCCATCTTTGCCATCTGCTGGTTCCTCGCCTTCCGCATACTTATCCTCTTTCCAAGGTAACCAACCGTTGCATATTCCAGCAAGGAAGCGAACACCATAACGAAGCAGGTTCCTAAATAGACGTCAATACTTTTGACATACGAGATTTTGGGTAAGGCGGAGTTGGTACTGGACATAAGGGTGGTCATTGTGAGCACGGTGGTGACCCCCAGGGCTACTCTTGCGGGAGTGGCGTTTCTGTGGAGCCAGAAAGACACCCATGAAATGATGACTATCAACCCAGCTGGGATGTAGATTTGAATTAGATAGTAGCCCATGCTCCGCACAAACTGAATCTCACACACTAATCTCGAATAGTTACCTGAAATGAAATTATGTTTAATGAGTGTTAGCAAGGAATACAATGCAGAAATAAATGTTTGAAACACTTTTCTAAAATTATAATACGTTTGTGGACTAAAAAGATAACTTTTGAAATATTTCACGGAAGTTTGTTCTAGACTTACCGTAACTGCTCTTTTCTGTTTAATCACATTACCTTCATCTCTACTACATTAAATAAAAGGGTTTGAAGCTTTGACAAAAACTATTCATTAGAATACGAGACAGCTGTAGTAAGATCTCTCCAAAAAGATGAGACAATATGAAATTCTTATAGCTATCCATTTCTGCGTGGCAGGTGAAGAGTAAACATAAGCCACTTCCGCTGCCTGTTCTCACCATGTTATTTTGAAATATTCTCAATGAGTTTTTTTTTCGAAGTTATTGAAGGAAGAATTGATTTTGATTTACTGAGTATAAACTTGGGATAATAACCTCAAGTCTGTCAAATAAAGACGATTCGACAAATTAAACTGTTGAACTTTTCTGCAGTGCACGGATTGTCAGGAAAATGAGGTGGCACATATCGAATACTGAATAATTGCATCGCTTTTGACTGCGAAGCGGTAAAGTTACTTCGGGAAGTTTTTCTTTTACTTAAAGAAGTACTTCGCCTATTCAGATCATAGATATTTTCTGAAGCCGAGTGACTGTGTGAAATGTCATAAGATTTCTTATTGAGAGAAAAGAGTTTTAATATGCTAAACGTCGGAGATGACGGATTTGGAATAGACTGCTGCATTACTTTAAAACTGTATGCATCTTGTCTAATTTTATATATTCATTTCGTTTCCTTGTAGATGTTAAAAGTTAAAATTTTAGAATCAAATAAACTTTTGATGAGAATGTAATTTTTTTCTTCACATATCTACAAAAATCAGTATTACTGTCTTAACGGCTAACAACATGCATGTCTGCATGTCTTAAAACATACCTAGTAATATGATTGCAGCATTTATTGCATCTTTTATCATGTTGCGGTATTGTAGTTTATATTGTTTCAATAATTTATTCAACTACGTATAATTTGTTCTAAATATTTCTAAAAATGGACATTGAATAAATTAAAAAAATTTGAAAGTAAAGCTAGAACGTGAATCGTTTTAACTCAGCGAAATTCTATTTTGCTTTTAATGGGCCATTACCTAATTTGATCGTGAAGGTAGCATAAGATTTACATTTGCTGCTTTGTTATGATAAAGCTACAATTAGGAACTGAAACAATACTGTTTGTTTTCAGGATACAGGACATCCATCTTATCAGGCAATGCAAGAATTGGATCGTTAATGATGCCTTCTAAAATATTTCTTCTTCTTCAGCCAACGCCCGTCTTTGGCAGGTCAGCCATTTAACGCCATCTGTGACCATCCTTCCATTATGTCTTCTCGGGTTTCTACCTCCAGAGCATTGCAGGTGCGGAGATAATCAGCATTCCCTTCTCCAGAGTTGCATAGGGGGCATATGGGGGAGCCGACGATGCTGATTTTATGGAGATAGCTCTGGAGGTAGTCTTAGCCTTTGTTCAGTTTGAAGATGGCCACAGCAACGTTGGGACATATTACTGAGGATTAATATTGTTATTATCGTTTCCTATCTTTTACCAACAGCAGCTGCCCCCACACGTCGTCCATAGTCTTCTTGACTATCATGAAAATCGCTTATTTTCCTGTTTTTCTTGGATTTAAGGTGCTTTTGTCCGGCTGATTTGCCCAATGATATTACCCCACTACATTAATTCAACGAAGTTAGTACAACTAAGACAATTTAATCTATCAAGATATGTGCCTCCTTGTATCGTGTCTGTGTACGTTCTAGATTCACTAAGAAGCAATCATTGAAAATATGAGGATAGGAATGTAAGCGCTTTAATAGCATTGCATACTTATATATTTCATAAACATTAAACTTACATATTACGCATATAGAATAATAATTCTCATCAAACTATAATTCTAAGCTTGCTCATCGACAGTTTTATATCTATTATGCATTATACTGCCTAGAAAGGGGAGATGAATATTAGAACTCAGGAAAAGAAAATTTGCTATATTGCTGTCTAGCTACAGTAACACCCACGCTTAATGCTATTTCAGCATGCATGCATTTCAGTTGAAGTATTTTCTTTTTCCCAAATACAACTTCGTTAATCCATCCGATGGATAAAGGTATAAGTTTATTGTCTACGCGGGACATTCCGACAACTGATTCATACAACAGATGGAGAAGATAAACAATGCATTAGAGATTTTTGGAAAAACTGGAATATCATGGACACTGTAGATAACATCAGTCTTTCCTAGAATGAGATGAATAAGAAATGTGTGAAAGGAATATGGAGCTGGAGCTAAGCAAGGATAATTACACAACAGAATTCATTGTTGATATTGACAAAATTGTCAAACTAGCTAATGAAACAGGGTTGCATAATATTGTTGGGTTGGACTGAAGATTAAATTGAAGATTTATAATTGGTGAAAGTCTTTCCAAAGACGATCTTAAAAAATTAGTCGAACAGCAAGTGCACGAACAAGAAGAAATTAGCGTTTCTGAAGATGAGGAACAAAAAGAGTTTTCAATGGATTTTATAAAGAAAGTTGAACCGCTTTGATGAAGATTATAGATCAAATAATTTTAATTTTGATAAAAGTTCAAATATTAAACAAAATATCATTGATATGATGCCTTACCATTGACAACTGATTGACGAACAAAACAGGAAAAGTCAAACGACGCTAAGATGACTTCTTTACAAAAAAGTAAAAAAAAATGTCAAATGAGGAGGAAACTTCGTCATCATAAACATAACTTCTTTACTAGAGCCTTTTTTAGATTTTAATGAATACTTAATGAATAAAAATTGCTATTAGCAGTAAATAAACCTACAATTAATTTAATCGAAGAGCATTTAATAAAAATGTTACAAAAATATAATAAATTTTTTATTTCCTCTTCTGTTTTACATATCCCTATTATTTACGTGTTAGATGACTTTGTATAACGCTTTTTCGTTTAGTGTAGGAACGTATTGGAACGTATCCCACGTTAAGCAGCAACTTATGTATTTTGGTGCGTGAATGATCAGCGTGCAATGTTATTTTGATTTTTTAAAAATTAGGTCTAAAAGTTATATGTTTTTCGAAATATAAAATAATTAATGACTTTAGTTCTTACGTTTGGAATTCGATCTTTTAATTGCGCTCTGTTCTCCAATCAAAACGATTCAAGTGCTTTCCAAGGTACCTCAAAGGAGATAATAATTTATTATAAGGTAGTTCCTAGTTAAAAGTGCACAAGATCTTATACGTGATCGCTTTAGAAAGTTTGCAACAAAATATGGAAAACTTTAGGAAATATCTCGATTAAGGCTTTTTCTAGAGAAGTGCGTTTATTGATGTATGAAAGTAACGGAAATTTTATTTCCTGTATTTAAAACTTCGACTAAAATATTGCCAAAGGAGAAAGGAGAAAGTTTCTAATAGAAATGGGTTTCAAAACTACGAGGTTTCTGTCGCCAGATGGGACAAGTTATCTCTCTTTACACAAACGGCTGTAAAACTGATTCATGTACATGATGTGGCATTTGTCATCTCGACAGAGATCAAACTGTATACTTTTAGAAACGGAGGCTGGGATGCAATAATTTAGTGCATCAGGCAGAAGCAATATGAATAAAAGTGGCGGCTGATTGTTCGAAGTTCAATCTCCAGGATAAAGCGGTGATATATAGTGATTCGGCTTCTAGTCTTGCCACAATCTCAGCAGAGCAAAGCCGAACTACCTTAATTATTCAAATACGTGAAGCACGGCTTGAGTGTCCAGCCTGTAATAGGCCTATTCTATGTTGAGTGCCGGCCAACACTGGTATTCTGGAAAATGAGCAGGCAAATATCATTGAGATACATGCGGCCAGTGATCCATCCCTTCTGGAGCATCCCGTTTCCCTCCCAGTCACATTTCTGAAAAAGTCCACCTGCAGGTACCTTCTTGTGCAGTACAGAGATTCAGCTGCGAACAGCTGGAATACCCGTAGGCTGATACCGAAAGTTAGAACAGAACTGCAAACTGATTAAGCAACTCTTACACAGTTTCTAACAGATCACATCCCCTTTCTGTCCTAGCTAAGGCAATTTTGGTATAGTGACAATGACATCTGTAAAAGTAGCGGGTATAGCCAAAAAAAAAAACAAAAACAATCTTATCTGAATGTCTCTTTACTTGGGACCACGATTTCATATTACCGACTCCTGAGCACTGGATAGCTCAGGTATAGAATATACTTTATAAAAAATTACGCAATTTAGAACTGAAGGATCTATTAATGTGCTTTCACATTTACCAGAATTTTTCAAAGTCAGTAAAAGTTCTGATCTTTAAAAAAAGTATATATCTTCTCTCAATATTTATCTACTTTTACGTATGGATTTTGTGTCTTGTTTTTCCTTTGTTTATCATGTGTATGGTATAACAGTTCGTCTGCACTTTCAAATTTGTTCTTAAGCACTCTTTTTGTTGCTTCCTAATGCTTTTTTTCATATCTCTTAATTCTAGGTAAATATCTGTAACAAGAACGATAGCTCTGTACTTAAAATATGCATAATGACATGGGCCGGTACTTGTATCTTTTTACTTTTCAATATACGTTCCTACTTGGATGGCATCCAATTCCGCATGGCTTGATCTAGGATGGGTGCTATGTTGGCGGTGTACTGTTTTCAGATGAATCCTATACAAAATAAGTTACCAAAATTCTCTTCCCCTCCCGCATAGTTTCTTTGCCTTCATAGATGGATAAACGTAGTTAGATTTATACTTAAATTTTAAATGCTAAAAAAATATGTCATCGAAATTAAAACGGGTACTTTTACCTTTAACATTTTTCATAAATTTTTTATTATTACGCAAAAAGTTAAAAAAGAGTTTATTCGTTTTATAAAACTAGTTTTTTCATTGTGCGTGTTATTCATACTTATTAACACTGAAAAAGAAAAACTTAAATGAAAGGAGTATGCTAATGAGCATTTTATTTCCAAATTATGCATGGCATTTTTATGCAAAACTTATGAAAATATGTAAGTTTGCTGGCTACGTATGGCTATTCACGTTACCTTGAACTTTTAAAGATAACAAATAACTTCGTTATTTAGCTAGTTAAAATTTCGGCATTAAGAAAATGATTTTTTTCTATTGAAATTTTAGATTCAGGAATTAAAACGTTTAGTTAACTTAATTTCGTGGACTACGCAAAGAACAACTATTAAGAAAAGAAATTAGTTAAATGTTGTTTACCTGTCGTGAGGTGTTCTTCCTTTTGATCTTGACGATGCCCTAAAACTTTGAACTGGGGTAATTCGACATCGGTCGACATACCAATAGATTTCTCTCCGTCTCCCCACTTATATCTTATGTCTCTCATTGTGTATCCGACTGTAAAAAACAAACAGTTACAGGGGTCACAGAAAAGGTCCGTGCATATGCATTTGAAAGTATAAAATGGGATTTTAAATTGCTTAAAAACAATCTTAGTGCTGTGAAACACAACCTAGAGAGGTAATTAAAAAATTAAGCTTTCATTGTTATATATAACATTTGAATACTAAACGAATCTTTATTTTCAGGGAAGTAGATTCTTCGGCTGATATTCTAGGTTCCGATTACATACAATTTTTTTAAGTCTTTATTAATAATGCAAAAAATGAATATTTAAGTTTCATGTCTGCATCAAAAAGTTATGTATTGTAAAGTACAATTAATGTATTAAATTTTAAGAACAGTATTTTTTATTGTAGAATTTAATCTACAATAAAAAAAATTAATTTTATCTCGAAACAAGAACTCTTCTTTTATTTTCTATGTAACTAATTAGTTTTACTCAAATCTTTCTAACTTCAAAGCAGATAAGCGGATACTACTTACAACTTTCAATCTCGAGAAAACACACTTGTCTGTCCATCGGAAAGTACTGCAAATCCATAGGACATCCAGCAGTTACAGTCAATCTGACGTAGAAAGAAACTTATTGTTAAAGACTAAATAACTATCCTGCTTTTTCAGTTTTCAACTTTCCATATATACGCTATAATATACACACATATCAATATGTTAGAAAAAGATAATTCACAATGCAATTATATTCAACTGACGAAAGAAACGTGGCTTAATTTAAAAATGTTTTGCAGTTTTCATTATTCTGACAACGATGATTCTAGTTTACTTAAACCATGCGTGATTAGGTTGTTTTGTATTCATACGTTCAACTTTCAGATTTGTTGTTTTTTTTTTACTCAAACGCATGGCAGACTAATTAAACTCGTATTTATTTCAAATCTAATTAGAAACAGTTGTTTTATATGAGATAACGCAGGGTATAAAAAAGAAGTGAATATGCAGTTATTAAGAACACTTTTTCATTTCGGGACTGTTGATTTAAATAACTGTGCCAGCAATGTTTAATACCATACGGAAGCTGACGTTAATAAGAGCTGTTTTAATTTAGGAGATTGTACCGTTGCATTAAATTTCAGTCCTTTTATGTTTTGCAAAATAACCAGTTGAACAAAATTATATTGAACATCATTCTGTGCGTTCTTTTATTTTATTACAAGGTAGTTTAGTTGATTTAATGCGTTCAAGTAACTAATTAATATGCTATTGAAATACATTTTAATAAGAATAACTGTATAAATCATAAAAGTAAGGAATATGTTCTTTTAAAATCCCTGAATGAAACTAGTTTTCTTTTTTTTAAAGAAAAGTGTTAGTACTATTGCAATAGTTTTGAGTCAAAAATCTTGTCGTTAGGCGGCACGCATGCTGGGCTATCATACCGAGGTACATAATATGAGGCATATGAAACATCTGTTGTTAGCAGCAATAATGGCTCAAATCTTTATAAAATTACAAATAAGAAATGTTATAAATTACGCGAATCACATATATCGTAAGCCAGATGAACAATATGACTCAAATGTTTAAAAACATGAGTTAAATACAATACAAATTACACGAATTAAATGCATAATAAACCTGATGAATTATATATGATATAAATTACGTTAATTAGAAATAGCATCAAAAGTAAATGTAATAAATTACAACGAAATGCGTACATTGTTTATAAATCTCTGCTAATAATATAATGTGCGATTTGAGTTTAATCTTATGGAACATCGAATGGCAATACCTATAAAGTGCAGCAATGTGCTAGGCCATACACATGATCAATGCTCTGATAACGTAACGCAACATAATAGTGATATAAAGAGGAAAGACTGAGATTAATATACTTCCCTAAGTCCAAAATAGTATTTAAAATTGATTTCATTTTTAATCAAACACGTTATTTCAATATTTTAATACATTTGCAAAAATAGGAAAACTCATTAAAATGGGGGTATTTATTTGTGTTGTTTAATTCTCTAAATGCAATGGAATAGAAAATATTAGCCATAAAATTACTCATTGTCGTACTGAATTTTGTATTACATTTCAGTAAGCAAAGTATACATTAAAACTTTGCTTACTGAAAGTGAATTAAGACTTTGCTTAAGTACTTTTTTAAAAAATGCCATCTTTTCTGGAGTTAGGCAGTTTATGTTAAAAAGGGAATATTCTTAATCTTTCGTTCCTGAAATTTAGATGCACCTGGAAATTTACGAACTTTTTTATACTTTCTTTTCACTTATCATCTAGTTGTCAAACGTTAAAAGGAAAAGATATTTTATAACTTTTAGCACGTTTTAAACTGGGAACATGCTAAAAATGATCTTTTAATATGCACTGTTTCCTTAACGAATTCATTTGTTCTGCAGGCTAATAAGTTTTATCTATAAAAGAAAGTTATTTAGCAAGGGCGAAGACATTATTTGAATTCTTTAATTTAATTAATTATTCTAATTCCTGTGATTTCCACTTCAAGAAATTTATAAGAAATCGAAGGTTTCTTCAAAGCGTGTATTTGCAGTCAATAATAAATAGTAAAGTCTCATTACATGTGATTCGCAAACGATTATTCTAGAACTGATGCATATAGCATATAGAGGTAGAAGCATATTTTATTAATCGTTATAATGTCTGCAAATGTTTTAAAAAATATCAGTTGAACACGATATAAAACCCATGTATTAGATGTGTTATAAATTACATTAAGTATAAGTATTATTAAGAAATAAATGTGTAAATTATTTTACGTACGTATCTTGCCTAAAAATATTTCAGTTAAGCAACTTTTCTAATTCAAATTTGGAAGTTAAAAGTCTTTACGAAAGTCAAATAGTAGCGTTTATGATGACTGGAAGTTTGCCAAGCCTCATAGTAAATAAATGATCATAATGCTAATGGAAATGGTAACACTTTCGAGACAGCATGGTAATTCATGCCCTGGCACAGTAATGTAACGTAGCGTAACGAGGAAAAAATACTAAGCTATAGGCGACTCTATGATCAATAATACATTTTATTTTTGCGGAAACAAATTGTCTTGAAAATGAATTTTACTGAAGCAGGGATTAAAATACACGAGTTATTACGGAAAATTTGAAAAATAATTAATTAAATTAGTGTTTTACAAAGTTTTCCATTTGTGATATAATCAAGTAGACGGTTAACGTTGATTTCATTTTTTCAAATTACTTGTAACAGCAATGGTGATTAACTGGAAAAGCTAAGACGAAACTTCTGAACAAGATCCATTAACAAAATCTTCCATTAACATAAGCAAATTATGACATGTACAACGAAGACTTAACAGTAAATCCCAATATTCCATGCATTTGTTTCAAATGTCAGTGCGTGATGTGGTACACACCCACGGCGGATATAATTTACCCCATGAGAAATCTCGCCATGGGCGCATAGTCTTAGAAATAGCTTAACATAATCTTTTTTAATGCAGAATCTTGGAGACGTATGCTTATAATTTATGAAGATAAAACAGGTTAGGCCTGAAATATAACAGTAATAGTATTTCAAACCTATGTTTCTTCAGGATCAGAAATTCACGACATTATTTGCTAAAAGCTTGATAGAAAATATTAACCTGTGCATTTTGCATTTATAAAAACATCTGATATACATAGTTTATAGTATAATCGTTTTGGCAATATATTTTACTGAACTCATTTCAGATATTTTCCATGTACAGGCAAATTAATTTTTCCATCTTCTGCTAAGGAAAGAGAGTTGTATCTATTTACCTAGAGATTTATTATAAGTTTAGTATTAGAGTGTTTGTGGGGTATGCTCTTACAGTATAAGACTTCGGTGTAACGTAATCGTACAAGCACTTTTTAAGATTGCAAACGCACAGCAAAATAATTTTTTCCAAAATGAGCCAATCTAGTAGGTGTAGTCTAACGTAAAAAGGCTGAGGCACTTCTGCAGCGTGGTTAGAGAGCAGCTGTAAAATTTCCTCAGAAGATTTCTGCAAAGTTGCATTTTGTCCAATTGGTTTTCTACAGTTAAATAGGAAAAAAGACTTGTTCCAAATTAAAGAAACGTCAAGCATGAGACTAGACATATGTATGCATACAGCAGTATTTTGTACACAACGAAAAGAAATTTGCAGTAATAAATGCATCAAAAGAAATAATCTAGAGGTGTCCTTTCCTAGGTAAAACCTTTTAACAAAAAGGAGAAACTAGAAATGCTTAATTTTAATGACATTCTACAGAACAAAGATCATATAGCATTTCTGACGGCAAACGATAAGAATGACCTAACATTGCTCTCAACTAAAAACTAAACTGATGTTTCTGGATTAATCATCAGCAGTCAGTAAGAGCGGGAAAGTAAAATTAAGATTTTGAGCGGAAACGTAACTTAAACACCGCGGTAAACATAAAATTATCTAGTAAAACGCACACCAAAGACGAAATATTGTTTCGAACTATAACAGATTAACACATAACAAAATCTCTGGAAAATTTGCTAATTATATTTCTTAAAAATGAGATAATTTGTACAGTAATAGTTTTTTAATAGCGGACATTAACCATTTTAGGATTTGTCCATTACTAAGGCCAAAAGCGGTGGTCATTTTATTATGCAGGCACTTAATAGGCGGCCATCGTTGCCCCTTATGAAGGGATAGACAATTTGCATCCATACCTTCTCCGGGATTCGAACCCGGGCGCTTCGTTACGGCAGTCAGTGTCACTAACCACATTCTCATGTGGGAGGCTATACAGTAATATAGAAATATTTTAATTATAATTTAAAAAATTCAGTTAACTCTAGTAATGTATAAAAGTTTTCATTAATTATACTTTTACATAAAAGTTAAAAGTGTTTACATGTCATTTTCTTAGAAATGAAATTTTATTAAAGTGGTTCCCATTTCCTTCACAGGCAGCATTCACATTAAAAGATTTACTTGTTTGCTTAATAAATTGTAGCAAAGAACGCAAATGTTAGATGGAGCGGAGGAGATGCCTTCTTGGAGGACAACGTTATACAGCCAATGGGTTCGCGAGGTCTTAAAATACCCAGCTTAAAATACCAGTGTTCAGTAGTATTACCCACTTTTTTTTAAATATTTCCTTAAAAGTTAAGGAAATATATCAGAAATCTGAGTTACGTGAATACCTAATTTTTTGTCATTAGCAGTTTTAGTCATTACAGTTTAGCCTACCACACTTGTTCGCAACCATTTGTTGATTATGCATTACGCTACCTTATGTTGGGATTACAGGGTTGTCATCCACATGGCCCGGGAAGTGTTGTTAGTTAACGACACATGAAGTCTTTGATTTATCATTCATGTGGAATGATAGACTGCCATTTCAAGGTAAAATCTTTCACTATGATATAAAACATTTTATTTACCTTTCAAATCAAAGCAATACTTTGCTTAAGTAAGGAAAAAAGGAAAGGAAAGGAAAGAGAAAAACACGAATTTAAAAGAAATACACTTAATTTCTCAATAATTTATACCTTTCATTTTGTAACATTATTTCTAAATGATGTAATTTAAGATAAATTTTATTTATGTGCTTTAGAATGTAGCCTACTGATAATTTTTATAAACATAACTCTCTTATCGTAATTAACAAAAGACGTTTCTAATTTCACATATTGCGTATCTCGGTACGTTCGCCTTACGGTTAGAGTGTTCAGTTTTCTTTCAGTTATCTAAAGAGATAACTTGAAGTAAAGTTCTATAAATGAAACGATCAAAACGTATAATGGAAGTTCGTAATACAGGAATTTAAACGCACGGGTATTTAGAAAAACAGCAGCTTGTTACAAACATGAAACTACATAATGATTCCAAAGACTAATAACCTGGTTCAAAAATATGAATTAATTTAGGTCTATTATCAAATAATTTGCAATCTATTAATTTGTTTATTTTTATTTTATTGTAGATTATTCCAATTCCTTTGTAGAGACATTAGGATCATTTTGAAGCAGGAGACTTGAAAAATGAGCGATGCCCTCGCCAGGACGCGAACCTCGGACCTCTTGATTACACCACGACCATTACACCACGAAGGAGAGAGAAATACCTTACATACTCCTCCTTTTAGAGGAAGACCGAGAATTAGGCGACCTAATCGCCAAATCCTAATAGTGGAGAATCATCATCCACTACCTCTTTTTAGTTCGGGCTCCACTGTAGAGTAACTAGGATTTTTGGATGCTAGAGAAATGAAAAATGAGCAATGTCCTCGCCAGGACTCGAACCTCCGACCTCTCAAATACGCGCCGAGTGTGCTGAGCGTTACATCACGAAGGCATGCTAAGAAGGCGGGAGAAATAACTTACACCTTTTCTTCTCATTTCTTATTTTTAAATAAAATAGTGATGCTCCTGCAGCTCTTAAGGTTGACGAAGCAAAATATTCAAAGGTATCGCAAAAGTATATTTTTTCCAGTTTTATCATTTCCGCTTTCAGTTTCGTAAGATGAATGTTTTGCTGTTTCTACTCACCGCCTTTGCTCGTAGTTTCACTTGAACATAATGAATAATGAAATCACCGCAAAAAACAGATTGAAAATTATATGAGATAATCCTAGTTTGTTGAAACGTTATGGAAAATATATGAATCTTCCACTGAAGATAAATTAGTTTCAAAAGATTTATTCTAAAGCAATGGCTTGTTTGAAATGTTTAAAATATTTTGTAGGGGTACAGGATTGTTTGTTAAAAGTTGTTAAAACATTTCCATAAGGTAAAGGATTTAAGTCACAAAAGTAAATAAATGTGCTTGTACATATACATTCGGCCAGCCACTTAAGAATTTATATTTTATATCTCGTATGGCACATTTTAATATGTTTTATTTCTTGGCTATTTTATTTTTTATAGTGTAATTCGTACAGTAGATTCATGAAACCTTCAATTATCAATAAGCTATTCTACTGCAAGCATAATTCCGAAGCAGAACAACTTGCCCGTGAGAAACAATTCATATGTTTTGCTTGAAATATTGCGCGGTTCTGATTGGCAGGCTGATAGATACAGTTTTTCTTTCCAGTCGTTATACAGTAGTTACCTTGTGATCAAATTCTCGCAGAAAGAAATGTCTTATAAATTAATACTGTATAATATGCATAGCAAATTATATGGAACAGAACCTACTGTCTTCCATTTATTCGGATTCTTTTGACAATAATTTCCAGTAAAATTACCACTAAATCCCATTTTTTTCAGTGAAGGAATACTCTGAATTACCGAACTCCCTCTTGCAGATGTATGTCGTATTAGCTTACAAGTACACATATTTCGAATTATTCTGCTCTGATACATTTAATTTCTACGTGTCAATTCTTAGAAAATTCTTCTAATTCACACGGGTTCTCGGATTAAGAGATCAGAGAAGCTACAGAATTTATAAGCTGGTTTGATCAAATTGTCGCTATAAAAGACAGGCGGTGAAAATACTTTCCCGAGTGATATGTGATTCAGGTACTATATTAGTTTGTGAATTGAACTCTAAGAAACAAATTTCAGCATATATTCAGCGTAGGATTATTCATAAGTCCGTTAAATGTTTTACAAACTCATAACAAACAAAATACTCAAATGATATTAAATTTCACTATGCTAAACTAAAATATTTAGAGTTCTTCTTTACTGTTTTACAACACTCAATGTGTCAATCTCTGCTGGCATAATGAAAGTCTTTGCTTCATCGGGAGAACTTACTTGGATACACTAGGAAAGCTGGCCACTGTTGAACGAAAATTATGATAATCATATATTTCAACAAGACAGTTTCTCGACTCTCTGCCACCTAGATTGTGATCAAGATCATTTATGATTTCTAGATCTCAGTTAAAAATTTCCACGACGGCAGAGACAGTTTGTGAGAGTATCGAAACCAAAATTTACCACTAACATTGACAGCATGAGGAAATCATGCACCATGGTTTTCGGGTTAAATCCCATGTAACGTCTTCTTAGGAAAGATTTGTCACCGTTTGTACTGTCTTTGGGCTTCTATTCCACAGCAGTCTCTCATAGTTTTGTTTCTGTATCATGAAGCTGTGGCTCTGACTGATTTTGATATATTGGCATGGGTATGGGACGAAATAAATTGCTGCGTAGGGGCGCATCGTGTCAGAAAAGGATGAAACATATAGTATCTGGGAAACGTGTAAACATATTTGATGAACTTTTTATTTATCATAAATTTGTTGTCGGTTGTGTAGTACATTTGTTGTGAATTTTTAAAATTACTATTAACAAACCTGTATTTAACCCTCCGAGCATTACGGGTTTAGCCCTGAAATTTCAAAGTCCCTCAAAATGTCATGAATAAGTGGTATTTTCTTGATTTTAATTAAAAAATGTCTCTCTCATTTTGTACCTTGATTCCTTTTCCTTCAATATACATTCAAACCGAAATCAGGTACGTTAAAAACTAGCAGAAATTTTCACATGTAATGAATATAGAACGCAGCCTTCTAGACGGAATTTTCCGGCCGTAACGCTGAGAGGGTTTTAAAATTTCATTTAAATGGGAAAGCTACCATGCAAGATTTTAGAAACGTTTTTTTCACTTATTTCTGGTTGCAGCATGTTAGTCATATTTATTCCATTAAAACAGGGATCAGAGTTTTAACGAAAGTATAGAAGTACGATTACAGTGAAAGAATTCATTCAACAATAACTTTGTTTTATTACATTACAATGTTATGTAAACCATATGTTAAACCTTTAACACACAATGATGTCTGGGATATGTCGTCGATTATTAATATCAAAACAGGTTTTAGCGCATCCCAGACTTGAAGAAACTGCAGTCACTTGAAAACGAGTTAAGACGATATAGCGTATGTTTAGATACTAAAATATGTAGCATATTTATGTTTTTTTACAGCGTAAAATTTTGTTACAACAACTTTTAAGTTTTCCATCTTTGAGTTTTATTAGCATGTCAAGCGATTAAGAAACATTAAGAAAATGAGAAATCATTGTCTCTACTTATGCTGCTTCAAAGCCTAGATAATAGGTGATAACAGTATTTCGAAAATTTAGCATTTCTTTATATTGTTACAAAGGAAGCAATACTGAAATGCAAATGAAACAAAAGAATGCTTCTTTTACACCAAAGGAAAGCATAATAAAAGCATCCATAATTTCTCTTAATTTTGCTCAAAAAAATGGGTTTACTAATAAAATTAATAAAATGGTTTGCCTAATAAAATGGGTTTACCAATAAAATGAACTGCACTGCTAATTCAGATATCTTCATAATGATTTAGTGTACGAAGCTAGCAAAGCTAGTTTTTAGGAACGATTAAATATCGAAGATAAAAAGCAGTTGTAGCGATTTTAGAAACCCATAAGTATTTCAAACAACACAGAACGCAAAATCCATCCTTCAGTGGAATAAGTCCACGAAGTACTACTATTTTTGACAAGCTTGTAGAGATATTAGGTATTTTTGAAGCAGGAGTCATGAAACCACGGAGCTCGAACCACGGAGCTATCGAATATGCGTCGAGCGTGCTGATCACTACACCAAGAAAGCATGTGAAGAAGGCAGGAGAAATACATTATAAGCTCTTAGATTTTCCAGTTCTTTTTAATTGATTAAATACGATTTTACTGCTTGAAACTAAAACATTGTTGTAGAATATCAGAATGTTTTGCTTTTACATATCATGTGTGAAATATAAATTGACTTATCCTAATGTAATCTTGCTCCTTAAACCATCTCGCTGGCTAGACGTTGTAAGTTTACTTCAGAACTGAAAGCTTGCGCGTAGAACTTTCCTTAAGATCAATAAGAATAATACAGAGATGAAAACTTGATCCTGAAGTATCTTGATCCATCTCTGATCGTTATTTTCCTTGTAACGAAAATGCGAGATTTAGACATTAAAATTAATTACTCTTAAATCTGCGCAGAAATAATGTTAAATTTTAAGGTCACGAAAGCTGTAGTTACGAAAGGTTGCTGCCTAGTACTTAGTATCATGTTACAATTAAAAGATACCTTCAAACTTAGAAGTATTTTACAGTTTTTCGTTTTCAATTTTCGATGTGTCACTTGTTTATGTTATTAATTTGGAACCACGCTAGCGGAGAAATTGCAAATTTTGTTTGTCTCTTTGAATATAGTTAAATTTGAACTCCGTTTTCTTGAAGTAAAAATAGATTTCTTGAAAATTACTAATGAATTATTTTGATATAGATTTCCAAGAAAAACGCATAACGATTAAGAATTGTAATCCGTTTCATTTACTGTGTTTAGGAAACTGAATTGAGAAGTCTTTTTCATTTACACTTCCTTTACGTCCATTACATCAGCCAATAATAACATAATTGCATCCTTTCTCTTTCAGCCACTGCAAGAAAGCATTTTTCTGCGTCCGCAGGAAAATCAAACTGAGTGCTTTGTTCACAGTAAGAGACATATGCAATCGATTAACTTGATTATCTAGAGTCCCGTATTTCGGAAGGCTGACATAAATAAATCTTTCATAAAAGGGAATTTAACCAACTTTGGATACCTTTCTAATGCTGTTACCTAGTAATTGAACATAGTGAAGATGCCATTAAGTTTGTTCTTCAATTTCATTTCTTTAAATATAAACATTTAACCAATTAATATTCTTTCACAGCCGCATTCGAGATTGGAAGTTGAGGAAAAATGTAAAATTAAACGTGATACACTTACAAAATTAATTATTCTTTTTTCAGTTATTTAACGCTAGTTTTATAAAATCTTGGTATGGAAAGTGTAAATTACATCGGAAACTTCCATGCATCATTAATTGATAATAAATGTTATGAAATTCCATAACTCACAAAGGAAGCTTTAGAGACAAACAGTTTCTCGCTATTAATCCCATAGTTAAGAAGTCATCTGTTTAAACCTGTTTTGAGTTTAATATCGAGAATCTTGAAGCCAGTTTCCATGTTTTGCTTTTAATTGCTTTACATTCCATGAAATGTAATGGTGTTATTAATATCTCGTATCATTTTGTGCATAATTTCTTTTATTAAATATTTAAATGAGAACTTAAGATTTTTACACTATGCATTATAAAGTAAGATAAATAGAATTAAAAATAGTAAATGTATAACTCTTTTATTATTGGTGTAAAAATATTTTTTGATCTTATATTTCTAAGCATGCGATTGCTGTTCTCTGTATATAGGAGCCACAATTAGATAGTTACACGAAAGACAGTTGTGGAAATATGTTAAAAGACTTGCAACTGTAATTTGAAATGTCTAGATGGCTATCACTCTAGTAACATTTGCCCCAGTGAATAGTGCAGTGACATACAGCTTTCTCAACCTTGAAAATTTTTGAATGTTATGAAGTGAAGGAGTTTCTCATTGTTGAGGTGGTCTAGTACATTTTACGTGAACTGTTATTACGTTTTATAATTATATGTGTAATAATTATATGTTGATCCTTCAAAAAAGATCTACAATTTGATATATAGGACAAATAATTTAATCTTTACAAATTAAGTTTCCTAATAAGGTAGTTTCAAGGAGAGTTTAAAAATATTTAAAATTTAAAAATATCTTAATTGCCATGGTTCATCTAAAACGAAAATGAAAATGTTAATAGTTGCTACCTGAGATCTAATAACTATGCAAACACTAATTTATTTCTCCGCTAAAACTCTTCAGGTGAATAAATTCTCTGATTCAAGATACTAATTTGGTTACTAACCATTTCTGTGAGTTTGAAGTTATCTAAAAGAAACAGTCCAATTAGGAGAATTTGAGGAAGAGTTACATAGCTTTTCTTTTCTTTGATAAAGTTTTTAACAAATATAAAAGATTTGTTTACTACCATTGGTCACTGAAGAAGATATTTTAAATATTTAGATTATTCTCGTGGGCAGCTTTCAAATGAAATAAATAACTCATCAAGAAAAGAGCTTATAAATACTGCCGTATAAGCTTATAAGGTATTTTCTCCCTCCTTTCCACATGCCTTCATGGTGTAATTAGAAGCATATTCAACGCGTATTCGAGAAGTTTAGGGTTCGAGTCCCGGAGAAGGCACTGCATACTTTTAATGTCTCCTGCTTCAAAATAGCCTAATAACTCTAAAAGTGGCGCCCAAACTAAAATGGTGGTGGACTGTAATTTGTCGCCACCACTATCACACGTCATCATACAAGTGGGTCCTTCATTCCCAGTCTCCCTTTCAAAGGGGGAGTATATAAGGTATTTTTTCCCTCTTTCCAGCATACCTTCATGGTGCAACGGTAACACATTTGGAGCGTAATGGACAGGTTCAGTTTCTATTTCCGGCCAGAGCATTGCACATTTTTCGTATCTCCTGCTTCAAAAATCCTAATGACTCTGCAAGTTTTGTTGCATTGCAAATGAAAAGTTACAATTGTTTTTGGAAGAGTATTGTTCGAATTCATATTCCTCGCTCTAATATTATTTTTGATTACATTATTGAGTATAGTGTGTGCAAATGTGTAAGTATACTTAATTTTCATATTGTATTCAGAATTAGCTGATATGTTTCTTCGCTGAAATAAAATAGAAATCTGTTCATTGAAATGTCTTAAGCATTTGCTTAAATTGCAGACAACTTAAAAATTTTAATTAGAGGTTCTTTTTAAAGTTCAGACTACTGAATTTAATTAAAGAAACAGTTAAGTTATAAGGCATTTTCTCTCTCGTTTCTCCGTGCCTTCATGGTATGGTGCAAAGGGAAGCATACTCAACGCGTATTCGAGAGGTCCAGTGTTCGAGCCCCATCGACAGCATTGCACATTTTTTGCCTGTTCGCTTTCAAAAAAAAAAAAGATTATTGCGTTTATGTTTTTTAACATAATTTGTTTAAAATCGTAAATGAAAATAAATGGGCGGATAATTTTTATTTGTCTTAAACAGCATCCCATAAAAAGCATGAAATTAACAGTAACTTATAAATAATTAACTTATAAATAAATCTTGCTTATTAATGTAATAACTTGCTTATAAATAATCAATGTATGGTTAAATTTTGCTTTCTTTGATTGTAGCATGAAAAGCACTGTAAACATCGACAGTGATTTTTCCCCAGACGATTGATTCGTAGCAGCACATGCGCGCTGTGAAAGATAGGTTAGAAAGCTGCAAATTTTGCTAAGCAACATTAATAGTTCGAGTACTGAACAAAACATGAAGATTAAACGTTTTCCGTTACTTGATTATTGTTTGTAAAAAGATTCAGAAAACATGAAATTCAGCAGTGTGTTCTGAACCAAACTGTTCAGAAGACTGTTCAGCGCTGAATCGCTGAACAGTTTGGTTAGAACACCGGATTTCGAGTCCCGGCGAATAGGGTGGCTGCATGGGTGTTTTCATGGTTTTAAATGCATCGTGTATACGCTCCAGTTTCCTTTACAAAATCCTCCACAAAGGCGTCCTTCCCTTTAGGCAGATAGCCTTGGAGTGCTTTGCATAATCAAATAAACCAAAGAAATAAAATCAGTATTTTCTTTTCCTAAAATTAATGTAACTGAATTTTCAATGAGATATTTCATATGAAAAATGAATGTAACATGATTTCTCTTCAAAAACGCTTCCAGAAATAAATCAGCAGTGGATTTTGTGTTTTTTACTTCAAACTTTAATGGGAATTTGTCTGAAGAATAAAATTTAGCTTTAGAATTTGTAGTTTAACCGCAGATTGTGAACTAGAAAAGTGTGTGCTTTATAGTTACAGTAAGGTTGCTCAGAATGATAACCGCAGCCACAGTGAATCCTTAAAATACAATTTGAAAAGAAAAGGCGTCCGTAAAAGGAATAAATCTAAGTATTTAAAGACCACTAAATGTTTCCTGCTGTGAAAGTGGGAGGTAAATGAAAGTTATACGTGTGAACAGGCATTTTTTCAAAATAAAGACTGAAATCATAGTCGAAGTAAGCAATTTCTTTAGGGATTAGGTTCTTGAACTCATAGAATTAGCAATCTTATTCAAGCTGTGTAAAAAATTAATGCATTAATTATTTCAAAAAGAAAGTATCAATAATGAATCTGATTTTCAGTTTACTTCAACACTAAGAGATTCACCTAAGAAATAGTCTATAGAACCTGACACTCTTAGCTGATGACAGTTGTAAAGTAACTAAATAAATATAGCAAGCAAGATTTTTGAATCGTAATGAATATTTTAATTAACTAACTGCATCTCCTAGAGTCTATTCTAAATACTGGAGATTCGTTATATGGTAAGGTATATTTTAATTTTATAACAGTTATTTTAATTTAATGATTCTTTCCTGTCTTACCTAGCTTCAACTTACAACCCCCTACCAGAATGAGTTTTCAGAATCGCGTTAAATGCAAATATGAAGGAGAATTGTATTTTAGTCAAGTTCAACTGACTTTGGCAGACAGAGTCGCGATTCTTGAATACGCGCGTTTGCCTTTCGACTACTTCTCCCTAAGCTGCTACTAAGCTCCTGCAGTATTACGTGCCTTTTGATATTTCCCTGGCTAATTTAATATTACGGGCCAACTAGTTTAGAATTGTGTTAGCTTCGGCTAAATCTCTTTAGTTAGACATTAGATAGTTCTAATTTCTCACATTCTGAGCTTAAGTCCAGGTGGAGGCTTTGCTGTACGCTTCAAGAAAAGAGCCGAACTGTTAATCCTATTTTGAGCAAATAAAGAGTAATTAACCCTTCTTAATTTTACGTTTCTGTTCTTGAACTTAAGCGATTATTCGCTTAACAGTTCACTATGTTCTTCTTCACTTAATTTGACAGAATATAAATGAGAAACCCTATAATAAGATGCAAAATGTAGGGCAAGTGTAAATGAAATTACTGCAAGATTAAAAATGTAAACTGATTCTTGTTGAAATAAAAGCAAAATATTGATAAAATATAAATATGTTATATTAGGCTGTTACCTTCCCTTCTTAGAAATGCAGAAGAATATAAAGAATATTACAATCATACTTTAAAAAAAAAGGTTCTAGGAATTCATTTCTTTACAACGATGCTATCCAAAGTTTTTTACGTCGTGCCACAAATCACAATCATAAATATTTCACGACAAAATAAGGAGGGGCATTTTTGTATTAACATTATTAATTTTTTTTCATGATAGGTATTAACTTCATTATGATAATGAAGATTCTTTTTGAAAAAACGAGTTTGAAGATTCTTTTTGAAAAAACGAGTATTCATAATCGTTATTTCAAAAATTTTGTATTAAATTTCTTAAGAATTTCAACTATGCATTCATTTTAGAAATTCTTCTTACTCAGTAAAGCACAAAACATCCGAAACAAACCGAATTAAAATACCTAATTCATACACTCATACAGTAATTGGTATTTTACGTATATCGCATTTATGAACTAAATTGTCAGACTGACAAAGTGAAATTGCTTTCAGTTTTAGAACACTGTTTATATAGAGTTATGATGTGAAAATACAAAAATAAAATTAATTATACATAAAAGAATTATAGACTATGTGTAATTATATTAATAATAATAATTTAACAAGAAGAAACGTTCTAAGTATTAATTTAAATAAATACGACATTCGTTTTTGGGAGTTAATACATATATTATCTTCTTATTTAAGTGAGATCGGCTTTAAGTTCTCTCATTGTACATTTTCATTGGCTTATTTAGTGAGATACTTCGGATTTCTCTGAGTACAACTTTTGTTATACACTCATGAACATAAATTAAGGATAATGCAAAATCAGGCAAAGGAAGAGATAGAAGCAAAACAAATTTGACTTATTTGCAAAGCTTATTTATTAAACAAAAGGTAAAGAGCAAAAAAAGATGCTATATGTTTGATATTATTAAAAAACTTAGCGATTTTTTTCTCCCTGGAGCAAATTACAAAAAAAAATTATTTACAAAAAACCAATATTACATGGTTGGTATGATTGTTAATACATTGTATGTCTCCCAGACGATGCAATACAGTCCGTACAACGCCTAGGCATGCTGAGTATCAAATTATCGATCTGATCTTGAGGGATATTACACCACTCAAAAAGCAATGCTCTCCGAAGATCCGGTAGACATGTAGGAGGAGGTTGACGGGCTGCAACTCGTCGGCCAAGCATGTCCCACACGTGCTCTACTGGATTCAAGTCCGGTGAGAACGCTGGCCAGTCCATACGGGTGATATCCTCCGATTGAAGGCATTCGCTTACGATGTTTGCACGGTGAGGACGGGCGTTGTCATCCATAAACACAAATTGTGCGCCCATGGCGCCCCGAAACAAACGTACATGTTGTTCCAGAATGACGTCCCGATGGATTTGGCTTGTCATGGTTCCCATTTGAACATGTAGGTCAGTTCTGGAACCCAGAATAATTCCACCTCAAACGAGCCCTCCTGCACAGCCGTAACGGTGTCGTTCAATGATGTTTTCTTGGGGGTAACGGGTACCTGGAGCTCCCCATATGAAAGTTCGGCGAGAATCAAATTGCAAGCTTAACCTGGACTCGTCGGAAAACATCACACAAGCCCACTGTTGCGGTGTCCACAATGCATGCTCTCTACTTCAGGCTAACCGCAGGCGGCAGTGAGTTGCAGTAAGTGGAACGCATCTGACAGGTCTACGAGCATATAGACCAATCTATCCTAAGCGTCTGTATACGGTCTGCCTTGAAATTGTCGTACCAGTGGCTGAAAAGAGCTGACGAGACAGGTCTGAGGCTGTGCTCCGCCTGTTTCTTTTGGCAGTAACTGCCAAATACCGGTCCTCATTCGGCGTTGTAACTCTGGGGCGACCTGTGCTGTAACGTCTACTCACATTACCATCATCTTGGAATCGTTGACAAAGCCTGGAGATGACACTCTGCGCAATTCCAATTTCGTCTGATACTTCCAGTTGGGTACGCCCACATTCCAGACGGCCGAGAATTCTACAACGTAAAAAATCATCCAAATGCGTCCTTTGTGTCATTACTATTCGGTTATTGCACTGAAATGCTTATAAAGCGCCTGAGAACAATTTTACTTCTTTGGCTGTATTCCTTATATATCATTCTCTTACACTCTCGTCATTGTGACGTAGCATCGGTGTCATCTGGTTACTTCCTGAAATTTGCATATGATTCTTGAAGATGTGTGTTGTGATTTTACAGGTGATATATTTATTTTAGAGTTCAATTTCCGCGTGACTGCGAATTATCCTTAATTTATGGACATGAGTGTATATAGACTTATGGTAGAAAGATCTACACGCAATTTATGATCAAGATTTTTCAATGATGACTTTTTAAAATTATTAATAATGAGCATCAGATAAACTTCAATCATACATGTATACTGTAGAAAAGGTAAAAGAATATTTGCAGCTTTTTTGGGGGTGGGTGGAAACTCTTTTTTTGCAGTTACCCACAACTGGCATAATGAAACATCCTTAATCTCAACTTCAAGGACACGACCACTTTTTAAGAACTTCTTTTCTTTCACTGTTTGGATTTCAAAGTGGATTCGAAATTCTTTTGAATTTCTTTGTCTCCTTAAATTGACAGCAGTGAGGAAGATTTCTCACAAGCATGCATAGTTGCTGATCTACAAGTCCAGCAGTTCATTTTTAGAGTTCCAGTTTCAACACTAACTAAACATTTCAAGGGAACCATTTTCATGACATTTGTTTCAGCTAAATATTGCTTCAGTAAAGTTTAATATATTCTCAAGTGATCCTTGTATTTTTCGATTAAGTTCACTTAAATATTTAAATACTGTGGACATATAGCAGCTAAAAAGTTCCTTTTTTGTACTCAGTAATTTGTCTTCAAACTTTGAATAGTAAGAGTTAATCTCAAAAATACGTTTACTTCTTCTTTTAGCTTATAAACTCTAGACAAAGTTGGCCCTCTCGACAGCAAAAAGATAACAAATACTGATCCTACTCCCGTCACATAAATTTGATAAAAGTTCCGATTAAAGAGGTTCATTTCTCATCACATTCACCATTTTTATAATATAATTAAGTGTGAACTTTATTTTTAAAGGTAAACTGTTTAACAGCATAACTTCTCTATGAATAAAGCAGTGTGTTATTTGAACATCAAGGTTTTTATATTGTAAGGTTTATTCTAAGTTTATTAACAGTTATTTTAAGTTTCGTATCTTTCCTGTCTTATTCTAATTGCAGCTTACAATTTCCTGCCAGAATGGAAATTCAGAAACGCAGTAAATGCAAATGAGTAAGAGTACTATTTAAGTTGATGTTTTACCGACTTCGAGAGAGAGAGTATGATTCCCTGACTAGCGCGCGTTTGTCTTTGGCTACGTTCTCTCTAAGCTATAACGCTCGGCCATATCTTAGGCTCTTGCTTGGTTTCGCCGATTTAATTAATACTTAGGGGCCCACTATTTAGAATCCTGATAGCTTCGGCTATACCTTTCAGATAACTTAGTTAAGCTAGTTTAGTTTAATTTCATAGTTATTTAAGTTCAAGCCTGAGTGGAGGCTTCGTGTAAAGTTCCAAGTAGGAACTGATTTTAAATATTCTGAAAAATAAAGGGCAGTGAACCTTTCTTAAGACTTACGTGTTTTGTTCATAAACTTAAGCGATTATTCGCTTGTGTGTGAACGTTTCGTGGGGTTCTAAGACAGAACGTTTTCGTTAGCTTCGTGGGATTCTAAGAGAGAACTTTAGAATTAAACAAATAAAACCTGACAATATCAAGCTTTGGAAGCTAAGCCTCTGATACTTCCAGTGATCGCAGTATATAAACGTACGAAATTATTCCAATCTGAAGTTCTTTTCAGAATAAAAAATGCTCTTTCAACCCTTTCGTATTAGAAATTCGAACAATCGCAATTAGCTGACAGCAGTTGCTAACATCTATTGATTCATCAACCTGCATGGGAGATTTCTTAGCTTTAAAAATTTTCTCGATTAGTGTTGCTTCTATGCTAATTGACATGTTTTCAGTGCGCCAGCTGATCGCTTCATTTGAAAGCTGTACTCTTCCGTTTCTTTTATTTTATCCATTCTAAGCATATTTTTGACAATTTTTACACGAAAGTAAAGTGAGTGATTCGGCAATTGCGTGAGGCTTTATGGCTTTAGCTATCGATTTTGCGACTTTGTAACTTCTTTCTAGAGCTCGATTAAATACTGCTGTGGCTGGTGTTATGAACTAACTTCGGACCTGAAGTTAAGTTCTCAGATATTTAACATAGTCAAAGGTCTATGTACGACGGGATGCTTGGTAGAAGAGTTTTCAGTGCAGTTTGCCTGACGCTTTTACAGACATATAAGACACAGAGGCACAGGAAATTTATTAGAGCACACGAAAAGAAATTTAATGTAATCCTCTCTATGTAGACTAAGATTATAAATAAAATTAAAAAAAAATGTGCTTTAAACTTTTTCTTTGACTTTCTTTCTTAGGCTCACAAATATAATGGATTTACTGATTTTTTTATTTGTTCACTATTGTTAGTGTCTAAAAATTAGATTCAATACAATTAAAATATATGAAAAATGAAAAAATAAACAAGACACTGAATAAAAAGATTTAAATCGTAAGAAATTAAAACTGCTTTCTTTCATTCAAGGCAAAATACAGAAACATGCAAGCCTGCGTTAGAAAAAAAACCCTATTAATCATAGAAAGTCTAAGTTTACCAAGATTAAGCTGTACAAAATAATTCTGCAATAGAAACGTTAGTGGTGCTGAATTCACAAATGTGAAAATCAGACTGGTTTTATATCAAAATACCATTGGTTTGAAGTTACGAAATTTTATTGAAGAAAACAGCTATGAAAACCTTGATAGAAAATGACATCTATTACGGATTTAAAAACAAAGGTCGAGATTAATGATATTTTTTGGAATAAGGTTTTTGAAATAAAAGGTGCTGTAGAAGGACAAATGTTTCTAAATTAGCAATATTATTCAAAGCTGCATTGTACCTTCCTCATTCGTCGGCAGTATAGGAAAGAATATTTGGAGCTCTGCAAATTTACAGAAATAAAGCGAGAAAATCTGCGCAGTCCCTTGAAGAATATGTTCTTCTGGAAAGGGAAAAATTAAAACATTCTTCTGGGATATATTTTACTATTTCTTAAAAGTTAATTAATTTAGCAAAACGTGTTATAAATATTTCTTGAGCTGTAGGATAAAATATAATTAGCCTATTACGTAAGAAATATTCTATGCATAAATTACCCCTGAAAAACATTGAAACTCTATATGTAACCAGAAGATTTAAATAAATAATAATGTAAGCTTCTTGGATGATTGCAGTAAAGGAAATCTTGACTCACTTTTTTCATATTTTCGAACAGATGATAATTTAGAAATTTTACGTTGACTTCATTTGTGACATAAGATAATAATATCTTAATATTACACAGAGTGAAACAAAGGCAGATATGAAATTTCCGGCTTTAATACCTTTCTTTGCTTAAGATATTTCGAGATAATGATTTTAATGGGTAGTCACCCTGAATCTCATTGAAGGAGGAAATGATTATTCATATTTCGTGTCCCGAAAATTTTAGTAGTCCACATGATTTATGCTATGCACCAAGAAATACAGATCCATATATTACTGGATGAAGAATATAACGCTTCTGGACTTCTCAGAAAACAAAAGAAAGTACAACAGAAAAATTTTGGAGTCAGTGGATTGCATAGAACTTTATTAGAACTCTTTTGATGCAAGGGAATATCAATAACCTAAAACTTTCAGTGTTAAAAATGAATATGAATATTAGAAATTGACAAGTTCTAGCATTTATAAATGGAAAGATTCTAAGTATTGAAACTGAATGTTTCTAATTCTTGAAAAATTATAAGAGTATAAGGTGATCACCCATGTTTCATTTCTGTTAGAAATGAATTTCCTAAACGATTAATCTGATGTTTGAAATCAATTAGTCGTTTTAATTTGATTAACGGTGCATGTGATTTTGTTACCCGATGATAATTCACTCTGAATATTAACAATCAAGTACCATAAAATTATTCTTTAAGAGTTTTGTTTGCTTAGTTTAAAGCAATTTAAAATCGCACTAAGTTGATTTTCTTATTGATAAGTAGGATTGCGTGGAATAGTTTTTGAGAGCATGGCTAATAATTATGCTCTAGTTGCAGAAGTTTGTCCTCAACCTATGCGAATATGCTACTTTTCACGATAACGGTAAGCTAAAAATTCTCAGAAAAGTACTTAGTTGGTACTGTTCTGTATTTCAAAGCAATCCATGTATTGATTTCATTAAAAGAGACAGGAGAAATAAAAAATACTAGAAATAGTTGATACTGTTGTGTATTTGAAAGCAATCTATGTATTGATTTCATTGAAAGAGACAGTAGACATAAAAAAATAATATTTACTAGAAATTCATAGTTAATTGATACTGTTGTGTATTTCAAAGCAATCCATGTATTGATTTCATTAAAAGAGACAGTAGAAATAAAAAAAGGAATTTTACTAGAAATTATTCAAATAACTATTTGTGTCATTATGCAATCGATAACATACACATATTTGCATAAATTTCTGATTAGAAGCAGGAGTAAATTTCGAATGCAACTCACGAATAACTTAACTGAAATGAAAAAAGAATGCTGATGAGCTAAAAGCGGAGGCATAAAAATAAAGCTATTAAATGTAGCAAATTTAAAGATGAATACTTAAAAGATCGTATTGCAGAAAGAAGCGTTAAGAAAAACATTTAACATATGATTTAAAGATAGTAACCTCTTTCATCATCTGAAAATCCTATTCTCTCTAAATGTCCATTTGAAGAAAATTATTTTTTTGGTTTGCGGTGATTTGAAATTCGTTTGTTCACTGCATCACGTCATTCGTGATTTGGGGAAAAAAGTAAGTAAAGAAATGAATGTCGGAGGGGGGGAGATTCCCAGAAACATGAATTTTAATCTAAGTTGAAGGCTTTTTAATGACTTCCATAACCTAGATTCAAACTCGTGACATAGTAGAATTTAGCCTCGAAAAAAATAGGTTGTATTCTATAACGAAAGCATTACCGATCGAAAATTTCCTACAGCTTGGGAAGTAATAGTCCTAACGCTCTAATTTCCATCTGCTTACTCTGAAATATAAGGCATATGTTTCTTTCATTTGCTTTATTCTCCAGCTAAAGAGTTCGAAACTTGTATTTTGCATTGACAAAAGGATCCAAAATGTTTTTTCTGGAAACGGGTTTGATTTTTGAACTGGGAAGATAAGTTCAAAAACATCCTAACTATGAGAAAAAATGATGGATAGCAGCCTGATTAGTTTGCTGCTGGCTATCGATTTATTAACCTTTTACATCTGTTTATTTCCTTCCAAACCTTATAAAGTTTCTCAAACAAATGGGATAAAACAAATCGGCGTTTGGGGTTAATGAATTTAGAACTTGTTAGCGGATTGTGATTCTAAATGAGAGCTTGTTATGTAAGTCAGACAGAGAGGTAAAAGAGGCGTATTTCAAGACAATTAAAGATGAATTAAAGTGTTTCTGAAATAATTAGTGTAGGATTGCGTCATGTGGAGTCAGAATTACATATTAAAAGAAATCACAAATACAAAATTATTTTGAAAACTAATCTTTCTTATGCAATTAAAACCGTATTTGACTGTAAAGAAATTTCATTTATATTTGAAAGAATATACCTATGAGAATATGTTTTGAAAACTATCATCACCAGTTAAAAACAATCGCTTTCTCATTGTCAAAATGAACATTTTGATTTGAAAATTTTCTGCGGATTTAAGAACTAAATTTTTAATTGCTTTTAATCTTCGATTAATCTCCAGTAAGAAAAGTCTCTTCTTTTCAATGGTAAAATCTCTGATACCTTTTTCTTCTAATCCCGGGCTTTAGAAATAAATTAACATTTGCATCAGACAAGAGCCTAAAACGTGCAAGAACTGAAAGAAGATTTTCTATGAATGGAGACAGAACATTTAAAAATAATTGTTGCAACTCTATTTATTAAAATTTTGATATTAAAATTATTTTAATTATTTCAGCAAATTTGCCGAAAGTCTGTATTGGCTTTCTTTATTTTTTAACTCATGTTGTTGAAATTGTTAAAAAAATAATATGTATTATGAATTCTAACAAAAGTAAACTTAGTTTTCGAGGTTAAATATTTAAAAAAGGCAGTTCACCAATTAAGGCGATTGAGCGCAAAATGTGTTGGCTCTTTGTCTTCATTATCCAGAGAAGTGGTGTTCATGCTTGGAAAACACGTAATTTTCTCCACATTTATCAAGCTATTTGTGACTCACCCTTGCAAGCCTAGTTCGTTTTCCCTTCCTTTTTGATGAGAAGGCACTATTCATTCACGATAAACTTTGAGTATACATATATATCTGTGTGTATTTCACATGAAGTTAAAAATCGTTATTGTACAAATTATTACAAGCCACGCCAATCCTCTATCGCGGCCCGCGGCCGAATCCTCACAAACATCAACATCATCTTCGCCGGCTGAGACCCAGATAAGTCCGTCTACCTCATCCCAACCAGTCTGCTCTCTTTCTGACTGGCGTCTTCAGTCAAGGCTCATTTAAGCCTGAAGACTTGCTTGGAGCGCGAAGGAAACAAAAATTTAAGAATATGTTAGAAATATTGTCGCGACATCAAACTCCGTTTTAATGGAAATTGTCAAGATAATTTCTTCCCGCAACACAAAAAGGTCCGGAAAGGAAACATCAGGGAATACATATTGAAACTCAAAATAACGCACACACACACACACACACACACACACACACACACACACACACACACACACACACACATACAAAATACAAGCTATTCTCATATAAGGATTCCATTTCATAGAGTTAAAACAAAGCAAAAATTATAGCAACAAAATAAATGTTTGGTATTCCAGCAAAAACCCTGAATAGGCTTTAAATTTCTTGAATCAGGAGACGTGAAACGTATTCAATGCCCTCTCCAGAGTTCGAACTCCGGACCTCCAGATTATGCGTCCGACAATTCTTCCAGTTACATCACGAATGTAAGAGTATAAGAGGGAGAAAATATCTTGTGAAAACTGCAAAACTTAAATTTCACAACACATTTTCTCCTTTACTTTTTGGCACAATTAATCTCTCTCCATGAAATGCTGTGAAAAGACATTTGATTAATTCATCCAACTCCTTTTTCGGTATTCTATCTAAATGGTACCAATCGTCCGCAACGTCCTATTTAACAGCTCTTCGATTTTGCGGTTTCTTTGAGCAGGATCACGTTGCACCTCCCTGAATTCTCCTAAGATTCATAAACCGTATGCATTTCTGTAACTTATTTTGGTGAAGACGTCTAAACACTTTCATCCAACAACTTCATCAAATAAGAATATGAGGACTTTTTCTCAACTATTTAATCAGGTCCTGTCAATTTCGCGTAAAGGTCATTTGTTACACATGATGTTAACACTGCTACCTCATTCCCTATCTGAAATTATCTTTCCGTAGAACTCAAATGGTGATAACGTATATATATCTGCTGTCTAGTTTCCGAATTTTCTATAGGGAATTTTTACTCCACCTGTAATGTATTTCTAAGCAAAATTATATGTTTTGTTATAAATTCTCGGACTTCTTGTGGTAGTCTCGTTTCATCTAAAAAACATTATTTAAGTATCTTCAAAGATCCCACTGGTATTCTACAGTACGGCTTCGTTAGCTGAGTCAGGTATCTTCTGATAAGCCCATAATAACTATGATAATTGTTCATTCCAGCTTCATCTTTGTGTAATTATCGCATGATGCAACATCGATTTCACCGTTCAGATTCAGTTATACCAACTCGTTTGATTGTAGATCCTGACGTAGAATATATTCTCAAAGACCGTAACCTAACCGTTTCAAGTAACTCCTGTGTTAATTTAATATCCCTTTGCCTACTAGAATCATTCTCGGGACTTCAGTCCTACAGATAGCCTTCGTAGTGAACTCTTTGAACGGCAGGGCCTCGGGCCATCTGCTATGCAGTTCTGCAAGGCATAACACAAAATAATACTCCGTGAGGATCGGATGTAGGAAGAAAAGGAGCGGAAAGAAGGGCACCGGAAAAAAAAGGAAATGGAAAATAAGTTACCATTATTTTGCAATGGGAAAACAAAGGCATGTTTAAGAAGTGAAGCGAAGCTGAGAGAGAAAATTTCTCTTTAGACAACCAAAACTTCAGATTAGCAGGTACTTCCTGACGATTATTGCAAGAAGATACCCGAGTTGCTAAAAGTAGAGGAGTATCTAGTGAGTCATTGTAAAGTCATCAATATAGTCTACCCATGCAACCCATATACTTTAATCTTAAGCTATGGCTAAGTGAAACACTGATCGTTGCGAAAGCGGACATGAATAAGAGTTCATCTTAGCGTTGGTATGAAAGCAGTATTAAAACAAACCGTTGTAGATGCAATTGTAAAGTCACGGTTTGTGATAATAATATTACTCATATTTTATATAATGAAACACTGCATAATTTTTTTCTATTTGATTTTAATTAAAAATAATGAATTTGCTCAAGGAATATTTGTTTAATTTATCTGTATTTAACTCTGACTAGGAAAACAGGAGTATAGCAGCCAGTAAAAATTAAGAGGTTTTTTTTCAAAGAAATGATGTTAAATTTTTTAAATATAATTAAAATGGATCCTATAGCCACGTCATTTGGATTTAAACATTTAATATATAATAAACCCTCTTGTGCAGACCGCTTCCAAAAGTGACCAGCATTTCCAAGAGGGGAGGAAAACACTTGTAGGAAGCATCACCACTCAAAAACGACCACCTCTACCTAAGACCGAAATTAATTAGAAACGCGGATGGCCGTTTTAGAGAGGATTCAATATATTTTAAAAGAATTTATATAGTAGTTTACAAAAATTAATTTCAAGCATTTGGTATGAACCCTCTTATGGCGATCACCTTTCTAAGATGACCAATTACAAAAGGGACCAGTATTTCTAAACGTATAAATAAAGGCTTGCACTGAACATAACCTCTCTTACACGATCACCTCTACTGAACTGACTAGAAATCGACTACTAAATCGATTAGAAATCGTCGATGGGCGTCTTAGAACGGTTTCAATGTATTTTACTCAAAGTAGTTACATTCATTACAATTAGGTGTTAAGCTGAAGGGAACTTGGAAGCTTCCGAGCGGTTAGTCGTTGAGTACTGGTAGTTGGGCGTGGGTTCGATTCCTAGCGAAGCGGATGGTTGCATGCTTTTTTTCGGGGTTTTCCTCACGTGTAGCATAGATACGAGACAGTTTCCCTTAGAAATTTCTTCACGAAGCATCTCTTTCTTAGGCAGATATAGCGATCAAATAAACCAGCCTTAAGAAACATAAATTTTACTCTCTGGACTGTATACCGAATAAATACTACGTAGGAGCTTTTCCTATTCCGGAGCTAAAAGATTTCAGAAAGAAAAATTATATGAATTTAATAATTTATTATTATTTGTTATTTTTTAAGCCTTAGTTTCCAAAATATTTAGCATGAATTATCCTGCAATAACACATAGAAAACAAATTGTCCTAGAACTGACCGAATGGAGAGAGCTCAGAGTTATTTCGTCTCAAACTTGGTTCAAGGGGCGGATGAAAACTAAATTTATATAAAATTTATTTTTAGTACTGTCTTTTATTTTTTCATGCTTAATGCTTCATGCTTTCATGCTTCATGCTTTCATTTTTTCATGATTAATTTTTTGTAATATCTCATTCCTACTGAGCTCCTGAATGACTGTATAATTTGAAATGTCAGTGGGGCAATTTAAATGGCCATTTTTCTTTAATTATTTTGAAAGAGAGAATAAAATATAATTAATAATTTAAAAGTTTTTTAACCATTAATTTTGGAAAATAACATCAATTCAAACTAAAAAGTATGCCATTATTCCTCCGCTTAAGACTGAAAAATAGAAGCAATTTTTAATCGTTCAGGAACAGAAACGCAAGTACTGGATTCTGCTAATTTTAATCTAGGACAACTTTTCACCACTCCAGAAGATTACCGTCTTGTGTGTAGGTGGTTACTTTGGAGATTATGACAATCATTGGCAGCGCTGGAACAAGAGTGAGGCATTTGCCTCGAGTGAATGTCAAGAAAGGGTTCCGAATTAACGACCAAATGTTAGAAGTTCATTAAAATATTCAGCTTTGAAACATATTAAGAAGCACTGTTTTAATATATCATAATTCAAGCAAAAAACGTTATTAACACTATTTACGATAGCTGAAAAGTATTCCCTCTTGATACTACATTCATTGTCAATTCTGTGCGGCTGAATGTCCTTTTTCAAGAACTAATTTTTGCCTTAATCTTCTTGATCAAGATAGCCCCCCTTATTTTATTTAATACATCAAAATGTCAATGTAATAAGCAACAAACTCTTTAAACATGAAATAATTTTTTTACTTTTTTACTTTAGTGCAAACTGATTTCTATAATACATATTTTTTATTTGTATGGTTCCCATAAACTCAGGACAGTAGATCTATAAGGTATATCTCCCACATTCTTAGCGTGCCTTCGTGGTGTAATGGTCAGCACACTGAGCCGGTATTTCAGAGGTCTATGGTTCGATTCCCGGCGAAGGAATTGCATATTTTTCATGGTTCCTGCTTCCAAAAATGCCTAATGTCTCTACAGTGGCGCCCGAACTAAAAGGGTTGTGGATGATGACTCTCCACACCCAGGATTTGGCGACTAGGTCCCCTGAAACCCTAGTCGCCATTTAAAAAGGGGAGTATATAAGGTATATCTCCCACATTCTTAGCGTGCCTTCGTGGTGTAATGGTCAGCACACTGAGCCGGTATTTCAGAGGTCCGTGGTTCGATTCCCGGCGAAGGAATTGCATATTTTTCATGGTTCCTGCTTCCAAAAATTCCTAATGTCTCTACAGATCAAGAAAAATTGTACATCATAAATAACTCTGTAGAAGTTTCAGAGAAGAATAAATGAATTTAATTTATTCTCAAAAGTTCTGTGATTTTATATATACTCTATTTTTTATATTCAAATTTATTAATGGAACTAACATATTGACATTGATTTATGTTTAATGAAATGCAAAGACTGAACTGCTTTAAGAATCTCAGACAGAAGCACCGAAAATGCCGCCCATTTCGATGCTTCTATTTACTTTGCCAGCTTTTACTGCAGCCTTTCGCTATAAGAAATCCCATTAAGCTGAAACCAGGAAAATTTTGCCCTAACATGTTTCCTGAACAAACTGAACTTAGAATGGCGTGACGCTTATATAGAGTTCATTTCAGCAAGATCTAATGTATTAGAACTCATTAGAATTGCATCAGAAGATTAAACAAAGTTTTCTGAAAATGAAATATATCTCGTTAAAAGATTCTTGATCCATTCTTCATTAAGGAGTTTGTTCTTGAGCCAGACGTATTCCTCGAGTTTTCATCCTTTCGTAATGATATTTATTTTGTCTCAAAGCTGTACAGTTGATTTCATCTACTGTTATTTCTGAAATAGCTGATGTTACTGCTAGACGGGTTAAGCGAATCGGCACCTTATTTTTATTTTCTCTGATGACTGGAGAGTAAAGAGAGCGGAGGTGTGATTCTCCTTTTCAAAGTTTTCAATTGATTACAGTGTAACAAAGAAATAAATTGTCTAATAAAAAAATTAAAAAATTCAAAATTTTATTGTAAAAGAATTAAAACAAACCCTTCCTACTAATTCTTTGATAACAGATATGAAAAGTTGCAACAACGCTGTTTATGCCAATACCAGTGATACGCCAAAAAGTACTCGTAATACCGAAGAATATCGCTAATAACAGTAGATTAAAGTAAATGTTTTTCTTTATTAACGATTTTTATGAAAATAAAATTTATGTTTCAAAAACAGCCGGTAGTGCTCGGGAACAAGTAAGGCTTTTACGAAATAAAATTAGAACCTTATTGTCAGCTTTTATTTATTAAAGAATTGTACTTATTTATCTGCCAGCGCCAGCGTGGATCCCTGAATACTAGTAGTTCTTTTAGCTTTAAATCCTGCGAGCGTGTTGGCTACATAGGAAGTTTCGTGATTTTCTTCATATGCAGTTTGAATACGAGAGTTTCCCTTAAAGATTCCTCTACAAAGGCATTCTTTCCTTCAGAAAGATAGCCTAGTGTGATTTGTCATAATCTAATAAATAAAACTGATCGACATGCCTTCACATGTAAATATAAATTAATTTATCTTAGAAAGGTCTTCCACTAACGCTCCCTGTCCTAAGCAAATCATCCTTACCTAGTTTGCTTTTAATCGATTAAACAATTAAAATCAAAAATTAATTAGAAAAAATCAATATCACATATTTTGTATAATTTTCATGTCGATATCATTGCTTAATGTTTAATAAATATGCATTATATATTAACATTTAATATATATTGCATTAAATTTATATAGAGCGTCAAATGATAAATTATTGCAATGGGGTGAAAATAATAACATCCCATAGCAAATCGGTTTTGAGTTTTTATGTATGTTATCTGCATGGAATTTAATACCCTAAGAAATGAAAGAGGTTGAAGTTTTTCAATCAAAAATTGTAACTGTACGCGTAAGAGAGAGATTAATCTCGGTTCGATTTTCGGCGAATGGAGTGGCTGCAGGGATGTCTTCTCGGTTTTCTACATGTGTAGTTCAAATACAAGCTTGTTTTCTTTATATATTTCTCTATAAAAGCATTTTTCTTCCTTTAGGAGATAGCTCTCGTATTTTTTTTGGTACTGAATTACACACATTTGCTATAATAAAAAGGGAATTAAATTTCAGATTAAGTCAACAGTTGGTACTATCTGTCGTTATGGTTCATCAAAACAGGCATTTTTTAACGTTTTTTAATTTAAAAATCGTAAATCATTTTGCTGAATGTATAAAGCTTCAAATAAACATTACTACATCAGCTATGATTTAATATATCTATCGTTGTGTAATATATAAATGTATTCATATTCTATAAATCGCCTTTAATGTTTTTTCTCATAGTTCCAGATGATCACAGTCATCCCTAGAGGTAATTAATTTAGAAATGTCGATCCTTTTCACAGGGGCTCATCTGAAGGAGGTGGTCACTACAATGGGTTTATTTGAGATAATCTGACTGCATCTCGGGGGATATACAAATATAGGGTCGCGCATTTACCTCTTTGCCTCAGTTAAAAAATTATACCAAGGCACGGCTCTGATCATTGGAATTCATTATTATTACTTATTTATGAGGAAGAAATACTTATCGAAGGTGGTTGATGTGAGGGGTTTTACTGCATATTTTTTATTTTTTTCCGAGTCAGGATGATGTCTGAATTTACAACATAACATACACTGAAGAAGTAAAACTTTTATCTGTGATATTCTTTATGTAATTTAATGAAATTTCCATGTTATGCAAAAGAAATCAGGCATTAACACGTTTCATAAATATGAGCAGAATAAGTGATTGCAACCTAGAAAAATTCAAGCTTCGCGTATCTAACATCTAATTTTGCAGGCACTTCAGAGTTTTATATCCGTTTCGTAAAAAATAGAAAATTGAATATAAACAATATAATAATTATACGACAAATGAACTTGACACTGCGATTTCAGCGGACGAAATGCACACCACGTATCACACATTCTCCTTTCCCACACTCTGCGTTTAGACCACTGAAATGTTTTTGGCATTATCTCCGTACTATAAACTAGTCATTCTCATCGGAGATGCTAAATGAGCTTTGGTTAGCAAGTGTTAGCTTATTAAAATATTTGGACTATTTATTCTTATAGGTTTTTGAAAAAAACTTAAGCTGGAGTTTCTTGGATTCTCGTAAATGTACGACATTTTTCTCGCCACCCATCCAAACATCCTGAGCATTGGATTAGGTTTTAGTATTCTCTGTATTAATTGAAACTATACTATTAATAATGTTATGCTCCAAATCTGGAGCATTTATTAGCATTCGATTATTTTTACAGTTATGAGAATACAGTTTTGAAATTCAGAGAAAAGCTTTGAAAGCTTTCGACCCCTAGCAAGCGAGCCACAAAAATTGTGAATATTGGTGATTCGACTGACGTTCAAATATTTGCAAATGTGCTGGGTATATGGGAATTTTCTTGCTGTTCCTCATATGTTATGTGAATACGAATCAGTTTCTAGCGGTAGGGTTTAGGCAGGCTGATAAGCGCCATCTCTAAGTGGACAGCTGCTCTGTCGGTGGCATAGAAATCCCTGGCATATATTTTTGTATCATCCCTACATTATAAAGAGTCCTCGACGAATCCATCCATATGCTTTTAGCATTTAGTCTTAGTGTGCTTTCCGTAACCTAACTAATTTGATTTAATGACCATGCAAGTCTACTTACATTCTGAATACTGTGATGCTTTCATTAATGTTTTCGTTTATCAAAAACTGTATTACCTGCTTTAAGTTAATCAATTCAGAACTTTTCTACTATATTTATTTTACAAAAATTTTTAAGCGATTTTAGAAGTATATCTGGTGGTTTTGATAAGACAGTATATTTGTAATTGTTTTGCACATCAAGTGCAGAGAATCTCATGATGATGACCTCTGAAAGTGTTTTCTGTAGCAGCCTTTTGCACATTACCTCTCTAACGGAACCATCTCCATAAGGGTCCCAAATTGCCTGAAATCGTGGGTGGTAGCCTTAGAAAAGTCTTATTATATTTGTATTTTCTTTGGCATTTAATAATTTCATTTAGCCTGCGTGTTTTATAAATTCTTATGTTGAATTTTCATGTTTTTGTAACAAAAGACTGATTCTTTGTATATAAATTAATATAACAACAATCTTTTACATTTCATTCGGCTTATTATATTCGTACTAAAGTTTTGAATCAATTGTTGATTATTATATTTTATACATATTATTGAAAAAATTCGAAAATCATTAATTATAATAAATATCAATATTCGGGAAGTAAATGCCCAAGTTATCTTATGAAAAGTTTAAATTCTGTGCATTTAAAATGGGAAGACAGTATATTTGTAATTGTTTTGCACATCTTTCTCTTCTAGAACTTTTTATCAATAGAAGCTGGTTAAAACTAGTTGAAACATGTTGTAATCTGCGTTTCGTATGTAAAACCATTCGCGCACTGGTTTGTTATATGCTGAATTTATGGTTATTTAGTTTCCTTAGGTAGCGAAACTTTCGACTAATATCATTAATTTTTTAATTTATGAAAGTAAACCAAAAGAAGAGGTTAAAATTCTTCTTTTTTATAACCTAATTCTTCACTATTTTTCTTTTAAAATAATTATTATATCTTTCTGTTTTCCTCAGCTATCAAAAATTTTTATATTTCTAAATGATTTATAAATTATTTACGGACCCCTCAGTTTTACAGAGTTTATGATATTAGTTTATTAAAAATATTCGATTCAAGTATTTACGACGTAGTCTCGCAAATTCTAAATCCTCAAACCTTAGAACTCAGTTGAAGATTCGTCCTTTCTGGCAAACTGTCAATTTTAAGACTTGATCAATAAAGACTTATTGTTAAATTAATAATTATTGTTAAATTGCTAAGACTTTATCAGTAAAGAAACTGAAGTTATTTTAGCATTTTAAAAATCCAGACGATTAAGGACACTGTTTGTCAACCACATGCCTGTGAAGACTGTGAAAGAAATAAATGGGAATTAACCCTGTTTTTCCTTATTACAGCAAGCCTCTGTGAAAGAAATAAATGGGAATTAACCCTGTTTTTCCTTATTACAGCAAGCCTCTGTGAAAGAAATAATTGGGCGTTAACCCTGTTATTCCTTATTACACCATAATTAAAATTTCCTTTTTCATCATGTCGATCATATGCTCATAACTACGGTCTGTCATATGCCAGTGTCGATTTTACCTGTGCCGAAGCTGTGCCTTGTCGATCATATACAATATCGAAGTGTAGTCTCGATCCAATAAATAAGAGCAGTAACGGACGATATTGTTTTATCCGCTAAGTGAAACCAATAACTCTCATCCGAGGTGTTAATTAGACATTGTAATCCAAAATAATAATTATACATGTATGTTTACTCAAACCTGTTTAATAGAATGGTTCTTTTGTTAGTGCAAATGATTTTATTTAGTAGAATATGCGGTTATTTAAGACTTTTAAATTTATGAAATTTAATGTAACTTTATTTTCATTTTACCATCACGTAGGATCAGATAAGGCGCCAAAAATTTCTAAGTCATTGTCAAAATTGATAAATTTGAAAAATTCTTCCTCCATCTTTCCTTTTGACACTAGACCAGCTACCGAGTATAAATGCTTCAGGCTAACGCGCTAGCTCCGTGGAGCTTAAGTGTTTTTCAAGCGTATAACGTAAATGCTGGACAGTTTCCTTTATAGAGTATTCCAAGAACGCATTCTTTCCAAAGCAGGGAACTTTTAAGTCTTAATCAGTTAATCTTCCTCTCTTTTCGGAGTTGGACCGAGCATAATTATACTCGCCAACTTCAGTTTTGTTAATATTACACTTTTTATTTGGGCGCAAAAATTTTTAAAATTTTAAATTAAAAAGTTAAAAATTTGGAAGAGGTAAAAATAGTTAACACATAAAGATACAAGAACTACCTACTCCTCCGCCCTCAAAACTCAGAAAATGTAAATTTGTACACAATGAAAATTTTACTACTTTGTTAAATTATTCTTATAACAGGGATTGTATTAATGACGATTATATTCTCCAACAGGACACTTTTTCACATCAATACATTGCTACGGTTAAAACAGAAGGTATAATCAACTCTTCCTAAGATGACAACCGACAGTTTCATATGATTTTGATTTTTGTGAAGATGGCCGCTTTAAAGAAATAACTCTCAATAGCGATGCCTAAGTTCTCAGAAATATTGGTCTTCAGGGACGGATTACAATTTTTAGAGGCCCTAAGGACATAAAAGATTTTGATGCCCCCATCTATGTTTACGCGAGGGTTTTCTTCATTCCTTCTCTGTCCGTTTTCCTTTAGCAACACCTTGAATTCCATGGTTAAACAGCTTTTTGGTGTTCCTTTCATTGAATGCCTGAGGATATTTTGTAGTGTCTCTATTCCCTGATGTCCTAAACTCGTGATTATATTGCTTAATAGTTTATCCAGACCTGCTGGTTTTCTAAGGACGATGGCCAGCAGAAAATTGTACACAGTTCATGTTCTTAATTGAATGATTCCATAAATGATAATACCTTAAGGGGATACGATTGCACGATTGCCTGTGTGTCTGCATATATATATAACGGCATAAATCAAGCTGCGGGGGGCTGTGAACAAACTAGTAGTTTCCAGTTAAGTGAAGGATGAAGTCATTTAGTTCCACGTCCGGTAATCGTTAATACAATAGAGAAGAAAAAGAAATCTAGTTTAAGAAATAAATTTTAAGTAAAAAGAAAATAATTTAGAAAATTAGTGTTTGAGAAATGTATGGTGAAAATGTAGTATTTTAGTTTAATTACTTAAAGTAATAGATTTGAAAAGTGTATAAAAATTTGCTCCACATTAATACTCTCATTCCCGGTAACCGTCCTTAAACCTGAGTATTTCCAGAACGGGACGAAATAAATTTGTTTAAGAACAAATGGAGAAGAATAATAAATTTTTCCAGACGCATCTCGGAAAAAATGCTTTCCAAATGGCCTTGAAAGGCTGCAGCTAATTCAGTGTCTTACCCTTAACATCTCCTTCAAAAGATCCCACTCTAACCCTGCTGGTTTCATGAGAATTTTGCTTTTCTCCCTAGCTCCGTTTGGCGATATTATTTGGCAAGATTTTAGAGTTTCTATTTTTCTGGGGCCCTTCTTTCCGTTTCCCTTTTTCCTCCAGCATCTGATGATTCACAGTAAGCAATTGATATACTGAGTGATATCTCTATTTCTCATAAAACCAGCCTTGTGCGAAACATTTAAATGCATTTTCTGAATTGGCGTTAAGTTTCTGGTTATTCGTGGATAACGCGTGTTGCTGACAATTTGTGCTCTAATTTAGAAATGTGCTTTGGAAATTTACATATATACAGTCGTGGTATTTCAAGTTAGGACAATTTTTCAGAGAATTAGCCCATTAATGCCCTTCCAGTTCGTTGAGAAGACGAAGGATAATAATTGTTCGGAGTCGCTAATTTACATTGATTTCTTCCAAACCTTCTGACCCGAATTTGCATTTTATAGATGGCTTTGCTAAGTTAGGGCAGTGCTTGAGGCCAAAATCTTATGAGGAAAGTTCTAATTCGCACCAAATGCACTTTTATTATAATAAACCGATTACGAAAATAGTGTAAGAACTGAAAAAAAATTTAATTTTAAGGTTTTAGTAAAAATTATGCCAAAATATTTCTACGTGTAAACTTTATTTCAGTTTAAAACTGGAATGAAATAAAGGCATGTGCAGAAATATTAAAACTAAATCAAAATGAGTCACTTATTTGTAAGGCGTGTAAATTTCGTTATCAGCTTAAATTATAATGACGTAGATCGTTAATGTAGTTCCACTGTGAGTGATCTTTAGAGTTAGTTACATTGTTAATATAATCGATACCGTTTAGTGATCGTTAATATAATAGTTGAATTGTCAGTTCCTTGCAGTGCAACTATATTAACTACCACTAAAAGTTATATGAATCACAGCATGTGGTTTAACTTAAGATAATGTACAGGACAATACTTGAAGATTTTGCTAGTTTAGGAGCAAATACAAAACTGACCTAAGGCCTTTAACAATTCACATTCTAAATATTCAGTCAATTAGATACCAGGAAGCTACAAGCTCTTAGTTAAATTTTCACGTGCCTCCCATAACAAGCTTTCAAGACCCCGGCTGATTACAGAGCAGGAAGATTTCCCAAAAGAGGTGGTCATTTTTTCAGACAAGAACTATCTTGCTAGGCTTTTTCCTACGTAACTAAAATTTACCTAAATTTTTAAATGGACAAATTTTAGCTAGATAGAAGAAAGAAGCCAAGAAGAAAATATTTAGTTTGGTCTATTTGATTATTTCAAATTACTTGTGCGCTATCTGCCTGGGAGGAACGCCGTCTTGGAGGGCTTTATAAGAGAAACTGATTCGTATATACGCTACACGTGCGGAAAAACACGAAAGCGCACATTCAGCCAGCCCTTTCGCGAGGATTCTAACCCCAGAACGAACTACCAATGCTTAGCTACTTTAACGCTCGGCCGCTTGTGGGCCAAGAAGGAATAGGATTGTGGAAAAAATGAACTTTTATAAACTAATTTAATAGAAAGTTGTGACTCATATGCTGTTAAATACACATTGCATTAATAGAGTCATAACACAGGAATCATAAAGAATTACACTCTTACCAGTTGCAGTATTACCTCATAAAAGAGTCACAAGAACTGCGAAATAATATAAAATTAAACCACTAACGCTTCAGGATATAAGAGAAAACGCCCAAGAACCGAAATTAATTGCATCACCAAAGGCGTACTGAAGTGAGCATGAAAGGCATGTTGGAACGTGTATCAAAAATCACAGTGGAACATCAAAATATGTGTATACAAGAGAAGAGTAGCATTTATATGACGGTAAATCTTTCTCCTTGTGATTAAGGTCTGATTTAAATATAATTATTAGTTCGAAAACGCTATACATTTATAAAGCAGAGCATTCCATTAAAACACCGAATATATCAAGAAAACACAATTTTATTTTCGGTTGAGAAAGCTAAAATAGCTTGAATTTGCTAACATATGTGTTATGTAATACATACTTATCTTAATTCAGTATCAGTAACTGAAGCATACTTATCTTAATTGTAATAATTGTCATAATTTTGTTATCAGTCATAGAAGTTATTAATTTGATTTTATTAGTTGATTTTAAATTTTGCCTTTTTGAAAAGTAATTGTTGTCAATTTAATTTTGGCAGTTTTGGTTAACTCTAAATTTAAGTTGCTTGTTTTAATTTTTTCTTTTATCCTTAAGGTTGTTTGATTAACCATTCAATTTTGTTCTTTAACCCTTAATCTTAACTTGGTTTTTATAATGTTCGTTTAACGCTTAATCTTAACTTGTTTTTTTTTAATTATTAATTTCTGGTTAGGTTGACTCTTAAGCTCATTTTCCCCTTGAATTTTAAAGTTCTTTGTTTTACACAAGTTGGTGTATAAAGTTTAATAAGTTTGTTAACGTGCCCATCTTTCTGGTAAAGTCTGAATCCATATTTTCTGACTCTGGTGGTAAAGCCGTTTAAGGTGTTGCAGAAACATTCTTAAGAAAGATGAATTTCGCTATGTAATTATTATATTTCAACTGTAGAAACATTCTTAAGAAACATGAAATTCGCTATGTAATTGAAACATTCTTCTGTATTTAGTTTAATTGAATTAATCAAGTGCCAGATTTTGCAATTCATTTTCTTAAATTATTACTTTGTGACGAAAACCAACTTACAGACTTGTTTTCGAAATTCCTGGAGAAAAATACCCTCCGATTCTCCGAACGCTTATCTCTGCCAGACATTGGTCTGGAAAATTTCCTTAACCAAGTGCAAATCTGCACCCTGCTTCAAAAGTGTTTTTTGTATGCAGCTACGCCACGCCGGGGTTTGGTACTGGGTGATTTGGAGTTCGTTAGGCTTCCACCATGCTAAAGTGACAACCTCTGCAGGAATGTGTTATTTCCTTCGTAGATTAGGTGGATGACCTTTTGGCGACGATTGTAATTCTTACAGGAATAGTGATTATCCGCCAACATCCGGCTTACTACCCCATGCCCTCATCTTTCTACCTTGGATTTTCCTCATAGGGTTGTCTTGTAACTGGTGGTTTTTGGAACTTCAAGCATCGCCAATCCAGGGGCTGGCGAGAAGAAGAAAAAGAGCCTGCAGTGGTTTTCGAAAGGGGGGATTTTCGGCAGTTTTCGCCGGACAAGAAGCAGTAGCTGAGACCGAGTATTTGTCAGTTGAAGGCAAAACTGGAGAGAAATGGCCAGCAAAACTGTCGGAGTGAAGCCATGGAAAGGGAGAACGCCTGTTACCAAATAAATTTCCGCACTAATTTTGTTTTATTATTATTTTTACAGATTTTCTACCACTGCAGGGGGAAAATGTGTTCCCTTCAAGGAAGCCTAACGCGTGTCCATATTTGAAAATTAATCTGGGTGAAGGCTGCACCTAATGTATTAACTTATTGTTAAGGTATGTGATTTCGTTTTCTTTTTGTTTCTACAGACTATGTGCCACCACCTACAAATGTAATATGTTAAACAAATATTGTTGTTGGGTTACGTTCCCGTTTTTCAAGCCATTGTTCCGGCTTTAGTCACTAGATGGTTTCTTCTGTACACTACCCAAAAAAATGTTGTAGAAATTTGTTGTTAAATGCAAAATAAAATTTAAGATTAGTCTACTTAATCTTGTTTGTTTCACTCATAATTTAGAACACTGGAACCAATAAATTAAAACTTGAACGGGTTATTATTTACTTTCCCCACAACGCATAATTATGAAATATTGCACTTGTTGCATTATCGTTATGGTATTTACAACTATATTTGTTGATACTCATTTAACTTACTGATATGTTGTTTTCAATGTTTGTCACACAATTTTCACCCTTTGCAGTATTTTAGTGTTGATATGATTTAAATGTTGGTTTACACGATCACGGCACTCATGAGTAATGAGTCAATGATGTTAAATGCTAAAAATACCATAACATAAGTAAACGAAATTAATTTAATATTATTGCTAAACTCAGAACACAAATGAAACTAAAGGAGATTAAACAGTGAAGCATATGACCCATAAAATATGGAAATAAAAAAGTTTGTTAAGAAATACATTTAAGATGTAAACATGAATAAAAAAAACGCTGTATATAGCTGTTTATTCTCTATTAAGTGAATACAATATTTTAACATACTGCTTCATTATGAAATGGTTTTCGATTGAAATGTGTAACATTATTTCGTCTTCTAAGATATGAAAATGACTACATAGCTGCCTCTAAGATCTGTTCTAATGTTGATTGCAAACCAAACATTTCTAAACAAATAATTTATTTACCATATTTTGAGATTTGATACAAGGCAATCCAAATTCAAAGACGCATCTCACGGATACAAAAAATGCAAATTAGACTTTTGTTATTCGGTTGTTACGTAGAAACAAGACATAGAAAATAAGTAAATTCAGAAAATATTCTACTGCATTTTCTAAGAGAGCAGTTTTAAGTTCTCCACGCTTTTGCGTGTAGCAACCTGAATTGCGTGTAAGGCGTGACCTGTGGGCACACATTTTATACACAGCGCTCTTTGCTAGGTAAGGAAAAAATGGTTTTGAGGCTGCGATTTCTAAGCTGCATTAGTGTCAAGAGAAAAGCATTTAATTCCAAGGGGTTTGAAGAACTTGGTCACGCGCGTTATTTTAAGAATTCCTTGTATTTTATACTGATTTTTGAAGTAGATTCTTTTGTTTGGAAAATAACGAAAAATATCAACGTTTTTTGAAGCTAATATTGTATTTTAAAGAGAGGCAATATTCTTAAACATGCATTTGTACTTTAAATTTGTAATGTGCCATCATGATTTATTAGAATGGCATCTAAAGTTATGGAAAACATTAGCTATATGTGAAGGAAACATGAAAAATCAGTCTTGATTTCATTGAAATTAGAATCAAGGATCTTCCTGCTCGAACTCAGAGGAATGTGATAGTTTTTTACACTACGCCTTACACATTACATGGTGATTAGGCACGGGATCCAACTTATCAGTCTTAACAGTGCCAGGTCTACCTCATTTTAGTTCAGAATTTATAGAGATTTATGTTTATTCAGTTCCCTCCAGAATACAAATTAATTAAGTAAAGATCAAGCGATAAATCATATTTCTTGAATCAAATTTCTTGAGACAGAGTGCCTGTACTGCAGTCCATACTGCCCGTCATTCTACGTAGCTGAGTTTGTGTAATCATTAAATTGACGGATTAATAAGTAGCTTTTATTTTGAACCTTTACTTTTTGAGATGACATACCTTTATTTTGAAGGAAGATGACACGATACATTATCTGTGAGTCTTTAAGGTTGTTTTTGAGGGGATATGATAAATTAAATTAAGAGAATAACTGTGTGAGATCATTGTAGAGACTGTTAGCATCTTAGAAGCGAGAAGTCCGGAAAATCAATCTTCTCTCTCCTCAAGATTCAAAATAAGGATAGTCCTCCTTCCTTTTGCCAGTTGATTTCCATAACCTCTTATTTCAAGATAGCATCTACGATGAAATGCTATTATTCCTTTCGTTTCCGCATTATTCGAAGACATATCCGTAGCCACTCAAAAGTGATACGTTATTTATCAATCTAACAGAAGTTCTGTAATTTAGCATATTTTATAAATAATAGGGAAAATAATTCACTTCTCATATTGACATTTAAGGATTAATAAGAGTGCAGGTTGTTTACTTGCATTTAAAATCTTGAAGTGAACACAAAAATAACATCTCATGTGAAACAAAAATTCCACGTAAATTGCTACTATCCCATGACGATGCAAAAGGTTTAATAAAATTTGACCTTGAATTAAATTAAAATTCTATACATATCCATAAGATATTCTGTAGCTTCTATTCAAAATTCTTTCTGGTATTGGGCTTCTGTTTAATTATAGTCTTCTCAATATAATATTCTGCTGCCCCTATGCATATATAGAGAGGGAGATTTAAATTCGCCTATAAAAGTAAAAAGAAAGTACTGAATAGTGTGTGATTTTATATCAGGAGCTTGTTTCACACTAAATAAAAATTTACATCCCTCCCCAGGAAACAATAATAATGGAATAATATAAAAACATACGAATAAAAAGTAAAGAAAAAAACAAGACAGAATGGACAATTTTAAAAAATTAAAGTTATAATAACAAAGGAATAATCATTCATTTTGAAAATTCCTAATTTTTGACTAATAAGCCCCTTTTGCATTAATGTTTAGCCATTTATCAAAATCAAAAATTTCAAAAAGCTCTTACTGGTGTCAGAAATTCAGGAAATGGAATTATACATATGCCTCTCACGATGACGCACATATTTATTAGTTTCATTATACATTGTTTTTTGTTTTGCTTACAAATTGTTTCTGTGTTTGGTTTTAAAAAAGAGAAATTTGTGGATTTATTTTTGGTTTACTAGTATGTGATTCACGAATTTACAGTTTTGTTACGGTTATTCCATTTGATCATGCTTTTTGTGCTTATGTATGGTGTTACTATTTTTAGAATATTATTGGATTTTGTATATAAATGCTTTTATGAATTTTTAAACTAGCTGGGGATGAAAACGCACATAATTAAATAAATCCATTTTTGCTTTTATAAAGAAACTAAAATCTTTATTAGTTATTTCATTTCAGGCCATCTTTATGCTCGTTTAAAAGTCAGTTGTGTGTCATATCTCTAGTGCTTTATTTTAGTTTTGCTACCATTTTATCTCTCTCTCTATATATATACATATATTTATATGTAAAGAATATATAAAACAAAAACTTAAATTTAATTTATAATATTCCTTGAATTCTCCTGCTTAATTTAGCTATTTCCTTTTTTAGCCTAAAATAGAAACAATAACAAAAATAATTTAGTCTAAGTATCAATTGTAATAAATTGCTCTAAATTGCATCATTACGATATTAATACTTGTCACGTGATTCTTACGTAACGATAAGGATGCAGGTATTTACACAACACTTCAGCCAATAATAATAGCAAAGATTATAAATTAATACCTATATTAGGTAATTAGAATAAAGTCAAACAGAAACTGTACCATTTTTGCACAGATTGTGATTCAGGCGTGTTATTATCAGCCTCTCTACTCTGCAACCTTGTTGAGCAGAGAAGCAACCTTGTTCTAACTCTGCAACCTTGTTGAGCAGAGAAGCAACCTTGTCTTTCTGCAACAAGGTTGCAGAAAAGACTTCAATAGCCCTTCTGGATATGTATTACTGTTTTGAATGGAATTCCAGTCGAAAGCTATTATATAAAGAAGACAAAATATTGCTAATCTTAAAACGCAAGCTGTCAATCTAAATATGCAACGCAGTTTATTGGATTACTAAATTATCAAAATTTATCTCTAATTGCTGATTCTAATTCAAATCAATGTCTATTGTGAGAGTTACTATTCAAAACGAATGCATGACATTTGATTATGAAAGGTGCTTCCTTCAAAGGCTTTACGGAAAGGTTTGACATATGCGTCTTCAGCAACTAATGATCCATGTTGTCTTGTATTTGTACAAAGACAGAAGTTAGGACGAATCAGCTGATATTCAACATTGCCAACTACGCGGTTTCGTTAGAAATATAATCTTTTCAATTTATTTTTGCTTTATTTTGCTGATAGCTTTCTCCCGCCTTCGTGGTGTAATGGCCAGCACACTCGGCGCGTATTCGAGAGATCCGAGGTTCGAGTTACGGCGGGGGCATTGCTGATTTCTCACTTCTTCTGCTTCAAACAAAAAGTCCTAATGACTCTACAGTGGCGCCCGATTTAAAAATGTGGTGGATGATGATTCTCCAGCACCAAGATTTGGCGAGTGGGTCAGCTAATCCCCAGTCACTCTTTAAAAGGGGGAGTATATGAGGTATTTCTCCCGCTTTCTTAGTATGTCTTCATGGTGTAATGGTCAGTACCCTCGGCGCGTATTCGAGAGGTCCGAGTTTCGAGTCCCGGGGAGGGCATTGCTCATTTTTTAAGTCTCTTGCTTCGAAATAACCTAATGTCTGTTCAAAGCTACATGTGATAGCAAATGTTGTTGTAAAGTCTGCAAATCCTTTCTCAAAATAAGTTAGAGAATTTTATTAAAATAGTTTCAATACTGAGAATGGAAGAATTCGATAAATATGAAATCTGGAAGTTTCTCTGGCTAATATAGAGCAAAATGTCGCATTTGCCTTAATGAGTTAAATGTAATATGTTTTATTCTTTTATTGGCCTCTGGGTATGAGAAGTTATTGGTTTTACTTAGACACGTACCCAATACAGAACCATCAATCGACTAAGCAAGGAGATTTTGTTTTGTATTTTTCCTTCTAGTTAGTTTAAAAAGATTAAATTTCGATTAGTAATAAGCAGTGAAAAGTGATCTTAGTAAAATTCATTTTGAATATCACCTCGAATTTTGTATGCAGATGTAGTGGTTTTTGTATTTAAACTATTAGAATGTAAAAAATATTTTAATAATATGAAACCTTGCTCCAAAAAGAATTTAGAAAAAGCTATTTACCTTAAGATACATTTCATATTCCCAGGAACTTCACATCTAGGATCACAGTTTAAGGAAATAAAGTCTATAATTACCTTTTTCCAGCGCAGTGCACTTTGTGTGCATATGAATGTCTACATATATTTTAATTTTTATCATATAGATTTTGCACACCACTCAAGGCGCAAATGCTTATACAAGGCTTCAGCCAATAATGATTTGAAACTTGGAATCATAAACATATTATTAACCTACGAGTGCAAATCTGAACTGAAACTAAATCATTTTGCACCAAACTTCATCGTAGATACGTTGCATTTTCTCTCTTCTGCCAAGCTGCGTGCTCGAACACATTACATTACTGCTACACTTTCTTTCTTCGTACATTAAAAATGTAAAAATTCATTAAACGGGATTCAGCGGTAAACGAGAGCGCTTTGCTCCCGTTTACCACTGATGCATCAAAAGTGTTTGTCTACAATAAAAAATCTGCTTTGTCTAGAGAGAAAATTGCTGAATTTGCCATGACTGCAACTACTTCTTTGTATTTCTACATATCAAGGACACCCAGATTATTTCATATATATATATATACATACACATACGTAAAAATTCAGCTCTTAATAGTGTGGCAAAAGGGATGTATCTAAATAACTTTTCGAAACTTAATGCTTTGCTTTGCTGTTATAAATTCAGTATTTTGCTTTAACAAGGGCTGGTTATTTATCATATACAGTAAACCTCTGCCGAGAGCGGATGTTCAGAATGCGATTTTGCGTATGAGTTATTTTAATTGTTTGTATTTAATTTGAACAGTGCTAGAATTTCATTCATTCAGTGTTTATTTATCAACACTGAATTCTTGCTGGCTTCAGATCTCGACAGAAGTTGTCAACAATTCTAAAGGATTTTCGTCGACTGAAAATGAACCTACAAACATCATACAGATTGCAAAGCAAATGGAGAGGAAGGATTTCCAAATATTGAAGAAGATATCAGAGATTTAATCGAGAAAAGACGAATGGAGAATTGGATTATCTGATGACCCCAGCTGGAAGTGAAATCGCTAATAATGAACAAGATAAAGCCCCTTTAATTTACAAGGAGTTAACAAGTTGTTAAAAAAGACACATTAACTCTATGAGTTTCACTGCAAACTGAGGCATACAGAGGAAAAAGAGGATACTTTCTGAAAGACGTAGAAAACTTTGCACTGCATGCCGTGAAATATTTTAAGTGCTGTGTCAGTCATTGTCTCAAGCAAAAATTACCAGCTTTCTGAAAAACAATTGTATCACGTACTTATTAAGCAGTAATTAAAATCCTTTCAATTAACGTTTGTCTTATTTTCCCTTTTAATTATAATATTACTTAAGTTTGTTAAAATTATACGTGCTTTCATAATATGATTAATTATACTACGTAACACATTTTCCATAGAACTTTGAGAAGAATTTTTTTTGCCGTAAGCGCAATGTATTAACTACGTAACCCTCGCGTTCACAAGGGTTTACTAAACATTACAATTAGCCACGTGATGTTTGCTGTTCATATTTACAAGAAGAATTATGTTTTGTAATGGTTAAAACTTTAACTATAAATCAATGCCGAAATGAGTCACGCCTGGGCTTCGATAGCTGGACTGTATCGATAGAGATCTTAACATTATTTAAACTGCTAAGAGGGGAAAGAACTTTGGCCGAATAGAAAGAGAACTAGAAGGCGTTTATAAGGAAGGCAACGGTTCACACTGGCCTGTCGTACCAACCGAAGAAGAAAAAAATATTTATCATTCGCGTTAGAAAAATATCACTCAGTGAAAGAAATCGCTAGAATTCTTAGCTGTTTCAGATTACATGAATATAAAAGGGAAAAGACTTTCTGGAAACATCCTGTATTTGTAGAACGTGATCTGTGTTTATAAAATAAGCAGGA